>CM019148.1:206401929-206528783 GCA_009733165.1 Naja naja | reverse complement strand
TCATTCAGTTGCTTTTTATTATTGGTGACCATGTTTTCATCAAATTATTGTAACTCTTGTATTTCTGGATTGACTTTCTTTATTTTATTATTGTTGGTCACAGTTCCGTTAAAATTAATTTAACTTTTGTATTTGAATTGTCCTTATGATGGTTGTCCTGTCATGCTCATAGGATAAAAATTGTATTGTGATGGTCAACACAATTCCTGCTCTTTCACCATACAATAGCGTGTTTCATAGCAGTGTTAGACTTAAATCAAAGAGCTCTGAGTGGTGTTTAAGAAGTAGCCAAAACAAACAAACTTAATCATAGCAAAAATAAAAGTGGTGGTGAAATTGTGGTGGTGGGGAGGGTGTGAGATCTCCACATTTGTTATGTTTTGTGGTTGAGGTGCTCCCCTTTTACAGTACAATCTGTATTGGTTTTGTGAGTAGAACAGCTCATTTTTTGG
Source organism: Naja naja (assembly GCA_009733165.1). Classification (NCBI taxonomy): domain Eukaryota; kingdom Metazoa; phylum Chordata; class Lepidosauria; order Squamata; family Elapidae; genus Naja; species Naja naja. The sequence continues at coordinate 206,528,331 of CM019148.1, read as the reverse complement.
ACCTTATAAGTTTAGGGCAGAAAGTCATGCTTTGGTGCAGCTGCCCCAGCAGGACAATAAAAGATGATGGTTGGTAATTACATCAGTTTTGCACTGCTGAGCAGATGTTTCTGCAGATAGATTTTGGCTGGCATTTAGAGTCTCACAAGTGACTCTCATGGCCCTCTTGGTGGACTGCAAGCACACTTGTAATAAAGATTATGGATTATAGGAGTTCCAGTGGAAACATCGCTTCCTAAAAACGACACCTGATCCCACTGTTGGAATGAAGGCTGGCAAAAGAAAGAAAAGAAGGAAGAAGGAAGAAGGAGGAAGGAAGGAAGGAAGGAAGGAAGGAAGGAAGGATGGAAGGAAGGAAGGAAGATGAATGAATAAATAAATAAATAAATAAATAAATAAATAAAAAAATAGCCTTGGTGGTGTGCTGTTAAACTGCCTAGCACTTAGTTCCAGCTGCCTGCAATTAGTGCGAGGCTCTGAATCCCACCAGGCTCAAGGTTGACTCAGCCTCCATCCTCTGGGGGTAGGTAAATTGAGGACCCAAGATTTTTTGGGGCAATAAGCTGACTTTGTAAAATGCCACTTAGTAACAAGCAGGCATATACAATGGAATGAAGGCTATTGCTGCATTGGGTTGTATCCCCAAAATTGTAAGCCTCCCTGAGTCTCGGAGAAGGGCGGATATAAATATGAATAAAAGAAAGAAAGAAAGAAAGGAAGAAATAGAGAGGGAGGGAGGAGGAGGGGAGAAAAAGCAATTTTCTTTTTCCTTCCCTGAGTATATCAGTGATAATGACTAAAGTAAACAAGGAACCAGCTGTTTTTGCAATACAGGAAGGAAGGCTCTCCACTAAAGTATCCTAAATATTTTGCCTATACAGATCAAACTCTCATTATAGCAAATTTATGGAAATGAAGTAAAACAGATACCAGTTTTCATAGAATCCCAACAGTTACACTCTCCTATAGAATAAAAATAGATGTGACCCAACAGTGTATACCCAACCCATGGTTTTTCATTACGGTTTTCTACTTCACAGAGTAGATGGATTCTAACCATTGGGATTATATTAAAGAAGACCCTCTAAAAATATAGGTGAAACTATTCCCAAATGCAATAAGCCAGAAAAGGGATTATATATATATATATGATCATTAGGAAGGCTAACACAATCTTCTAAATCTAGAAGGTTGGTTAACACAACCTTCTAAATCTTAATGTGGTTTCCTTGTCTGTGGTTTAGTATTATTTTATATTATTCAAACTGTTAGTTTGCATGAAGAGATGACGCGGAGTGCTTCAAGCTCTTTGTTTATTAGTGACTACAGCTCAGAATGAACCCACTTTGGCTGGGCTGCGGCTGCTACTTATTGCCAGCAGCCCAGTTGCCATGCCAATCAGAGTGCAGGGTTTTCCGCACTTTTAAACCAATCATTTCTTACATTTTACAAGAACAGTTCAAACTAAACCAATGACTTTAAACCTGCATACATAACACCCCTCCCCACTAGGTTCAGTCCATACTCAAACCCCAGCCTATCTAATGTATTCTTTTAAATAGGTGGGGCTCTTACGTGTACGTTGAGACCTACGTGGTTCAGATGTTTTGGTTCTCACCTTGTGAGGGAGGAAATGTGTCTGCTGACATTTCCTTACTAGGACTTGTAGTAATGGTAGAACCTGTTTGGTTACTACAACCTGGTCTCCCAATCCATCTCCAACCCAATGTCAGCACCTAAATCAGGTAATGATGTGCATCTTCCATTTGTGAAAATGGTTGTTGGTATTGTGACAGGTTTTGGGATGGTTCCTGTCGTTAGCTTGTTACACATGGGGTTGATTCTTGCTTGTTCATTACACTCATGATCCTCCCTTCCCCTAGAAGAGGCAGTAGGTATGGGAACCAGAGAGGAGCAAAAGCGATGCTCCTGAGGCAATCTGGATCTTAACTGATCAATGTGCCTGCTCCAGAGGACACCATCCTCTGTTTGTACCCTGTAAGACCTGGGGCCTGTGATTTGGGTTATCTCAGCAGGAATCCATAATGGTTCACCCATAAGGTTCTTAGCATAAACAGAATCACCCACAGTGAATGTGCAAATTTTGCTAGTGGAATCTAGTGGTGCAGCGTAAGTGGGATGAAGGCGATCAAGGAGAGACCTGAGTTTCAGCTGGGGACAAATTAGTTGAGGGGTTGGGAGTGATATGCTGAACACTGAGAAGTTTTTCAACTTCTCAGTGATATCCCCTGGACCCAATTGCTGAAGTTTTCCTTGGTAAATCGTACCATACGTTCAGCCCGGCCGTTAGCCAAGGATGCCCAGGGGCTGTCAGGGCATGTCTGATACCCTGTTGTGCTAGATATGATTCAAAAGGTTGGATGTAAATTGAGGGCCATTGTCAGAAACAAGCACATCAGGTAACCCGTGAGTTACAAAGCTTTTTAAGCTGTTTGATGACAGCTTCAGTTGTGGTGGATGCCATAGGGATAACCTCTAGCCATTTGGAATATGCATCAACTATAATAAGGAAAGTGTGCCCTCTGGTAGGGCCAGCAAAATCAATGTGAATCCTGGACCATGGGCCCCTAGGACATTCCATTCCTGTGTGGGGCGAGAGGTGGGGCAGGCCTGACTACCTGACAGTTGGGACAAGATGCAACCCAGTTTTCAACCATTTTGTCAATACCTGGCCACCATACATAACTCCTGGCCAATCCTTCATTCTGACAATACCTGGATGACCCTCATGTAACATTTCCAAAACCTCTTTTGCAGTTTTGCAGGAATAACCACCCTGTTACCCCACAAAATACATCCTCTTAATACAGATAATTCAGTTTGCCTGGATTTAAAAGGTTGGGCAAGTTGAGGTAGATCTTGAAGAGGCCAACCTTTCTTAATCCAGCCTATAACAGGAGCCAAAACAGTGTCTTTGGCAGTCTCTCTGGCAATTTCAGCAGCTGTACTGGAAGCTTGGCAACAGTTTCTAGGAAAAAGGTGTAAGTCTCAGGAGCAAAGTCCTCAGTGTGAGAAGGAAGGGCAGCGACTCAAAGCATCTGCATGCCCAATGTCTTTCCAGGCCTGTGGATGAGTTTGTATGAATAAGCAGCAAGAAATTCAGTCCACCTCAGCATTCTTGGTGACAGGATAGTGGGCGTAGGTTTGTCTCCTGCCACAATGCCTAACAGAGGTTTGTGATCTGTGACAATGGTAAATGTTCTCCCATATAAATACTCATGGAATTTCTTGACAGCTGCAACAATTGCCAAGGCTTCCTTGTCCAGTTGGCTGTAGTTCCTCTGCTTTGGTCAAGGTGCAGAGAGTAAATGCAATAGGAGCTTCTCCGCTGGGAAGCCTGTGGCTCAAAACCCCCACTCCAAAAGGGGATGCATCACAAGTCAGTACAACAGGCAAATTCTCAGAGAACTGTATCAGTACAGCATCAGACGTGATTAGTCTTTTAATATTGTTAAATGCAGATTGTTCTTTTCTGCCCCAGACCCACACAGACTTTTTGTCTAATAATCTGTGCAGTGGTTCTGCAATGGTTGCCTTCTGAGGTAGGAACATGTGATAAAAGTTAATGAGTCCAAGGAAGGCTTGCAAATCTGTTTTACATTTGGTCTAGGGGCTTCTTTGATTGCCTGAACCTTGGCATCTGTGGGGTGGATACCATGCTTGTCAATCATATAGCCCAAGAACTCAACCTTGTCAGTTCTAAGAGTGCATTTTTCTTCCTTGACTTTTAACCCGCTTTTGAATCTGGTAAGGACTTCTCTGAGTCTCTCTTGTAACTGAGTGTCATTTTCAGCAGAGATTAACACATCATCAAAGTAAGGTACTACCCCTGGCAGTCCTTGGAGCATCCTTTCCATAAGGCTTTGGAAGATGCCTGGTGCCACGCTTACTCCAAACTGTAACCTTTTACATTTGAAAGCACCTCTATGAGTCACAATGGTTTGGGCCTCTGCAGTGGCATCATCAACTGTTAATTGTTGATATGCCTGGGCCAGATCCAATTTGGCAAAGACTGTACCCCTGCCAAGTGAATGTAGTAAATGATGCACCACTGGAACTGGATATGTGCTCTGTTGAAGCGCATGGTTCAATGTCCCCTTATAGTCTCCACAGATTCTCACTGACCCATCAGTCTTGACTGGTGTGACTATGGGTGTCTCCCACCTGGAGTGGTCAGTGGGCTCTAAAACTCCTTGAGCTATTAGTTTATCTAATTGTGCATCAATTTTTTCCTTTAAGGCAAATGGGACCCTTCTGGGCTTTAAGCAAATTGGTGGCACCTTGGGATCTAGATTGAAAGTGGGGTCCCCATATACTTGCCCAATCCTTCACTGAAGACCTCTGGAAACTCAGACTTCAAGGCCTCCTCCCATTCAGTGTTGCTCACGTGATTGATGCCAGTCACCTCGATGCCTAGTGGATTGAACCACTCAAGTCCCAGCAAGCTTGGGCGATCCTTGTCCACGATGGTCAGGGGCAAGCGTTTGGTGTGGCCTTTGAACTTCACGTTGAATTCTCTTATTCCAACTACTGGAATCTTGTTCCCTTGGTAGTCTTTAAGAGTCAGTGCTTGCTTCTTGAAATGCTTCTTCTGAATGTTTGGGAGTAGTCTGTGAATAGTGTCCCATGACACCATAGATAAATATGAGCCTGAGTCCACTTCCATTTGGCAAGGCCTTCCTTCAATTAGTACCTTGACATGCACTTTTCTGTTATTGATAGAAGAAGAATGACCAATAGTTACTGTCTGATGAGTTTCATTCTTCCCCTTTGCTTCTGTGCTGTGCCCCATTTTCTCACTGAGGTTGTTGGGCTTGAATTCTTTGTCAGGAAACTTCCTTCTGTTGGGTGGAGTTCTGGATGATTTGCAGACTCTTGCTAGGTGTCCTCTTTTTCACAATGCAGGCAGATGGTATCTAGGAACTTGCATTCAGTGTGGGGTGGCTTCCCCACAACCTCTGCAGTAGAAATCTTGCCTCTTTCTTCCCAGGTCTTTCTTTTCCTCTCCATTCTGAGTCTATAAATTCCTTCCTCCACCTCACTACAGTCTGACTCAGAATCTATTTGCTCACAATGAGTTGTTGTGGACTTTTCCACATCAGGATGGCTTGTGGCCTTGTTGATTTTCTTCATGGCTGCTGCTGAGGTCTTGGTAGCTTCTGCTGAAGGCCTCTTCTAGGCGTGATCTTAGGTCTTAGTAATAACTTGCTCTGAAGCACCTTGTCTTTAAGGCCCAGAACAAATCGATCGCATGGCCTCTTCTAAATTGTTAAATTCACATGCACCCCAATGTCTCTTAAACTTGCCATGAAGTCGTTTACGCTGCTTTCCCCTTGATCTCGATGGTAAAACTCGTGTCTCTTAATGAGGCACGATACTTGTGGGGCGTAATGGGCTCTTAACAACTTTTCTAAGTCAGGCCATTCCATTACCTTCACGTCTGCAGCTCCGCCAATGCCTTCACCATCTTGAAAACTGCTGGACGCAGTGCGTGAGAAAGACCGTCCTCTTCCGCTTCTTGGAAATGTCGGCAAGATCGTTTCCTTCCAGATACATTTGGAAACGATCTGCATACATCTCCCAGTCTTCTGCGTCGGATCGACGGGGCTGGGGGGTGTTCAGTGCAGCCATCTCTCTCTTCTTCTGTTCGCTGTTGCCTTCTTCTTCAGGGAGATCCCACCCTCGTCGCCAGTGTTAAGTTTACATGAAGAGACGGACGCGGAGTGCTTCAAGCTCTTTGTTTATTAGTGACTACAGCTCAGAATGAACCCACTTTGGCTGGGCTGTGGCTGCTACTTATAGCCAGCAGCCACAGTTGCCAGCCAATCAGAGTGCAGGGTTTTCCCACACTTTTTAAACCAATCATTTCTTACATTTTACAAGAACAGTTCAAACTAAACCAATGACTTTAAACCTGCATACATAACACAAACAATCATGGTTTGTCCAAGCTGTTGTCATGTAAGATTATTATGGCAAGGAAGACAGAATCTTGCTTATTACTGATTTTTTTAAAACAAAACCTGGTAAGAACCACCTGAATATTTATTGAATATTTCATGTGATTTTCTTGAAAGGATAATCCAACAAAAAGGAAAAGAAATAAAAGTAGAAGTGGATGAAGACATACATTCAGTTCTGTTATGCAGTTTCAGCTCTGTTTCCTTTCCATTATAGTTATACCTATAGTTATACCTTTTATAGGGAAATGTGGTTTTGAGTATTATTAACCTTGTTCAGGAAAGCAAAATGTAGGACTGTACTTAAAATCAGGGGTAGGGTTTATACCATGCTAGGCTAAAACTTCATCGTGTTCTGGCACAGGACAAAGGACGAAAGACTTTCACCACGGACCACATCAATTTTGGTTTTGGTGCAGCCTTTTCAATGAATTTATTTTTAATTATAATTTGTCAGGTACAGTCGTTTAAAGAAAATGGCCCCAGTAGCTCATCACTCCTGTTTCACATAGCATTAGATAAAATCTCAGATGAATTTCTGCAAAATGAGATGTTAAAATGGTCTATTTAAAGTAAGATCAGAATTAAATCTAGAAGAAACATTTTTGGAAACAAAAATTACCATCCACAAAACCCAGACTTAATGTTCAGTCTACTCACTAATTAACACCACACTGATTAATCCATCAGAAAAACCTTGTGGCTTCTACTTTTCTGGGGTAAATCCTTTGAATCAGTCTTAGATGCAGGTCTACATTTAGCCAAGAAACAAGCATTTGGTAATGCTAACATTTTCAAAATAATCAGCTTTACAAATTCATTACTTTCAATTCCCCAATCTTACAAATCTACCAGACCTGGGCTGCAAAAATCTGGTTGCTCATGAGATGGTAGCAAAGTGCTACATTATACTGGAGCAGCCTGATACTTTTACTGCAAATTTTATACACAAAATAATAACTTTTAAGTTAACTCTTGCCGATCCCATACGGAGGGTTGAAAAACATCTACAAACTCGGTCTTGGAATACATGCTCTTATCTCTGAGCTCCCCTTTGACTGAAGATAACTCTCTCCTTTCTATTTTGATAGGACGAGAAGATCTGCATGATGAGATGATGGTTTCTAGTCTGGTGCTTTAATTGCTACACTGTACGGGCTCCCTCAGGTTCATACATATGTACATAATTTTTTTCCTGGGGGACCTTATTTTCTCCTGCCTCTCCTCTCCCATTGCACAAGAGACACCAAGCAATGTTCATCTGATGTTCTCAATGCATCAGGTTAGTTTCTTTCTGGTTAGGTCTTCTCCTTCTTTGTTGCTCTTTCATCATTTGTTTCCCTCTGGCTTGGCTCTGTCATGTCTCTTGTTGGCAATCTTTGGATGTCCATCTGTGGAGACTTCAGATCTCAGTTACAGGCTGTTCCTCAATTTTGATTAACTTCTTCACCTGGCTTAGCACTAACTTAAGGGAAGATTGGCTGCTCCCCAGTAATGTTGCATGGTCACATAAAGAACCTGGTTCAAAATGACTCTTGGTCTATTTGTTTACTTATTGCATTTATCAAATTTATATAGCTGCTTAACTCACAAAAGGGTGGCACAGTAGCTCAATGATTAAGATGCTGGGCTTGTTGGCAGCCCAACTTTGAGACCAGAGTGCCACACAACGGGGTGAGCTCCTATCTTCACTCCAGCTCCTGCTAGCAGTTTGAAAGCATGCAAATGCAAGTAGATAAATAGGTAACATTTTGGTGGTCTTGAAATGGAGATAAGCATTGCATCCTAGGGTCAGCAACTAGGTAAAATCTGAAGGGACTCCTTTACCTTTTATCTAACAAAAACAATTCTGGGTGGCATACAACAATTAGTTAGAAGAATAGGTACATAAAGCAGTCATTACTTAAAACATTTTTGAGTAAACATTTTAATTATTTTCACCCATTCTAAACCCTAATAGGAACAGTTAAACTTCCCCACAGTGACTTCAGACACCTTAGCCATTGACTTTTCTCCTTTAGCCCTTCTCTGCTGCTTCCCAGCACCATTTGGGCAAGAGTCTGCTGGAACTGTTGAACTCTACCTCTGCTTGTCAAAGAGTTGGATATCTATCCAGCTGAGTTATGGTTCCATGGATGCAGATGAATGTTTCATGAGTTCTCTGATGTGGTTGAGAGATCCCTGATTTGTAGCAGAGAATATGGGGGAGCTGTAAGGGGAGCATTTGTTTGCCAGGTTATGTGTGGAGACTGTTAAAACCTTAATAATGTTTCTTTTCTGTTGGTGCTTTGGTATTTGGGTTGGTGTTTTGTTTAAAAATGAATTTAATTGGTTGCCTCTGTATTTGGCAATTGCTCGAGAATTCCGGCCCGTTTCTGATATCACTAGTTCCTTGATTTTCATCATCATCCTAGAAATAAATCCTTGTTCTCTCCCTGTCGAGCTGAGGCGTTAAAACGACGGTTTGCCTTAAAATTGATGCTTGACTTGTGTTGCGCCTGTGCCACAAGCAATCAGTGCTTTGTGAATGAAGGGATTCATTGACAAGGTACATTTAAAAAAACAATACATTTGCAATTAGATTAGAATCTGTCCCACTTTATTTTACTTGCTTGTGAAAATGCTGACTTACATGAAGAATTCTCACCCTCTTGTTGAGTCGGGTGACTTGTTACTAATAAAAGATACCAGTCTGTCTGAACTGGCGGCGTTTGCTTGTTGGGTAGAAATGGTGGGTGGGTTTCCAAAACAGAAATGTAGCAATAGTGCAGAACATCCACTCTATAGAATTTAAGGTTATGGATGGATTACGGTGCTCCCCTCTCTCTACTATCCCATTCAAAGGGAAAGATATCCCACTTATACTTTGGGGGAATAGTCTACTACCCTATCCCTTTCTTTGAATTTGCATACTTTTCCTTAGTTACCTTTATGGAATTTACAAATCATATTACTATCAATTCACTGCAAAGTTGTGTTTATTATGTATCAAGCATTCAGGGCTCATGAGCCTTTAATTAAATATTTCTTGTTTGCAAGCCTTGGCCATGTGTTTCTATGCTTTCCGTTGATTACAGTATAGCTAGGGACCTTAATGGTGAATAGATTCATAGCTATACCCTGAATAATTTATCTTAATTGTCCTGATATTACAAAACCTTTGTTTCTGCAAGGTTTGGAGGTGGCTTCAGTGCAGGCATCATCATCATCATCATCTTCTTCTTCTTCTCCTCCTCCTCCTCCTTCCTCTTCCTCTCCTCCTCCTCCTCCCCTAACCCCTTCTTTTTCCTATTTAGAGTCTAAAAGCAAAATAACACAATTTTTCTATAAACTGAAAAAAGAAAAGCAATAATACAAAGGGAGCCTGAAATTAGAATTTCAGCTCTGCCAAAGAACAGAAATTATTGTAGGGTGATTAAGAGGTTATTCCTGGTAATTATCCAGCCACAGTTAATAAGAAAACTGCAGAATAGTAGGGTTTATGAAATGAAATTTTTAATTAATACTAGAAAAGTCCTTTACGAGCGGGATTTATGTCTAAATAAATTCACAAACTAACCGAAGATGTCTAGTCATATCAGATTTCCCTCTGCACAGTCTAGTTCAGAACGAGAAGCTCCGATTAACAGTATTAGAAGAAAGATTAAGGTTACAGCACAAGAATTCCAAGGAGTAGCTTACTTTCAAACGAGACGCCTTTATATAGTGGTAAAACTCTTGTCCATTTCCTCTGATTTTTATTACAAAAGACTGAAGCTCACCTCTTTTGTGAAGGTAGAACAGACTGCATTGCTTTAATAAATGCTGCTAGGTATCTTATTGTAAAAGAAAGAACTCTAACAAATGGTAGCAAACTCTAGTCAGTGAGCAAGAACATGAAGGGAAACCTTGCAAACCAGCCTCCTCCAAGGTTCTATGGACTGACTGAAGGTAAATCATTCTTCTCACATGTTAGTTCCAGGTCCTTTAAAAATACCTAATCTGTAATTCCCATCTACCTTGTGGACAAGTAAATACTGATGGAAACTAACACTTTGCTATAGAAATATGGTCTGCATTTCTTTCCTACTTTCCATAATCTGGATTTTTCTTGGACAATTACCTTTTGGTCAGAGGGGACAATTCTACTCCTTTCTTTTAACTTTCTGTGATTCCTCAGATCTAGTCAGAATACCAGTCCTACTGCATTTTTATTTCACTTCTACCTAAAGGTGGAAAAACAGGACTTCAGAATCTCCTGAATATAGAAAACACCTTCATTTTCAAGCGTTTAAAATTAATTGTATCAAAAAGTACAATTAGGCCATGTCTCTGTGGCCATTTTCAGTTCTTGGTTGGCAATCTTGGTTTTTTACAGTATGGATAAAGTTCTAAAAAACCTGGAATGGTTATATATAGCTACACTTCATTTTCATTATAAACAAGACAGCATTATAAATAAGAAGAGTAAGGTGTATCAATAAGGATGTCATTAGCTGATATCTAAGTTCTTTAAAAATTTACAGTTATTATGACATGTTTGCATAAGATGCGAAAGTTTTATATAAAATAAATAATAAAATAATTGAAAGATTCAGAAGTGATATTCTGTTTTCATTGCAAAAAAAAACATTTGGGGTCCCTCCATGTTTTCAGTCACTGCCTCAAGTTGCATTTAATCAGTTTCATGAATATCCAGCAGTATCTTGTAAATATTTAAAGATGAAGCAATAATGCTCATTCATGTTCAAATTTTAATATTTTGTTAATGTTTTAGATGAGTATATAACTGCTATTTATACTATTAACTAAAGGCAATCCACATACATTTTTTCCATCTTAAGTGACCCAGGACAATTAAGTTGGCCTCAAATATGCCATCTATATAATTTGCAATAGGTTTTCCTAGCAATCATTAATCTTTGTCATTTTCCTTCTATGCTACCCAATTTGTACTATATCAGTTGACTTTTAAGGATGGAAATACATGTTATTCCTGATACAGTATTGTCACTGAAATGGCGCTTCCATATTAACTATTCCCTTCACCCCCACTGGTAATACTTCCAATATTTCCATATTGTGACATGATAATCACAAATGGTTTGGTTATTCTTGCTATCACTTGCCGGGCAGAATGAAACAGAATAGGATGCATGTGTAATTCTTAGACAAAAGGATGCATGGCTCAATTTTGGAATTGGCTCTATATTGAAGCAATGTGTATTTCCTCCTTAAATCAATTGGCAATACATTTATCTGTGAATAAGTCAAATCACTGTCAGAGCATAGACATTCTCATTACAAAATGTATTTATATATAAGTTATATGCCTCCCAGAATTGCTTAACGGAGAGATGGGAGGCATATAAATTTATTAAATAAATGAAAAAGCCTAGAGTATTCTGAAAGAGAACTATCTATAAAACCTGCGGAGGAGTTAACTCTGTCTAGTGCATCATATTCCTTAGTAGGATAAGCAAACAGATATGAAAATAGTTTCACTGCTCACTTCCATAAATGGATGAATTCATACTTTTTTCCAAGCCAGTGTTTCTCAACCATGGCAACTTGAAGATGCATAAACTTTAAACAGCTGGCTGGGGAATTCTGGGAGTTGAAGTTCACACATCTTCAAGTTTTTTTTTAAATTACATTTATATGCCGCCCTTCTCCGGAGACTCAGGGCGGCTTACAATTTTTGGAGCACAACCCAATGCGCTCAGCAATAGCCTTCATTCCATTGTATATGCCTGCTTATTACTAAGCAGCATTTTTACAAAGTCAGCTTATTGCCCCCAACAATCTTGGGTCCTCAATTTACCTACCCCGAGAGGATGGAAGGCTGAGTCAACCTTGAGCCTGGTGGGATTCGAGCCTACAGCAGTTGTAGGCAGCTGGAACTTAAGTGCAGGCAATTAACAGCCTGAGCCACCAAGGCCCTTTTGCCCATAATATAACTGATTTTAGCCTAGTGTATAAATGAAATCTTAACAAATAAGCTATGTTTTGTTTTAGCACAATAAGGCACAATTTTAAAGCACACTTTGGTGTTAGCTAATTGATTGCAGTTGTGTGAAGAGAGAAGCATGGATACAATAGAGGTTTTGCTTTTGTTTTTTGTTTAGTATTTCCAAGCTTATTTATGTTTTATGAGCTGATCAAATATGTAACTTGTGGGGAAATAGCTACAGGGAGAAACAAAGCAAGGATTAGAGAAACTGCCCATGGTTATCTTTTTCATCTGCAGGATTGACTCTAGTCTGGACTCTTGTTTCTGTTTTGCTTTCCCATGAGTTTTGCACATCTGTTGATTATGTCTGCTGGTTTAGGTTACTACCCCTCCCTCCCCTCTTCAGTTAAGATTAGTATAGTCCATGATTGACAGTTACTTTCATGCATCTATGTGCCAGCAATATAATTATAGCAAGGATATTGATCAATTTATGGACACAGTGAGCAAAAATCTTTCAAACAGGAGATTTTAACACTAGAGGCAGGTTAAAAAAAAGCAACACAACTCTTAGTTTGTTCAATAAACCATTGGTAAAACATGCAAAAGCTATATAACCATATAACCTATGAACTATGTTAGTAACTCTAGTAGAGTAATTCGGTATTCCTACTAAAGTATGTGGTAAAATTCTTTCTCTTTCCTTTTTTTCTTCCCATGACGTTGGATGTCCAAAACTGAGAACTGAAGTAGAAATTTTACAAGGATGCAAAGCAGATGGTTTCCTTCAAAAGGCTTCTTCAAGACCTTCAGCTGGACAAAAGGGCGAAAAAGCAGCCATTTGCAAGAGAAGTTTTGTGAGTTGTTCTTAACCACTCAAAAGTCAGCATCTACATTCTTCCACATTCTCAGTGGGTAGTGGCTTCTCTTTTCTTGTTGCAGCCTAAAACACAACAGTAGGGGAAAAAAACCCAAATGCCCTAAACTCAGGTTTACTGGTGAAGTGATTAAATAAGGATCATTTGTATGATTAAATGTTGAAAAGGAAAGTACTTTCCCTGTGAACCTGTAGTGCAGTTCTCATTACCCAGAAGCACCACATATTAGTTGCAGCAAATTAGCATTCAAGCACTTTCTGGAGTGGCTGCTAATCACAAGCTGTTAATTACTGTCATTAGGTTAGACTGCTGAAGAGAGCAACTGAGGAATCATTCTCATGATCTTGGTAGTGGAGAGTGATCTTCACCAATAATAAAAACACACGTCAGACATACAGAAATTGCAAATTGCCAAACTGCTGACGCGGTCAAAAAAAAAATCCGCTGACTCTTAAGTGGGATAGTGATGGATGCATTCTTGACACAGTCTCAGTGTTCAGGCTTAGGAAATAATGAGTATCAATGTCCTAGCAAGGGAATATGCAAAGATGAAGGAGCTCTTTGTATCCTTAATTAAGGAAAATAGGAGCACAGCCTGTTCACAGATAAGTGACTGTACATAATAATCATGTATTTATGTAAGGGATTGCTATCCCATATTACTGCTGTGGCAATTAAGCTCTCAGAAAGTAGTGTTAATAAGGGATGTACTTGAATAAGGAAGCACATAATTACCCTGTAGATTAATTGGGAGAAGAAGCAAGTTTTAAAATATTTACTGTAGTAAGATTCAGTTTCTCAAACGTCTACCAGCAAAGTCTTGAGTTGCTACAGGAGGACTTGCACAGAGGAAATCCTTTAGGATCTGGTGGTGCATATTATAATTTTATCACACTGGGGGCAAATGTACCTAGTAAGTGGGCATTTTGAAAGCACTGGGCTTTTCAAAAGCATGGATGCTTGGTCTGGTTATGTCCATTTTGGATGAGTAATAATAATAATCCAGTGTTTTAAGTAATACATCTAAAACACACAATGTGTTCAATTCATTTTTATATGATGCATAGAAATGTCACAAGAAGCATCATCTTAAAATTAGCATTCTATCCTGGGGGCAGGAAAATTCCTCCTCCTGCTTTCCTCTTATAGTGTGATCCTGATGGTATTATTGTGACAGTGATAAGAGTGGAGCTAAAAATATGTAAGTACAGTGAAAGCCCATTTTAATGGATCACTTGGGGAAGGAGTGTCTGTTCCTCTCAAGTGACCATTAAATACAGAATAACGTCATTTGCGTAATGAAGTCATTACATAAATGATGGAAATCATCACAGATGTCATAAAATTAACCTAAGTTTAAGTGCCTTGTCTGGATGTTTTCAGATGCCTGTTGTTTAGGAAAAGGCCTGGAGGACAAGATGACCCACTGTGTCTGAAATCTGCTAAACAGGGGTCGGTTAAATGAAATCTTGGCCTTATTTAGTGTTGTAAATCTGTGCTTTCCATCTATGCTTTCCTTCTCATCTCTGAGGACCTAAAGGGTTTACATCAGAGGTGGTGTTCAGCCAGTTCTGACAGGTTCTGGAGAACCAGTAGTGGAAATTTTGAGTAGTTCGGAGAACTAGCCAATACTACCACTGACTGGCCCTGCCCCCATCTATTCTCTGCCTCCTGAGTCCCAGCTGATCGGCTGGGTCTTCTTTTGTTGCCCTACACAGGAGAACAGAGCTGGAAAGCAGGTTAGTGGGGTGGGGAGGGAATGGGGATTTTACAGTATCCTTCCCCTGCCAACCCACCAAGCCATGCCCACCAAGCCACACCACACCACACCCACCAAACCAAAGCAAACATAATCAACAGATGTGCAAAACTCATGGGAAGCCTTCACTAGGCTGCAGCTACCCAACAGTGTATTAGCTTTAATCTGACCTCTGTCTCTCCCTGTCCTCCCACTCCCCAAAAACACTATTCTTTTGCCGCACAGATTTATTTATTTATTTATTTATTTATTTATTTATTTATTTATTTATTTATTTATTTAGACTTGCCCCATCTCCGAGGACTCGGGGCAGCTCACAACTAAAACCAATCCACAACAATAAATTAATTTAAAACAGTATTAAACAATCACAAGTCTAATTTAAATTAAAACCCCAATATGCCATTTAAAATTTAACGCCCCCCCCAGGAGATCAGCACAGCCCAGCCTGTTCGAATAACCAAGTTTTCAGGTCGTGGCGGAAGGTGCAAGGTCAGGGGCCAGGTGGAGCCCCAGGGGTAGTTGATTCCATAGGGCGGGAACTGCCACAGAGTAGACCCATCCCCGGGGCACCGCTAACCAGCATTGACTCACCGATGGCACCCCGAGAAGCCCCTCTCTGTGTGCTCATACAGGGCGGTTGGTACTCGATATCGGCAGGAGACGCTCCCATAAATATCCCGGACCCATGCCTTGTAAGACTTTGAATGTTAATACTAGGACTTTGAATCTCACCCAGAGGGCAACCGGCAGCCAATGCAGGTCGCGCAGGAGGGGTGTAACATGGGAGTATCGGGAGACCCCCATCACCACCCGCGTGGCCACATTCTGCACCAGCTGCAATCTCTGGATGACATGCAAGGGCAGTCCTAAATAGAGAGCATTGCAGTAGTCGAGTCGGGAGGTCACAAGAGCATGAGTGACTGCGGGGCATCTTGGTCCAGAAACGGGCGTAGCTGGCGAACCAGCTGGACCTGGGCAAAGGCCCCCCTGGCCATGGCTCCCACCTGCTCCTCTAACTTGAGCCATGAATCCAGGAGGACCCCCAGGTTCCGAGCCCTTTCCATAGGGGGCAACACCTCTCCCCTCATGACCAACGGTGGAATGTCCTGACTGGACCGAGATGCTGGTATGCACAGCCACTCAGTCTTGGCCGGGTTGAGTCGAAGCATGTTTCCATCCATCCAGATCCATATCGCATCCAGACAACGGGATATCACAGAGAGGGCATCACTAATGTGGTTTGGGGTGGAGATGTACAGCTGGGTATCATCAGCATACTGATGATACCTCACCCCAAAACCACGGATGATTTCACCCAACAGCTTCATATAGGTGTTGAACAAGAGGGGTGAGAGGACCAACCCCTGGGGAACCCCACAAGTGAGAGCTCTCAGAGTCAACCTCTGCCCCCCTGCCAACACCGATTGCGAGCGCCCCGAGAGATAGGAGAACCACTGCAAAACAGTGCCCCGCACTCCCAATCCCTCAACGCGCTGCAACAGGATGCCATGGTCAATGGTATCGAAAGCCGCTGAGAGGTCTAACAGGACCAGGACAGAGGAAAAACCTCTGTCCCGAGCCCTCCAGAGATCATCCATCAGCGTGACCAATGCCGTCTCCATGCTAAACCCGGGTTGGAAGCCTGATTGGTAAGGATCTAGGTAGTCCGCTTCATCCAGGAAGAGCGGAAACTGCTGAGCTACCACACTCTCAACAACCTTCACCAAAAAGCGAAGGTTGGAGACCAAATGGAAGTTATCTAACATGGCTGGGTTCAGGGCAGGCTTCTTCAGGAGGGGTCTCACCACCGCCTCTTTCAAGGCGGCAGGGAAAATCCCCTCCCTTAACGAAGCATTGACCACTGCCTGGAGCCAGCCACAGGTGACCTCCCTGGAGGCATAAACCAACCAGGAAGGGCAAGGGTCCAATAAACATGTGGTGGAACTCAGTCGTCGCATCATCCTGTCCACTTCATCCTCGGAAACAGGGTCGAACTCAGCCCAGATCACATTGGCCAGACTACTTGTACCCCCTTCATCAGACCACTGCAAGCAAGAGTTCAACCCGGCCCGAATCTGAGTGATCTTATCCGACAGATATTGACCAAACTCCTCAGCCCTACCCCGCAGTGGGTCCACTGCCTCCCCCGGACGTTGGAGAGAGTGGGTGACCCTAAACAGGGCGGCTGTTATCTGCGGACGCTATGAGAGCAGAGAGATAAGACCTTCTTGCCGCTCCCACAGCTACCAGGTAAGTCCTAATATAGGTTCTTAGCTGGGCTAAGATAAAGCTTGGAGAGGGGAAGCAAAAAATCTGTAACCTTATTCACTTTGATGATGCCACAATTTTGCTGTTCCACTTCCACCCATTCTGCCCTTCACAAATTAATATTTGAATAAAATATCAGTGTGGTTGTGACAAGGAAAAGGGAATACTGCATGAAGATGACTGATCACATTAGAAATGGAATGTATGAACAGAGGATAGCAAGTCCTTCCTTGCGTCTCAGTTTTGTAGCATGGTAACACTGGGGCCATTTCATTTTAAGTTGTAATACATTCCAAAGCTTTGTATGGAAATAGATGGTGGGATGCAGTGGTTGTCTTCTATTCATGGGGGAAGCAGGGGACTTTTCCCCCCCAACTGAACAGGAGAAATGTGATACCATCTCCCTGTTCAGCCGCTCTCTCTGCTAAAAATGCGATCTGGATTCAGCCATTGCAGCTTCTGAAGGTCCTTGATGCTACTGGAAGCCCCAATAAACCAGTAGTTGACATTGATAACAAACAATTATGTTAAACAATGATCCTGTTAGCAAGCAAAACAACTTGATGTAATAGAAGGGAAAAGGACATTGAGATGATCCATTAGTATAACTGATTTTTGGAAACTGTTAGATGAATGGATTGATCTATTAACAACTGTAAGTAATAATAGCTCAGATCAAAACTTGATGAGCATCAGCTCAGCTCTGATTATGGAGCTCTGGAGAAATAGCTACACACACACACACACACACACACACACTTTTTAAAATATTTTAATTTATTCATGTATATTTATTTAAATTTATTTACAGTTAACTCTGGCCAGGCTAATCATCATAATATTAAATATGGGGTTTTTTTACTATTTAAAGTCATAGAGACTATAGAAATCAGTAACTGCAAACAGAGGAGTGTCACCCCTGCAAGATGTGATATGTCGAGGCCAAAATGCCTACATTGAAATAAAGTTGACATATATACCTCCACATGTGTGTAGCTATTATAAATGTGGGACAGGATATTCAATGTTAGATGAGTGTGGAAAGGGTATCAGATGTCAGCTTCAGGACCTAAAGGCATGAGAAGTTAGACAAGGTCAGAGGCTTGTCACAGAAGTCTGAGTGGCAGCTAAGCAGAAGCCATAAAGGCTGATAGGAAGTATGAAGAGAACACAACCCAACTCAGCTAGATTTTGAAAGGAACATGTTCATATTTGCAGTTAAGAACATAGCACAGGAAAACAAAGGATTGTTAAGAACACAAGATGATTAAAATATATTGTTAAAATACAGCTGATTCAGAGTGGTTGAGAGAAATACCTGGTTATCATTCAAGTAAATAATTCATGAAATAATCCAACCAAAGTCTAAACCAAAATCCTATCAATTTAAGAAAGATCAAAAGGACAAGTTGCTTCTTGTGTTGGGAGGTGCTATAATCCATAGATGGAGGAAATGAATCCCTGTTGGTCTTCTTGACAAATTCTTTATTTGTCTTGCTTTCTCCAAGCTGAATATTTGTAAATGTTGCTTTCTCTATATCATGCTTTTATTATATATATGGCCACATTCACATGGTACCATATTTGCCCAAATACGCCAAAAAAGCACTTGCCTTTTATTGTTAGAATTATCCCAAAATGTCATCTTTTTGTATGAATGGGAATCAAACTTAAAGTTCTGTCCTCAAATCTTTCAGAATGTTTTGTGATCTTTAATGCTAGAAAATCAAATTTTTGAAAAACTGACATCTTTCACAATCTAATCTGTCATACAATTAATGTCTTTTATACTAGAACTCTTCTTTATAGTTTTGATAAAGACCAATTGAAAATAACAAAATGCACATGCATAGTTCCTAACAGTCATTTCAAGACTTAATATAACAATTTTCTTCTACTTCTTTAAAATGGTAATCAGTGAATTCCATGATTTTTTTAATCCATTATTATATAGAGTGGAGAGATAGCTTACAGAGATAATGTACACAGATAAATAGTATAAGTGTGTGTGTGTATGTGTCACTTCAAGTCAGTATTGATTCCTGGTGACTGCCTGGAGCTTTCTTGGCAAGATTTTTTTGGAAGTAGTGTGTCCTTGCCTCCTTCCTAGGGCTGAGAGAGTGAATGGGCCCAAGGTCACCCAGCAGTTTTAGTACCCAAGGAGGACCTTGAACTCAGGTTCTCCCAGTGCCCTAACAACTACACTAAACTGGGTCTCATAGTGTAATATAGCAAGTCAAAAGACCATCAGAGAATGAAATTATAACTGAACTAAACAAACCAGAGCAAACTCTGAAACAAACTCCAGAGAGGTAGCCTAAGCCACAAGTAATAGATTCCCAAACACTGTTCAATGGCGCTTCAGGCCCAAAGAAGAGCTGATTCATTGCCACTATTCCAAATCCAGCCACTTGCAGGCTATGCTTCTTATGTTTTAGCTTGATAATTAGGCTAATGATCTGTCAGCCTCTGAGGTCTTAATCCTTGGCAGCAGACTGCAGCAGAACCAAGCAGAGGCAAGCAGAAAAATGGTGCCTAGATTCTCTCTGGGTTATTGTCCTATCCTATAGAGCATATTGTTTCAAGGGAGATATCCACAGAGTGGTCAGGGAGAAGGAGCCAGCAACTTAGTCCATCAAATTGACTGAGTTTGCTCTGATGAGCAATGGAGTGACCTGGACAGGCAGATTCCTCAAAACTGGCTATCCTTCCAAGTAAAGCCAGGTTTACTTTGAAAGCAACTCTTCCTTGTATTCTAGCACCTTTTCTGGTGTTATCCTGAGTGAACTTGGTGGACTCATTGGAGTCTCAACTCTCATGTTTCCCAGTAGGTGTGGGCTTTTAAACTCAAGAGGTTCTGTTTAATTCTTAGGGCAACTCACCCAGAGAACTCTGTTATTTAGACTGCAATCCTAAATTAGAGAGGGCCAAGTGAATCTAGTGTCACTTACCATTGAGTAGATACATACAGGATTGCATTGAAAACATACTATTTTTCTTTGAATATGTTCTTTGCATTGGATCCAGACTTAATCATATTTAGAGGAAATCAACTTAATTCAGCAATATGTTATGAGTGATGACTAAATCCCATTATTTTAAAAAGATCTATGTTAAGAGCAAATTCATGAATATCCATAGATTATTTTACAGGACACATTTAGCATGTTTATTGAATTACTGGATTCAATTTTCTGAATTCCCATATAACTTTGAGTCTTAAATAAATTATGCTGCCTGACTTCAAATAAAGGACCTGTACCTGTTTCCCATTAGTACTATTTTGAAATACTACTGGTATTTCAAAATATGAATGGATAAAGTCTTGATGCATCATACACCATATTTAACTCTGATTGGAAAGAAGAAAATGTGGATAATTGATGTAGTAATACCAGGGGATAGTAGAATAGAAGACAAAAACTGGAGAATATCACAAAGTATCAAGATCTGAACATTGAAATATGGCATAGACTGGCTATGGGGGTGCTAGTGGTTATTGGCACACTGGATGCCATATCAGCAATCTTGGACAGTACTGAGAGCATCTGCGCATTGACAAAATGTCCATCTGTGAATTACAAAAACCACAGTGCTTGGATCTGCACATATAATATACTACATTGATACATAACAACATCCTAAGTTCTTGTGAAGAACTCAGTGTGCATTAAGGCCAATACCAGATAAAGAACCAGCAGTTGTGATTTCACATTTTTATTTGTACATAATATTATTTTATATTATTACAGTGAGGGAAGACTCATCAATTCTTGCTAAATACTATCAAAAATTAAGAACTCTGAGATTCAGATGCAATATTAGATCTCGACAAGTTTTTTATCTAGTTGTTAATTTCTAAATCATATTAAAATGACAACCAGATCCTAAATGTATTTATTGAGAATTACTTCTGTGGAACTTTCCCTAGCTTAATAACTTGGGATGACAGCCAGTATTTTTTGAAATCTTGGTGTTCAGGCAGAATGGTACTTGGAATGTAAGCATCTGAAGAAGAAAATTTGTTTAATGAGACCATCCTCTGAGAATACAATTTCCTGGTATTAGGTTTTTTTTGTGAATTAATGAATATCTCAACTAGAAGATCCAAATCTTGCCCTTGAACTTGAATATGCAGCTCCTCCTCCATTTTAATTAACTAAATAGCTTATCTGCACTACAGTTGATCAAAGGTTACTTTAAAAGATTCTTTGAAGTGAAGCATATATTTTTATGAATGTTATCTTGTCTTGAAAACAAATAAATCACTTCAACAAATCTCTTTAAAGATTCTCCTCCCACGCATTATGTGCTTATTTAAGGGGTTGAGCTTAAGTTGAAGACAAATTTAATACTCTTCCCTAAAAGCTAGCATTTAAGGTTAATAAATAACTGACCACATCTTGGTGGTGCCAAGAAGAATTAGGAGATATTGGCTTGACTCTTGAAATACTTTTGATTTAGGCTGAAAACCCATTCTTTTCAAATCATGGTGTTAAACACACCATAACAGCTTTATATTAATTGCATGATGTTGGAAACAAAGAGATAATGTTATGATTAAGAATTATCTTTGGACCAGGCTAATAAGTAACATACATAATTCCAATGTGCCTGAAGTCTGAAAATCTAGTTTATATAGTTTACATTTATTCCCTATTAGAGGTTTTTTTTTATTGTGATTAGGCCATTAGATAACATCTTTGTTTTATTTTCACATGAGGAGTTAATGGGTCTTTACTGGGTTTTCTTAAACTTGTTTGGCAGATCATGGTCTATTTTGCTATGCACTTAAAGAATGAGAAACATAAGGTTTGCTTAAACAGAATATTTATCACTTGATATAGTTTGTAAATAAGTCATCACAGAATAAACATCACAGATACAACTTCCATATTATTTAAACATGTTGCTTATCAGGTGGTCTGGTTCATACATCCTATTGCTTGTCTACATGAGAGGAAAAGCAATGAGAAATCAGTTAAACAAATAGGAGACACAATACATTATTACAATATATTATTTAACCTGATATGTGATACAAGGTTCCTTGTTCTTTAATCCTGGAAGCTCTGAGTTCTTGTTAAACTGTTCTTGAATTTTTTTTGTAAAATAAATTCTTAAATTGACTAACTTATTTTATTTAGGTCAGTGTTTCTCAATCTTGGCATCTTTAAGATGTATGGACTTCGTGTCTATGGAGATTCTCAATCATCCAGGTCATAGTTGTCCCTAAGGTGCTTTTCCAAAAATTAGCTGCTTTCTTGTTTTTTTCCTTGAAAATGTTTCACTTCTCATCCAAGAACTGAACTGAATTTTAAAAGCTTCTTGGATGAGAAGTGAAACATTTTCAAGGAAAAAAAACAAGAAAGTCCAATTGCCTTTTGGGACAACCATGACAATGTGTGGAGTACATTTCCCAGCATTCCCAGCCATCCAGGCAATTCTGGGAGTTGACATCCAGACTTCTTAATGTTGTTATGGTTAAGAAACACTGATTAACATAATCTTTAATATGTAAAGCTCCATTTTCCTTCCAAGGAAAAGAAGGGGCTTTCAAGATGAATCAGCCTTATCCCTTCTATCTAAGACCTGCAGTTTAGGCTAAAGAAAATGCCATTTTTGAGTAATGGATGTCAAACCTTTGCAGAAGGATTGGGGCTGGGATTAGGGCAAGGTAAAAAGAACATCGTGCCAACGCCATGCAAGTTCCACCCAGTGGTGGTATGCTACCAGTTCGGACCAGTAACTGGTAGTAAAAAAAAAAGCTTCTGATCAGTGGTGGAATTCAATTTTGTTTACTACTGGTTCTGTGGGCGTGGCTTGGTGGGCGTGGCAGGGGAAGGACACTGTAAAATATCCAATCAGAGGTGGTATTTGCTGGTTCTCCGAACTACTCAAAATTTCCGCTACTGGTTCTCCAGAACTGGTCAGAATCTGCTGAATACCACCCCTGCTTCCGATCAGCTGAGAGGAGGAAAACAAGCCTCCGATGATCAGCTGAGAGGATAAAAGACTGAAAAGCTCATGGGAGGGTGTGGGGGGTCGCTCCTAGCTTTTTGTTTCTCCATCCTCTCTGCTGATTGGCTTGTTAGGGGTGCATGCATTAGGGGCGCATGCATGCGTGCGCACGCACAATCACCCACCGAGCCAGTAGCAACTAAGGTAGGATCCCACTACTGGTTCCACCCCTTCTGTTATAAGGATTTTTGATATCACAAATGTATACCAAATGTATTCATTTATTTATTTGCATGGCTTGAGCCATGGAAACTCAACACTGCTTTTGTCATTTTGATAAAAACAATGAGGCCTGTCGTGTTTGGCTAAGTACAGTTGAAAAATATTGCGACCTCAAATACTGCTATGAAATCAGCTCTTAATGTTAGGATATTTTGCCTGATGTCTTGCTAGCCCACCCATTGGTTCTAGATCCTCTCTGTTAGAGCAGCAAATTTGCCTCATCTTTGGTCCTTTAGATATTTAGGGACCAATGTCTTCTGCTCCCTTTGGTTTCTCTTTTGGTGGCCACCATTCATTCAGCAAGCCTAGGCTTGCACAACGTCAGCTGCAGCCAGCTCCCATTTTTACCAAGATTTTCCCATAGCTTAATGTCCTATTACTTGGTGTTGGGTGATTTTCTTTATGAAAACCTCTCCCTGGTTGCTGCTGAAGGAAATACAATGGACATGCTTGCATGAATTGGGAGATAGACCAGACAGGATTTTTTCTAATGGAAAGATGGCAAACCAGTTTCTAAAGGGCATCATTTTAATTTGCACAATTAATATTTTGGATGGGTGGAATTTCACCGAATTACACTTGCATTATATTTTATCCTCGGTTTAAATGATGTACAGTGGCTCATTACCCTGCTGTGCTAAAAGTTCTGGGGCGATGGACAATGTGTCCTGGGAACAGTAATGCATTTTTTCCCTCAATATTTGTACTCAAATTACTTTACTTATAGTTCATCATGGGAAGAACCGAAAATGGAATCGCCGGTATCATTGTGATGTTGGGACAAGTGCCGTTCTCTTCCCAATTCCATGTCGCTTCTGTTATCAGCTTCATTCTGGGAGCAATTATAATGTAATTGGCTTTCAGGCAGATGATGATGGTGTTCAAATGGCTACGCTACTTCCCAAACATTAAGTGCATGGACTGATCCCAGTGCATATGCTTGGTTCCTTTCTTTCCGCTTCTGTTCAATTTTAGAGCCTAGCTGATGAGCTAATCTTCTTCACAGAGCAGACCTAAAGATGTGTCTGGTCAGGCTCATTGTTGGCAGAGTCCAGGTCCAGATGCAATCAGGAATCAGAACTAGAAACCTGATGAGACCCTTCCAGCGAATTTGGAGCAGGAGGAACATTTCCCTTATATTCACAGGCTGGTTGTTTTAAAGATGGTGCGCATGCGAAACGTGGGTTGGTTTTTGTGGCTTTGTGCTTTGTGAACCTAGACATTTGGCTTTGTGTGCCAGGGTGAATGACTTGTGGAGTGATCCATAGCTTTGTCAATTGTACTCAACTCAACAAATCTTGATTAACAAATAACACCTTGGGGCATAAACTCAGGTATTGTTTTAGATCCCCAGTAATGTCATGCTCAACATGTAATTAGTATATGTTACATGCCATTAACAAAGGATTATAAAGAAGGAAAAAGTTCTCCTTTCTTTTTCAGCATTGGTGCCCATGAATAGCACCCACACTGTACATGATCAATAGGAAAAAAAGGAAAAAGTTAATGTTGACCTTTCTCTTACAGTTTTACAATAACATTGTGTATAACAGGGGTGTCAAACTAACATTGTCATGGTGGCATCACCTCACGTATCGGGACTCTTTTTCCCTTCGCTAAACTGGGCATGGGCGTGGCCAGCACGTGACGCATCTGGCCCATGGGCCGGGAGTTTGACAGCCCTGGTATATAGGATCTGAAACACAGAACACAGATGGCTAATAAATTAGTAAACCAGAAATCACCATCTTTTAAAGTTTATATGAATAAAGCACACTTTGAGTATCTTATTTTGAAGTGCATTTTCCACCACAACTGTTTACCAAACCTTTTCATTATTTTTGTACCAATTCTATTATATCAGCTTTTCCAGAGATAAGCCCTCCTCAGATGTGTAACTCCAATCCCCAGAATGCTCAGCAGTTGACATGCTGGCACACCTCCAAGGAGTTAAAATCATACAAGGGAGGGGTGGCCAAGTTAATAAAGGTTGATCTTTATTACAAACCAAACACAAGTTCTTTAAGTGAGGCTGTGTTAGTCTATGAAACCCCAAACCACAAAGAGTCTGGTGGTAGCATCTTTTCTGACTAATGGATTTCATTTATTTATTTTATTAAAATTTTTATTTTATTTTCTTAATGGATTTCATTTAAAGGCATAAGCTTTCACCAGATGGATAGAGTGATAAAAGTGAAGTAGGCTTTGAAATGTGATGAGGGAAATGGGAATGTAAGAATGGTTAGGCAAATGAAGTTACATGGGAGAAAGATTTCAAGAACTTCATTAATTAATAAAAGTAATGTGTTAAAAGCCCATTGTGTTCATTAGAAACTTTTGGGACAGCCTAAAACCTTTTGATAAATGTGAGTTCAGCAGCCTGTTGTTCTATGACATTGGCATAGTTCCATTTTATAAAATGGCAGTTTTGAAATCTGTGAGTGTCCAGGGGTATTAAAATGTTCTGATATTACTTTGTCCTTGTTTTGCATCTTGATGTCAAAGTTGCATCCATTAATTATTTAATGCCAAATCTGACCTGTCTGTCCAGTGTAGATTTCAGAAGGCTGCCAGATGATGGCATATATCACAAAGGAAGAAGAGCATGTGAAAGCACCTTTACTTTTGTTTGTTTGTTTGTTTGTTTATTTATTTATTTATTTGGATTTATATGCTGCCCCATCTCCTGGGGGACTCAGGGCGGCTTACACTAAAATATATATACAAATAAATACAAAATTTATCAAATTTATTCTAATCCAATTATAATAAAACCAAATTAAAATACCCTTGAATTAAAACTCCCCAACCCTGCTCAATCCAGGCTGGCCTGTGCAAACAGCCAAGTCTTGAGATCATGGCGGAAGGAGCACAGGTCTGGGGCAAAATGTAGCTCCAGGGGTAGCTGGTTCCAAAGGGTGGGCACCCCCACAGAGAAGGCCCTCCCCTCAGGTACCGCCAACCAACACTGTCTGGTCAACGGCACCCCCAAGAGGGCCTGCCTGTGGGAGCGTACCGGGCGATTGGACCTCGATGCTGCTAGTACTCTGGACCCGAGCCATGCAGGGTTTTATAGGTTAATACCAGCACCTTGAATCTTACACAGAGGGCAACTGGCAACCAATGAAGATTGCGCAGGAGGGGTGTCACATGGGAGAATCGGGCCGCTCCATCACCGCCGCGCGACGGCCACATTTTGTACCAGTTGAAGCCTCCGTTTAGTCCCCGCAAGGGCAGCCCCAGGTAGAGAGCATTGCAGTAGTCAAGACAGGAGGCAACGAGTGCATGAGTGACTGTGTGTAGGGAATCTCGGTCCAAGTAGGGGTGCAACTGGCTGCACCAGGCGAACCTGGGCGAAGCCCCTGGCAACGGCTCCCACCTGCTCCTCCATACTGAGCCGTATGTCCAGGAGGACACCCAAGTTGTGCGCTCTATCCACGGGGGGGCAACACCTCTCCCCCCATGACCAAAGATGGAATTTCTTGAATCCAAGATGCCGGTACGCACAGCCACTCAGTCTTGTCTGGGTTGAGCTGGAGCCTGTTCCTCCCCATCCAGATCCGCACCGCCTCCAGGCACTGGGAGAGCATGGGGAGGGCTTCACTGATTTGGTCCGGGGTGGAGATGTAAAGCTGGGTATCATCAGCATATTGAATATGTTGGCCTGTGTTATGTGCTGTGTTATGTGAGACTAAAGTAGACATCTGGGCTTGTTGTTGGTCTGGTTCCCGTGTTATGACATTTTTTATGTTGTTTCTTGTAATAATGAGCTTGAGCTTTAGAAGATAACCAGTGGCATTCTGTTATTCTGCCTCTGATGAAGTAAGTAAAGATCACGTCAGTTTAAGCCTTTTGATATATTTTAGTTGAAAAAGCAGAATCCTGATTTCAAATTATTTATCAGTTTCTTTATTGCATAGTGGTTTTGTACAATACTACAGTTGAGGAAATAACAAAAGCCCACTCCTCAGTTTGAAGGCTCCCAAACTGGATAACAAAATAAAACTGGTTAAAATACAGACAGTATAATCTTTAGCATGTTTATTCAAAATTACACTCCTATGATTTGTCAATACTTTGTTTTAGTACCCTAAACTACCTAGAGTCCCTGAAGCAGGGATAAATGATACACATCAATAAATATGACTAAACACGAGCAAACAAAATATTTTTAAAATAATAACTGGATTCACACAACATATTAAACCATGAATCAAGTTTACCAACTTCAATTGTAAAACATGCTAAATCAAAATCAAACATGTTACAGTACTATGTTTGAATCCATATTGCATGCTTTAAACACTGTTTCCCACAATCACACTCCACAAAAATTGTGTAATCTCCTTTTCTAATGAGCTTTAATTTGGTCTATATTAATTCCAGGTCACTGCAGGAAAAGGGCTGGTTAACCATGATTGTCAAATGAACCGCAATTGGGTAGCTGCAGCATTAAACCTTGAACCATGATTTACAAAATCACAATGGCCTAATCAATCCAATGTGTTATCAAGCAAATTAGATTATGATCACTGCAACCTATGAATTTAGCTGAGGTCAATAGATGTTTGGAACAACTCTCCCCAATTAGTACCATGCAGATGTTTTGATATCTAGATACCTGTTGCTCCCAGAGGCCAGATATTTCAAATGTTAAAGCCCCAAAATATTTGAAGCTATCAGAAGAGAGTGGCTGTTGTTCAGAGTGACCCTTAGAAAATTAATCAGGTGTTACCAGGGGCACCTGCCTACTTCATGCTAGAAGTAGTAGGAGTCCCTTCTCTTTAGTTAAGAATGAGCCAGGCAATCAAGCCACCAGAGCCACAAAAAGTGTGAGCATCCTTCTCTGCAGCACAAGGCAAACAAAAGTCTTTTAGCGAGACGGTCCTTATCTCTGCAGTTGAATGCTGATGGAATGCTGATCCCTGCTTGAATTGCCTGCCAATGCAGAACCTCCTTGAAATGATTCACGGGTCTGACAGATGTCTAGTGCATCTGGATGTGTCCTTGATTATCCCAAAACTCTGGACAGCACTGTCATTCACCATTGCCCAAATTATCTCTGTATTGACTGCAGAACCCTCAGTGACAGTACTGTAATGGTTAATTACCCAGGATACCTTTGATACTTATTTTGCAACGATCTAGAAGAATAAGCAGAGAAATAGCACAGAAGGGGAAGAGATGAAAAACACTCCAATAAATACATTTTTAAAAGTCCAATCTTGTTTCTTTCAAGGTGGGGGCGGGGAGGAGGTAAGGGGTGGAACTGGGATGCTGTTACAGTCTTTAAAAATATATTTACCGTGTCTACATCGGAGATCCATGAAGCTCCTTTTAAAAGATAGATTTCCAGTGCAATAGATGATGCAGCAATAAAGATGAAGAAGCCTGACACTGATAAATTATGGACCAGACAAAGAGCTATTAAAGAAGTAACATATTTGGGATAAAAACTTAAATCAACAACCATTTGCTTATCTCATATATCAAGGGAGAGGGGAGCAATATACCGTTTCACAAACAATGGAAGAAGAACCTGAGGGGAGTGTGAAATGTGCTGCTTAAAGATTCGGATAGTAATCTGACATAGAGTTATTTATGAGTAACCTCCATTTAATGCAGCCAAGTTTACTTCAGAGAAGGAACATATAAAATTCTATTATAAAACTGAGGAAAAATCTCAAGCCTGGGGATGTCCTTTTTCTCTCACACATTGATACAAATTAGGGCCTTTTGACAAATGTAGTTTTAATAAAGCAGATATGTATTAGGAAGAAAGGTGAGGAGAGAGGAGAGACCAAATCTCATTCTGACTTTTAGTGAAGATGATGAGTTCCCAGGAGAGCCAATGAGGCAGAGTTAAAGGCAGTCTTTTACACAAAGCATACAGCAATTTGCCACTTCCTGTCCATGTTCTGGTGTCATCCCTGCCTTAATTACCGAGAGTAACAAAGCAGCTCCCTATTACGCCAAACTTCCACTATCTTCATTTATCAGCTACCAGAAAAGCACAGGTTTTCCTGTCCCATCCCAGGAAGACTCACAAAAGATGCTTAGGCCCCTGAATGTGGTTTAATTGAGGTTTTTAAGTTGTTGCTATGATGGAAGAAAACAGAGAAGGGGCTTTTTCAGGAAAATAGCCATAAGGATAACTAGCAGAAAAATGCCTGTTTGATTAGCGCTAAGAGCTACTCTAGAATTTAAAGATTTGTAGTATAATCCTGTGATTATCTATTCAAGTCCATGAGTCTTGGCTAGTTTATGCAGTGTTCTGCATTTTGTAGAAAGCAGCTTAAATCTAGCAGGATTCTCGCTGCAGAGGTGCTGCTGTAGGCAAAGAGCTAGACATTTAAACATGATTGTGCTAGGAAGGAGAAGAAGAAAAAGAGCATATGCCATGGTTTCCCATTCACATATTTTATATTTGAGCCTTAATGTTCCTATAAGGCAATTTTGCCCAATTTTATATACTATATTTCTATTCTGAATGCCTCAGACCTGAAAGCAATCACTTCAAGACATGAATGCATACACATCTACCTATCAAGCTGCTCTTTTTCAGGATAAGTAATATTCTGAAAAGAACAGAAAAAACAAGCAAAGAAGAAAATAGCTAAATCCACTGTATACCGGCAACCCTAATTATTTCTTGCATATCATCCTTCCTTTGACCATGTCCATATACCACTTTATAATATTGCCTTCCAAGTGTTTAATCTTCTTATTGACTCATTCCAGCCATGACTTTCTTGGTTTTCTTGACTAATTCTTGACTCATTATTATTCCATCAGGTTTTGTTTAATGTTTTATTTTCATTCATTCTCTATATATGCCACCAAAGAAGTTTCATTTTCTTTAGTGTTAGTCACTTATTTTACTGGTATTCTTTCATTCTTGATCTTGTCATTTATACCTTTACATATACCTCATTCCCACATTTATGTGTCTCTTGATTTATATAGCTCTCCTATTATATCACTAAGAAGCACAATCTTTTTTTAAAAAATTACACTTATATGCCGCCCTTCTCCAAAGACTCAGGGCAGCTTACAATTTTTGGGACACAACCCAATGTGCTCAGCAATAGCCTTCATTCCATTGTATATGCCTGCTTATTACTAGGGCTTTTTTGGACCCCTCCCCCAAGCAGTATTTTTACAAAGTCAGCTTATTGCCCCCAACAATCTTGGGTCCTCAATTTACTTACCCCGGGAAGATGGAAGGCTGAGTCAACCTTGAGCCTGGTGGGATTCGAGCCTGCACTAATTGCAGGCAGCTGGAACTAAGTGCTAGGCATTTAACAGCCTGCACCACCAAGGCTCTTCCCTTAGAACATATCACTACCCACCATCTTTCCATCAGCATTTGCATATCTTGAAATATTTCCATCCCTTTTCCTGTCTTTGGTTTTAAAAAATTGCCACGGTGCATAAATTGATCTATTCATTCTAGTTTTTCATTAGAAAAACTTTCAATTCTTCATTCCATTCTTCCTGTGAGAATTTTATTGGTTTTGATTGAAACATCTAATTTTCAGACCTTTGCTGCATCATACAATCTACCTAACATTCACTGCAAATTGTTTAGGTTCTCGGGCAACATTGAATTGTCTATATGTTCATTCCCCCAGCCTTTTAACAGTACTGCAGGCAAAGAATAGAATAGGATAGGATAGGATAGAATAGAATACTTTATTGGCCAAATGTGATTAGACACACAAGTAATTTATCTCCTTGTATATTGTATATTTATATATTTATTAGATATTTGACCATAAATACTTTATACAACATCGTTCATCCATGTCTTTTGCCCTGCTCAGTGTTGAAACATTTAACTTTCCATTTATTCTCACACATGCTTTCCATGTTCTTCCATTCTTATCACATTCAACCATCATATTTTAACTCTGTTGATGTAAAAAAATTCTACACTTCTGTTTACTTCTTGATATGCTTTCTCTAAATCAACAAACATATAGTACATTTTCTTTTTCACATGAATTTAAGATGAAAAATCTGACCTGCACACATATCATCCAGCATCAATTTATTTCCCTCCTTGTCTGAAATTCATTAATTATATGAAATCATGATTAAAAGCTGTTGTATACTTTTCAGAATCACTGCATAATTAACAGGATAATATATGAAACAGACAAGGAGATGGTTCCTACAGAATTGAGAAAAGGTAAGCAACACCATTAGCCCTCAAATTGCTAGGCAAATGGTGACTTGAAGTTCAGCCACAGTTTCTTTATTCCTGAAATCAGTGGGGTTTTGATTGGTCTAAATTGTTTCACTGATATCTTTCAAATATGACTAAGGATTCTTCCTCATTGTCTATGGTGGCACAGTGGTTAGAATGCAGTATTGCAGGCTAACTCTGCCCACTGCCAGGAATTCCGTTCTGACTCAACCTTCCATCCTTCTGAGGTCAGTAAAATGAGGATCCAAATTATTGGGGGCAATATGCTGACTCTATAAATTGCTTGGGAGGGCCATAAAGCACTATGAAGTGGTATGTAAGTTTAAGTGCTATTGCTATTTTATGTGCATTGTTCCAGTTCTTCAGTCATCATCAGCAGCAGCAGCAGCAATCTCTCCTGATAGCCAAGATCTTATTCTACTTCAGTAAGAAGACCAGTGAGTGAAGAGCTGTCATTGTTGTTTTAAAGCAAGAGAAACTGAGGATAGTGATGGCTGGATTTTCCAGATGCATTTCCAATCCCAGAACATCACTAGTCAGTGGGAAAAATAATCAATCCCTATGTCCACAATAGCTTGACTACAGGTCATGAGCACAGGGGAGAGGTACTGAAGAGTGTTGGAATTCATTGTTGGAATTTATTTCTATGCAACAACTATAGTAAAATTCAGCCAGTAGATGGCAGTATTTATAAGTTTGGATCTATGGTATATACTCTATGCTCTTTTGTTCTGAGTAGAGTTTCCTGTTTCCTCTTAAGTTATATAGTTAAGCAGTAAAGTACATGATGACTGTACTCTTTGTTTACTCTGTGGTGCTTTATATAAACCGGATTTCTAACAAAGAGTATTGCACACATTCCTTTATATCTTATTCAACACTCCACAGCTGCCTCTGTGACCTGTTACTCTGATGAGAAGAAGAAACTGATAGAACTCTTATCAATTCTTTTTCAGTTCCCAGATATCCCAAACCAATAAATGCCACAAAGAAACAGAACTGCTACCTGTAAGTGGCTGCTGCTGTCAGTACCCAAAAAGATTCCATGGACGCCTCTCCAAAGTAGTCAAAAGAGTAGAAAGCATGACCGTGTGATAACAACCTGTTAGCAGAAGCAAAGACAATTCCATAACATGCTCATTTGTGAATGCTCTCTTTTGTGGTTTAAAGTGGCCTTCGATACAGAAAACACCAGTCTATTTCTTGAAAACACATTGTCTTTCAAAATATTGCTAAACATTTTGTGCTTAAAATCAGATCTAATTTTTTTAGATGTTTATGGTTTAAATAACGAATAATGTTAATGAAGCATTTGTTGACAGTATGAGTTTGTTGTGCGCCATTCAGAGTCACTTGGGCAGCTATAGATTGGATAAATCAATAAATAAATATCCCCCAGAAAAATACTAGTATGTAGAATGAGCCTGCTTAATGTCAGATTAGTGCTGGATTAGTGCTTTGTATAGCACTGGGTAGACATTCCTGTCTGCCAAAGCTAAATGCCCAATCACTCCTGCAGCCCAGGTTGAAATGAAAAGGGAGGCAGCATCTGAAAGTCAATCATAGCCACCATCGTCAGTGGTGCATCCTATGGCAAGACTTGGGTTAGGAGCATAGGAAACACATCACCACCACATTGTCTAAAAACAAATGTAAATTGCCTCTGTGGCAGGTGGGGATTAGACAAAGGCACAGCAATGTGGATGGGTTATCTACAGGCTACCTTAAGAGAGATCTACAATGAACTGGCTCAGGAAAAATAAAGTTATTTGTTATTATAGAAAAATTGTATAGAATGTATTGCTGAAGAGGAACAAGCCCCACTGAGTAAAATTGAAATCAAAATAAAAGTGGATTCCAATTTGATAACCTATAACAAAGACACGCAAATAATAGTTTCACAAATGAAATTGGGTGATGAGTTAATAATTAAACAAGACATACAATTTTTAAACTAGAAGAGTGATGTGGATAATTTCTCTACATAAGATTTACAAAAGGGACTTATTGAAGTTGTCCAAATTTTTCTAAGAGACAGCAAGAATATGAACAGTGATGTGGATAACTTTTTTCTACTGAAATTAACCAAAGGGGCTTGACAAAGACACCAAAGAGCTGTGGTGGCACAGTGGTTATCCACATCCAGGAATTCAATCCTGACCAGATCAAGGTTGACTCAGCATTCCATCCTTCCAAGCAGTGGTGGGATTCAATTTTTTTTACTAATGGTCCTGTGGGCATGGCTTGGTGGGCGTGGCAGGGGAAGGACAGTGTAAAGTCTCCAGTCAGAGGTGGTATTTGCTGGTTCTCCGAATTACTCAAAAGTTCTGCTACCGGTTCTCTAGAACTGGTCAGAACCTGCTGAATACCACCTCTGCTCCCAAGGTCAGTAAAATGAGGACCCAGAATGCTGGTGGCAATATGCTGACATTGTTAACCATTCAGATAGTGCTGTAAAGCACTATGGAGCAGTATATAAGTCTAAGTGCTATTATTATTCCTAAGAGTTCTGGGAGAAGAGCAAAGAGGGTATGAGGAAGCACATAGAACTTTGATGGATCTAAAGACCTTTGGGAGAAAGAAGAAAGAATATAAAATAAGTTTATTTGATCAAGGTCAAAATAGATGGTAATGTTGCTATTTTTGGTAATGTTTACTTATTTGTTGATTGGGACTGGATCACGATGTTTAAAGATTTTGTTAATTTGAAGATAGGAAATGGAGGTTTAAAATGTAAGGACTCAAATTAGGTTTACATACTTACATTGTTATTTCTAATGACCCTGAATGGATTTTGCTGATAAATATGGGACTATGAGATCTTAGAGATTGGTTTATAGAGACTGGAGTGAGGTATGGATTGAAAAGATGCTTGGATACACTTTAAGAGAGAGTGATAAGTTGTTAATGCCGATCATGCTTCCTGGGGATGAAGGAGGTTTCTTCTTTATTGTTATTTTTCTGAACTTTTTAAAAATCTTTTTTATATATTTTATACTATGCAGATTGTATTAGTTTTATCTGTATAATACAATGTTCAATAAAGTTATTCTAAAAAGTAAAGAACAAAGAAGAATGGAATGGAATTTAATTTAGACAAGGACGGGAAATCAACAGGAAATCAATTCTGTACAGGAGAACAGATATTTGGTGATAGTTCTGGAACAAATAAACATTTATGTAGAAAGCTGACTATGGAAGAGCATCAGATATGATCGAAATCTGAAAGGATTAGTCTCTGAGGCAAAGCAGTATCCAGGTCTTCTTGATGGAAGGAATTTGGTGTTTCAGAGGAGTTTGGTGTTTCAGAGGGCTATATAAAGACAATCATCAATTAGTCAGAAAAATGTACTTTGCTCTCCTTTTTAGTGAAAATATTGTTTCTGTTTCATTCTGTGATCCACTGTATAATTGTAAGATTAGGTTTCACTACCTGCATTTCCATTCAAACACAATATATATATTTACAGGACATCTCCAGAAGAATATGATACTCCTTGGCACAAATAAAATTTTTCTTATTATTATTCTGTAACTGGGCAAACCACTTACCCCTCCCCCACCAAAAAAATCAGCTTTACAGTATTTATTGCCCATCAGATAATAGAGGATTTTTTTAAATATAGTAAACTGTTGGTTTAATTGAACATTCAGGAGAGAGGATGTAGATTATACCCGAATGTCTGTTAAATCCAAAAATGAGGTGATTTACATTCTTTGTACCAATTAATGTTACCTGTATAATGGCAAATGCAAATGTTGTAAATTTAATAAATGACATAAATTTCATGAGTTGTACAACTACTTTCAATACAAAGGACCTCGTCAGTAAGGTTGAGGTGATAAGCAGAAGAAAATTTTGACCAATGTATCCTAAGAACACTAAACTGACTTTTTTTAAAGTGGAATTTTAAGTACCCCTGATCTTAACAATATTTTTCTACCTCTATGAAATTTTGGGGCATTAATATCTGTAAAAGAATTCTGCAAAAATAGTTTTTCTGTTTGGAAGTAGACATTTGTACATATTTCTCTTAAATTTAGCAGGTGACCTGTTTTTAAAAACATATATTTAGCCTCTAAGTTTTAATTTATTTTTGTTTATAAAAATGTTTAAACAAGAATACTTGTCAGTAGTTTTTAAATGATAATCAGTAGCAAAACTATTAAAAGTGATTTGGATAAGTCTGTCAATCAGTACATTTCCAAACTGCTGAATCTGATTCACAACACAATTCCAGAAATACATACAATACAATAACATACAGTTTCATTTAATAAATTATATATTTTCATTTCAAACAAATTGTAGGTGCAAAAATACATTACCCTTGAGCTAGCAAATAATTCCCTAAAATATAATTTTACTGCAAAAATACCCCCTGATCATAGTTTTAGATTCCTGATCTATAAGAGTAAATGTAAAAAACTGGGTTTTTTAGAAGTATTTTAAATCTATGCTTAAAAATGATACATTTTGTATCATATTTGTTAGGATAAAATCATTAGTCAGAAAAGAAATTCACTTGTCTGAGAAACTGGACTTCATGAAGTGTTTTTCACACATATAATTATTCATTATCATACTGCATCATATTGCAACATATTTATTGCAACATAACAAATCCATATTTATTGGTGTTATTGATAATAATTTTTAAAACTTGCCTTTTTGTTTTGCAGGAATGCATAAACTGTATGAATCTATAATCTCTGTAAGTGAGAGGCACTTTGGATAGTGGCATATAAATTTAATAAATAAATAAATCCAGCGGCATTTCACATTATACAGTTGTTAACAAATGGCTGCTTTGGAGACAAAATTTGCAAACAATCTCATTCCTCTCTACTCTCACAATTGAATCTCATTGGTTTCATTGGAGCAAGAACTACCTTATTTTGGATATTGTTTACATTAACACCTATGTCTTCAGATAGGGAGTGATTTTATTACCCTTAAATCCATCAGCCTTTGTGCTGCAGGAGCTTTCAGTCATAAGGTTCCTTACATTTTTCATTTTATGCCCTCCATCCGCTAAAAGTGGCAAAATTGGAACTCAGCTCAGATTGAATCAGAAGTAAATATGTGAAAGTTTTTAATCTCTTGTGCCCTCATTTGCAATTTATATTGCTGGGTCCTTGATCTTTTGATCTCTCTCTCTCTCTAGAACATGGGAATCAGTGTAAGGGATAAGAAAACTCTAAACTAATCCAATCAAATGGATTATCTTTTACCAGTTTGTTTTGAAACTAACTGAGGCACAGTAGAAAAATGCACATACCCCACATTTTTATGAGGATTATGATACTTAATTCAGATTAAATTTACATCAGCATCATAAGATCTTAGTAAGTTCCTAGAATTTATTTAAGTACACCCCAGAGTGTCAAAAATAGACTACTTAAATAAAAGACTTCCAGTGCTAAGTCTCCACTGCTCAGTTACTGCTAGTTTTAAAACCAAACAATGTGATAGAAAATAGGTGTATAAAAAAGCTCTTCTCTGCAACCATTAAAAAAAGAAGAAGAATATATCAGCAGCTAAGTAACAAGCTCCAAAAGACCTTTAAATAACTCAACTTTTGTAAGGTTTATTATCCTTCCTTTGTTTTATAGCATTGTCTGGCAGGAAAACGGAAGGAGATTTGTAGAAAACTATAGCATTTAAGTCATTACATTTTATAGCTAATTTCTAATGTGGATTTGATTTTTTATGAGCAGAAAAAGAATCTCATTTGCATTAGTGACAGCAACTAGAGAAATTTAACACCTGGCACTGGTAGTAGCAGAAATTGAATATTAGCTATGTGGGTGCTAAAAAACCACATTACATATCTTCAAGGGAGATTTTTCATTTATTTATGCACTTTTCTAATGTTCTCATTAAAAAACTATTCTTTCATCATGATGGAAGAAAACTTCCAGAAATGAAAATGCATTGTACATATATAGCTCTTGACAAAAAGAATTCCAACAGCAAAATGAATAATTTGTGCTGTTAAAGGATATATAACTCATTCCCTTCTTTTCCATGTGGAAAAAAACAACAACAATTCCTCCAGTGAGAAATAAAAATGCAGGAGAGAAAAAGCCAATTTCTTTCCTCAGGCCATTTAATATTAATGTAAAATATCACTGCCTAGCCTCCCGCTTCAAAATGTTAGAATTCCTCCCCCCAAAAAAAATTAACCTTAAAAACGTGTCTCTGCCCAATATAAAAATGGTTTTTTGTTTTTTTAGTATGACTAAAGAAATGAACAATTCCTACATTTGCAAAGTATAGAAAATTAGGGGCACTGCAGGATCTGCAACCGGCCAAAGATATGGGAAGTGACACTTTGCATAGCTGGCTACAATTAACACATTGATGGCATTTCGTGAGGCTTCTTGCAGTGATAATGCTCTTGTCAAATGTGTTTAGTGCACCAAATCTCCTGGAGCCTTCAGCTAGGCAGCCAGCTTTTGACAGATTGAAGGTTCAGAGATGGGCTCTCCTGACAGATGGAAACTGGCACCGATGTTCTGCTTTCGCCAATCACTGGGGACCTGCCCCCCTTATTCTACAGGGCTCAGCTCCGCAACCTTCCCCCTTCCGATGAAAGCAGGAGATGGCACTGCTAAATACTGCATCTGTGTGAGTTAGACTCCTCTGATGAAAGCATAAGGCAGAGGCTCTGCAGAGCAAAAGACAGCTTCTGCTCTAACTGCTATTTGAGATAGATTTGAGAAAGGTGAAATTTTGGTAAATTTCAGAAAGAAGAGGAGGGGGGAGGGGGAGGAGGAGGAGGAGGAAGAGAAGAGGAAGAGGAGGAGGAAGAAGGAGGAGGAGATGATATTGTTCTTATGAGGGCTTCCTCTCCATGGTCTTTCTTTTTTTTTTAATTACATTTTTCTCTTAGCCACCATCAGTCTGAAGAAATTCATTTATGTATGCTACAGCAACCACTTCCATTTTTATAGACTTGCCTGATTATTTTTAGATATTTATTTATTTATACTTCATGTTTCTGAGCTGCCCATCTCCTTCAAAGCTGGACTCTGAGTAGTGTACAATAAAACACAGAAATATAAAAGCAGCGTACAACACAATATTATTGCTGGGTTTATCACTGCACTGATGGTAGATTATGCAAGATGGACTCTTTTCAGAGCACCTCCCCCATCCCCCTGATGAGTGGGAGACAGAAAGGATTCTATGTGACTGGAGGGTATATAATCCTACTGCTTTGGAAGCCCACTCAGTTATTCAACTGGGCTGGCTTAATTAGACAAAGTATTCCCAATAATGTATAGTGGCACCAAGTTTCTGTAGTTCTGCACTTCACACAGTTGGGCATAAACAAGCTACTAATAAAGTTCATTAACCTTTTGCCCTCCCACACTTTTAGAGGAAAGATTTGGGTCCATTGGTTTGAGGTTGCTTTAAAAGCAGAGGTCCTGGCTATGTTTGTTATCTTTAACAAATTTCACTTCAATGTCTCTTAAAAACTGGAATGGGAAGGTCGCTCCCTCTCTTTCTTTCTCTCTCTCTCCTGTTTTCTGTCTTAATCTTCAATTCTGCTCTCACTGATACAGCTTTTTGGAGCCCGCACACTGCAATCCATTTGAGGTATGATAATCAGCTGATTAGCTGGTGAAGTCCTTTTCCCTGAGGCTCTTTTGTGTGCAAAATCCTCACACTCAGTTGACATGTGGACATCATAAAGCTGATGAAATGCAATTGTAATGAACTGGGGCGGGAGAGGCATCTGCGGAAGCCAAAACGAAGGGCCCTTCCCTCTCGACATGCTAATTCAGAAAATCTGCTCTTAACTTGTACTCCCTCTGGGTTCCCAATGAAGGCAGAGCTCCACGAATGCATATTCAAAGAGTGCATTAGTTGCAGCAGCCTGTGAGAAAGCCAAGCCTGGCTGGGCCAATTCTAATTTCAAGACAGATTATACTGCATCAAACGTAGTCATGATCTGACAGTTCATCTGTGATGAGACCCCTACAGTCAAGGTTTAATGGCTGGTCAGGAGCAAATGGGCAGGAGGGCCACTAGCCAACTGCAATAACAACAGCCGCCAGGTTCCCAGACAAATCAAATGAACCCGGTTAGGAAGTCTGACACACCAGGGAAAGCTGAAGACATTTATGAAATGAATGCCTTCAGAACTGAGGTAGATTGCAGGACGCCTCGTCTTTATGTTGATAGGCCCCATATAACTGAAAAACAGAGTTAGAAGGGATCTTGGAGGTCTTCTAATCCAACCCCCTGCCCCTAGGCCTAGACCATTCTGGACAAATGCTGTCCAAATGGCTGTCCAAATCTTCTTGAAAATCTCCAGTGTTGGAGCACTGATAACTTCTTGAGAGAAGCTGCTCCACTGGTTAATTGTTCTCACTATCACCACGAGCCAAAGAGGCCTCTTTGACATGTGGTGAATGAAAGAAGAACCACCTAACCCAGAGATGACCCAACAGGAAATACCCTCCCCAGGCCTAAGTTATAGCCTCAAACTCACATAAGCAAACATGCAGCCTGATCCTAACCCTAATGTTGATAAATCCCAGTGGTTTCCAAGAGATTTGATTTAAGGCCGAAATAAAAGCAGATGTACAGTCATGTCTTTGAGAACCCTTGTTTTCATTGTTTCATTGTTTTCCAAATGAAATCTTGGGAGTGCAAAGTCCTTAGACAAGGGATTAGTCCAGGGGTGTCAAATTCAAGGCCTGGGGGCTAGATGTGGCCCACGATGTGGTCGGATCTGGCTCATGGGGCCAGCCTGGAAAATGTAAGGGGCTGGCCTGCATTGTTTTAGCCTGGTCTACCTGTGTTGCTTTGGCCCGGTCTACCCAATGTGAAGAGGAAACATTGGGCCAGCAGCTTGGGGAGTGGTGTCAAGCTGGCCACGCCCACCCAGTTGACCACACCCCATGAGTGGTGTTAAGATGGCCATGCCCACCCAGTGGTGTTAAGCTGGCCATGCCCACCCAGTTGGCCACATCCACCCAGTCGGCCATACCCGCCTGGCCCCCTGAGGTCAAGCACAACCCTGATGTGCTTCTCAATGAAATTGAGTTTGACACCCCTGGATTAGTCTCCTGCATCCAATAAAGTGCTGTGGACACAGAAAGCAATGAGATGATGGTGGTAGTGACAGTGCTGATAACAATAATCAGAAACAAGTTTAGCAAGAGCCAAACCTAAAGACTTTGCTCAATTTATAAGGGCTTCTGCATGCTTGTTTTTCCTTTCTTTGTCAGAAGAATACTATACCAAATCACATAGGTTTTTAAATACCTTTCTGATTGCTTTTAAATGGACATTAAAATACAAAAACATACGAATTCTGCCTTAGTCTCCTTCTCATCCCAATCCAAAAAAGTCTGCTAAACTTTAATAATCCTTTTCCCAATATCTTCATCTGAGCTCTTAGGAATTGCTTTAAATCTGAAATCTCAGGTCTCAGGAATTGCTTTAAATGTCAACTTCAAATCTCTTCTTCTCTCTTTATTCCAACAGGGCCAAGTTTTTAATTCTCTTTCTAAGTCTCAATCCATAATTTCTGTCTTGCTCTTCAAAATTTCCACTTTCTCATTAATTTGTTTTACTTTTCCAGTCATTTGTTTAAGACTTTACACTTTCCTAACCTTTTACCTCTTCTCTCATATTTGCACATTTTTCATTCTTTTTCCCTCCAAAAGCTGTCAAATTATTATCCAAAGATTCTAACTAACTACATATTTTTGAAGCAAATCTATTATCATTGCTCTCTCTGCTGGTTGTTCTAACAAAACCTCCTTCCTTCCATCCCTGAGGCTTTTCTTGTTGTTGTCATTTTACTATGATAGTTCAAAGGCAAGAGTCCTTGGTGGCTCAGGCTGTTAAATGCCTGCATTTAAGTTCCAGCTGCCTGCAATTACTGCAGGCTCAAATCCCACCAGGCTCAAGGTTGACTCAGCCTTCCATCCTCTCGGGGTAGGTAAACTGAGGACCCAAGATTGTTGGGGGCAATTAGCTGACCTTGTAAAAATGCCGCTTAGTAATAAGCAGGCATATACAATGGAATGAAGGCTATTGCTGAGCACACTGGGTTGTATCCCAAAATTGAAAGCGCCCTGAGTCTCGGAGAAGGGCGGCATATAAATGTAATTTAAAACAAAAAAAGGCAGAATTAACTCAGGCGAGGGGAAATAAAACGAATGAACCTTTTCTTCTTCTCTTTTATTTTTCTATGCCTTTAACATTATTATGTAAACATTCCACAGTTTCAAGCCACATTACATTCCACATCTCCTTGGCAACAAGGTATCACATTTTGGCTCATATTATCTTATCTTTCATTTTGTAAGATTGACCAATTACTTGCATGCATTAGATGTAAACAGGAAGCATCCCTACAGAGGTTTGGTCCATTTGACTAGTTTAATTGAAATTATACAAACTTTCACCCAAAATAAAAAATAGTAAAAATAAAATAAGTTGCTGTCTCATTTGTCCCTTTATAGCTCTCTTTATCAAGAGTTTATTTTATTTAATCTATATCTTAGATTAATTAAATGTGAAAGGGGCTAAGAAATTAGGATGGCTTGTTTTAAAAAATATAGGCTATAGTTAGTCCTGACTTACAACCACAATTGAGACTCCTTTTTCTATCACTAAACAATGTGGTTGTTAAGTGAATTGTGCTCAATATGAGGATTTTTTTTGCTTTGGTCATTAAGTGAATTGGTCAGTTATTAAGCAGATTCAAATTCCCCCCTTGACATTTCTTGTCAGAAACCCCTAGTAAGGTCACAAATGTCAATCGTGAACACGCACAACTTTTATAAATGCATACCAGGTGTCGAGTGTTCATATTTTGATCATTTAATCCTCGGGTCACAACAATGATTGTAATGCTGAGGACAGGATATAATTCACTATTTTCAGTGCTGTAACTGAACAGTAATTAAAAGAATGGTTGTAAGTCAAGGACTACCTATGTATTGAGCCATGGTGGTGCAGTGCCTACAATGCAGTATTTCAGGCTAATTCTGCTGACTGCCAGCTGCCTGCAATTTGGCAGTTCGATTCTTACCAGCTCAAGGTTGACTCAGCCTTCCATTCTTCCAAGGTAGGTAAAATGTGGACCCAGATTGTTGGGGGCAAGATGCTGACTCTGTAAACCACTTAGAGAGGGCTGTAAAGCACTGTAACGCGGTATATAAGTCTAAGTGCTATTTCTATTGCTATTGGAGTTATGAGTGAAGATGGAGTCAAAACTCCTTCTTGACTCAGGAGCCAAATATAAAAGTTTTATTCTTGCAACTCACTCCCAAGGAGCGATTGTTCATAGTATGAATGGTCTTATCTTCCTGAATCCCTCCTTGATCTGCAGAGATTTCACTGGCCAGCTACCACTCTCCAGCCAGCATTTCTTAGCTGCAATGCCATTTCCCCTCCTTTAGAGATGTCTAATTCATCATTAATCTTTACTGGAAGTCATCACCTATGATGACTTCCAGTAAAGACTATTTATGATACATCAGATTCAGATCCAGTGCTAAAAATGCCAAAATGGACTCCAACATATGCACAATGCACAGTGGCCTTTTCCTGACACTATAAATCAGAGGTCTCCAAACTTGGCAACTTTAAGACTTGTGGACTTCAACTCCCAGAATTCCTTAGCTGGCTGAGGAATTCTGGGAGTTGAAGTCCACAAGTCTTACAGTTGCCAAGTTTGGGGACCTCTGCTATAAATGATACTCCATATACAGAGGTGAAGCAAAACACTTCATTAAGGATAAATTGTTTATCTCCATCTTGCAACATGCCTCACTGTGGCACAGCCAAGCCACCTTAAACGGGCCTACATTTAGGCAAGAGAAACAAAATGCACAGGTACAGTATAGGTGGTATCTCACTCGACAGTAGTAACTGTGAGAGGGATCTTGGAGTCCTAGTGGAAAATCATTTAAATATGAGCCAGCAGTGTGCTGCAGCTGCCACAAAAGCCAACACAGTTCCAGGCTGCATAAACAGAGGGATAGAATCAAGATCACGTGAAGTGTTAATACCACTTTATAATGCCTTGGTAAGGCCACGCTTGGAATACTGCATCCGGTTTTGGTTGCCATGACATAAAAAAGATGTTGAGACTCTAGAAAGAGTACAGAGAAGAGCAACAAAGATGATTAGGGGACTGGAGGCTAAAACATATGAAGAACGGTTGAAGGAACTGGGTATGTCTAGTCTAATGAAAAGAAGGACTAGGGGAGACATGATAACAGTGTCCCAATATCTCAGGGGCTGCCACAAAGAAGAGGGAGTCAAGCTATTCCCCAAAGTACCAGAGGGCAGGACAAGAAGCAATGGGTAGAAACTAATCAAGGAGAGAAGCAACTTAGAACTAAAGATAAATTTTTTGACAGAACAATTAATCTGTGGAACAACTTGCTTTCAGAGGTTGTGAATGCTCCAACACTGGAAGTTTTTAAGAAGAGATTGGATAACCATTTGTCTGAAATGATATAAGGTTTCCTGCCTAAGCAGGGGATTAGACTAGAAGACCTTAAAGGTCCCTTCCAACTCTATTCTATTCTAAATCACAATTGCAAAATTATTCCTGAAAATTTAATTAAATTATGCTTAACATTGTGGTTTATTCAGCATCACTGGGCACCCAGCAAGATCTATGTCCCACAAGGAGGCCATATAGGAAACTTTTGTCAGCCTCCAGAGATTCTTAGCTATGCATTTCCTCTATTCTGGACTGCTGCCTCTTCAATCTCTTCTCTCTGAGCATATAAACAATGGCAGGTATATGGAGGAGAAGCAATAATTTTCTACTTACCTTGAACTGTTTCTCCCCTCGCCCATATCTTGGTTTGATCCATATATTTCATTTAAGAACCTTCAATAGTACAGCTTAATGAAGGAATAATTGGAAAGGAGCTATAAGAGCAAACAAACTGATACAGGATACAGTATATTTGCCATTGCAATGCAAAGGAATAAATAATGTTTCCCTCATAATTTCCTGCAACATTGAGGCAATGGAGAAGTGACTGAATAAGTTGGGAGCAGCACTGCAAGGATTTATGTGGCTAAATTCTATGGAATTCTAGGGCCTAGTGGATTGAGGAAAGCACTGAGGTTTAGAACTATGTAGAATTGGAAATAATACCAATTCTAAGAAAACCTATACAATCATATCTATTACTCCAACACAATGGTGGGATTCAAATTTTTTTTACTACGG
Source organism: Naja naja (assembly GCA_009733165.1). NCBI lineage: Eukaryota > Metazoa > Chordata > Lepidosauria > Squamata > Elapidae > Naja > Naja naja. The sequence continues at coordinate 206,483,823 of CM019148.1, read as the reverse complement.
TTCTGTGGGCGTGGCTTGGTGGGCATGGCAGGGGAAGGATACTGTAAAATCTCCAGTCAGAGGTGGTTTTGGCGGTTCTCTGAACTACTCAAAATTTCTGCTACCGGTTCTCCAGAACTGGTTCGAAACTGCTGAATACCACCTCTGCTCCAACAGCTCATACAACTGGATGTAAAAAAACACATGAAGTCAAATGAAACTTAACTGTAACAGCTAATTATTCCTATGCATGCATGCCCCATCTCCTCCAACTATTCTCCCCACAATAAAAAGAAAACTTGAAACAGACTTTTATTGTACTTCCATTTGTTTCACTAAGTTACCCATATTATAGCTGGAAATTTTAAATGCAATTTTAACTCTTTTTCAAGTAAACAACAGTATCTGAATGCAAGCTTTCAGTGTTATAAACCAGACAGATTAAAAGCAACAAGTTAACATTTGGCACCATCTCAAATAGATGCCTGCAATTTCTAAAATAAAAATCTGCCTCATTTGCCAAACTGAAAATGCATCTATACAATGTCAGAATGTAGGATACACTAGCTAATTTTAGCAAACTATAGGACTAAGCTACTGGTTATATAAGGGGAGGATTAGTTCTTTTTAAATAAAAGATTGTATTTTAGATATGTATTTATAATATGGTTTTATTTATGACTATTCCTTTGATTATCAAATTCTCTTCACAACATACAGATTATGCACTGGCATTGGCTCAGGTAGCATAACCTTGTTGAAAATTAGGGTTGGAGGAAAAAAATTCTGGAAAATTAAAGCAAGTAAAATGAACACTCAACAGCCTATTTAAAATGGTCTATTCTTACATCCCTCGAATTCTTTTCAGTCAAGGTCATGTCATCCTGCACCTGGTTGAGGAGTGGTTACAGGATTGTCTCCTGTTGGGAATGGATGGTGATTGGGCTGTGTGATGGGCTGATGGGTGCAGGGGATGGGTCTTTGAATTTCAATTACTGAGGGGAAACCCAGGACTCTCACATTCAGGTTTTCCCAGATATGCCAGTATGACAACTCTAATAAAATGGAACTTTGAGAAAATGCATGTCTTGGAGTTTTGGTATTGGAGTTTGTTTTTCTGGAATGCCGACATCCTTCTTGCATGCTCAAATGCAAAAGGGGAAAGATTTCTCCTTTTGTTTTGTTTTTAGTTTGTTTAGATAGCCCACTACCAATGAAAACGGAGCCTGGGAGACCTGCATGCAGTCCCCTTACACCTCATTTTTGACCACAGCAGCCCCTTGCAACAGTAGATCTGGCCCATGGGCCTTGAGTTTGGTACCCCTGTCCTAACCTACTCCCTCTGTGATGATATGCATCCCTTTAAACTAGAAAATCTATCATGTGTCTGGAACTGTGATACCTCACAATAAGCATTCAGTTTTAATTTAGTTTCATGTTTTTGATCCCCCATCATCACTACCAGCAGCAGAAATTCAGAAAAAAATGCACCATTATCTGAAGATGCTCCTGAGAACTAGATTTGTATATCATCAGCATATTGATAATGCCCAACTCCAAATATCCTGATAATCTTGTGATATGTGATTTGATACAAGTGTAAGAAAGTGTTGGAGGCAGAACACTAGACCATTTGAAATTTATCTGAGAAGAACTGAACCACAGCCAAATAGTATGAATGAAGGCAGATAGTGTTCCAAGATACAATCTGGTTGATCACCTCTGGTACCAGTGACTGATCCAGATTGGATCTTGCAAATAGCACCTTCTATTCCCAGATATCAAAGCCAGAAGGATATTTTATTGATGGTTCTGAAAGCTACTAAGATGTCAAAAACAACCAAGAGAGTCACAATCATTCTGCGGACGAAGATCATCTACAGGCTGACCAAGACTGCCTTAATCCTACAGTATGCTCTGAACTCTATTTAAAAAGTACGGAGAGGACTTATAAACTCCCAAAGGTGCTTTTTTCAAGAGGCAACTGGACTTTCTATTTTTTTTTCTTTTGAAGACATTTTGCTTCTCATCCAAGCTTCTTCAAAGAAAAAAAACAGAAGGTTCAGTTGCCTCTTGAAAAAGCACTTTTGGGACAGCCATGACCTGAATGACTGAGAATCTCCATAAACATTTAGTTCTACAAATTCCAAGATTGCATGCAAGCTAAGAAGTTATCCATTCTTTTGATTGCCTTAATTAATCTTAACCACGTAAAGCAGGGGTGTCAAACTCACGTCGTCACAGCAGCATCACGTGACATATCGGGATTTCCCAACCCCCCTTCACTAAACTGGGCATGGGCGTGGCTAGTGCAGGACACATCCAGCCCAGGGGCCATGAGTTTGACAGCCCTGACATAGAGTTAAAGACTGTCCTGTAGTTGGCTATCTCCACAATGAGATTAGGGTACGTAACTTTTTTTTCCCCTGCAGTTGTGAATAAGGCCACATGGCCTTATAGCCTTTTCAGCAGAACTGGAATAGGTTGAAGCTAGAACAGGATAAAACAAAACAACAAGGCTGTTTTGTTTTCAGAAACAAGGGGACCTCAGGGGTTAAACTTTGCTTGAGATTTTGTGGAATCTCCTCAAAAATCTGCAGAACCCAATTGCTGAACTTCCATTGTTTTTTTTATGAGCTGTAGGATCTGACTGGTTTACTTTAGTAATACGTTCAATCAATGCAAAAGAATAAAATTCTGTGGCTAGTTCCTTAATTTCTATGGAACACAGGTGTGGTTAGTTCCTGCTGGATTGCATTCACTGACAGTGGATAATTTGTCTGTTCATCTTGTATGTGACAAACACAAATACTATTTCAACCACATACACACATTGCTCCCTTCTGAATTTTCCATAATAATGACTGTCATGTAATTGCAGCTAGGGTGTGTAACCTTCCCCCCTCCCCCAGTTCTGCCATGATGCAAAATATCTGAAGCCTAACCACGGTTGAGGACAGGACTTTAATGGTTATATTTGCATTATGTCAGGATGCATTTAAATTAAATATTCACTTGTGTAAGCAAACTGGTATATCTTCTGTTACATGGTAGTCAGTGCAATGTGAATTGGCAAATCTTATAATTAAGTGTGGGTTTAAAAGTTTTCAGGCAACTTCAGACCACTGCTTTATATAAACAGGAGAAAGGTACAGAGCAAGTACTTTTAAACCCAAGAAATTCCGAGAACGTTTGTTACCATTGCTTTGTTTTTAAGCACAGCAATGAGTATATATGAAACATACAGAAATACTTCTTCACATAAAAGATTAATTCACAGTCAATTCAATACAGGTGAATGTATCGAATGAATGACTATTATTTGCATTTATTGCCATAAGCAAATAATGCAAGAAATCTAGACTTTTGTTTTCCTTTATGCTACTTCTGCACGTCTCCTTTCTTATCTATTTCTGCTTCATTAAATTGGCAATCATTTAGAATCTTACCTGACAATGTACCTGAGCCTTCTTTCTGCCCAGGCGTGTGTAGCATTGTACAATGTACCTGTGTAGCATTGTGCTGATGAGGTTTTCAGAATCAGTGAAGTAGACACCATTTTCCTAGAAAACCTGATTCTTAGAGTCCTCCTAATGTTCCATTTATTGCAGCATGATGACAACTCACTGTCCTTGTGACATGGTCTCATTGATCATGAACTGCAGAAACATTCTGAAGTTGTTTTTAGCTGTTCTGCTGTTACAGACATTCTTTCCTTCTTATGATACAAATCCTACCAACTAAACAACCTACAAGGTATTTGTGATGCAGCTGATGACATTGATCTGTTCCCATTGGTCACTTCAGTTGCAGTCATGCTTCCTCACTCTACAGCCATTGGGCTCAGTCCTATTTAGTCGTTTTGGCTTCAGATAGCAATAGTAATAGCACTTAGACTTATATACTGCTTCACAGTGCTTTACAGCCATTTCTAAGCGGTTTACAGGGTCAGCATATTGCCCCCAACAATCTGAGTCCTCAGAAGGATGGAAGGCTTGAGCTGGTGAGAATTGAACTGCCAAATTGCTGGCAGCCGGCAGTCATCAGAAGTAGCTTGCATTACTGCATTCTAACCACTGCACCACCGTGGCTCATATGGAAGAGAAACTAGACTCCTGGCACATACAAGGGCACCTGCCTCACAGATGCTTCAGAAGACACTAGTTAGCCATTATATGGGCTCCTTTGCACATTTATTTCTTTAGAACATTTATATAGTCACTCATCTTTAATCCAACTCTGGGCAGTTCCCAAGCCACAATTAAAACACCAAAAATGTAAGAACGTAATACATATATCTATTAAAACCATGGCATCAAAACACAGCACTAAGTTACTCTTTCACATATAGTTCATTGTTCAATCCTCTTGTTCACCTCACCCTATCTGAGCACTTGGAAGAAAAGTCAAGTCACAAACATTTTCTAGAAGGCTGGGAGAATATGCCAAACATGCAACTATGATTGTTTGGAAGACCAGCAGGTGTGTTCTTAAGTAGTGGCCTTTCAGAGATTACTAGGGCTCTGTGTATAAGATAAATAGGTTATATTTATCTTCCAATTAAGCATTGTTGTGAGTTTGTTACATAGCAGAAAAGAAGATATAGATTTTATTTCTTAAAAGACGCTTTAAAGATGCACAGGAAGGGGAAATCTTAAGTTTTACTAAAATGAAACCTTAATCCTCTTATACTACTTTAACTTACACTCCTAAAAGTTTCCTACAAATCTCTTAAGTTATTTATAGTCTTCAGTGTTTTCTCTTAACTTGATCAAACGAGTTAAAATAATACACAGTTCTGCTTTTATTCTTGACTCTGCTTCTCTAAGTCTTGTAAGGTTCCTCCTCCCTTCACTTTCATGGTCTTTTTGTACAGTATTTCCGTAGCCTACCAGCTCAGACTGTAGTCCTGACTATTTATTTATTCAACACACTTCTACCTTGCCACAAGCAAAACAACTTTCGGCAGATGGATAAGTCACGGGGAAGTAAACTTTTATTTCAGTGCTTGTAGACCAGATGGTTTCTTACTCACTTTGCAAGTCCCTCTCAACTAACTCTGCCCTTCTTTGGTTGATCCTATGATGATTCAATACTCGTCCTAGCTATCCCTACATATATCTTCTGCCATCTGTGGACAGATTGACATGCTCCAAACTCAATTATAGAAACGTCTTCTCCAAGACAAGACACCATCACCGGCAACTCAGCAATGCAGCCATCAGCAGTTTTGCCCTCTGCCAGCCTCTCTATTTTGGTCACAGTTCAATGAGTGAATTTGTGCTTGAATTTTGAGAAAGATGGCGAAAGCCTTAGTTGTAGGCACAAATTTGGAGACCCACAATCTTACGCATAATAGTGATCTCACCCACTGAAAACCTTCATGGATTTTTCTTTCCTGTCAGCAAAATAATGCTGGTTTGGGAGGAGAATGGAAACCAAAAGACTCCATCAATTGCTGACCTGAAATTGTCCCATTTTAAATATATATGAATACCAAACTGTTCCCTGACCTCTCTGCTCGTGTATGGGAGCAATGCATATTATGGCCACATATTTTTCTACCAGCTCAAGGACAGGAGGGAAGCCTGTTGGGAATGAGGAAAAGCTCTTGAATTTCCAAAAGCACAGGGTAAAGATATGTATGCCCATAAAAACTCTGGAACAAGTTTCATTTTAAGCTATGAGTGTTCATTTCAGCATATAAATTTAAAGGCAAATTATAAATCTATTACAGTTTGTTTGAGGAAAATCACTACCGGGTTACAAATAGATTACTGTACAATGTAAAATAGATCTTCCATCATTCATTCGTTCATTCGTTTGTTTATTCATTCGTTCGTTCATTCATTCATGCCATTTATTTGCTGCCTATCTTGTAACAAAATGATTTTGGTGCCACTACCATCACCAGTGCATGTACTGAAGAACTACTTAATAATAAAAGAATTGCAAGTATTGCCATTACTACTTATTCAGTACTCATTTTCATACTTTCTTTTTTCTTTTGATGTGGTTAAAGCGCATTGCTTTTTAAAAGTGCTATGCAACTTTGGAGGCCACCCTATTTTTCTGCCCCGTCTTGGGGCTAAAGGAAGTGTTACCAATCATTATAATAGATGGAGATGAAATTGTGACCTCTGTTTATCCCTTCTTGGGAAGCTTAAATGTTTTATTTTGCTCCTTAATTCCTCTAATGGGGAAAAAAATCAACCTTTTAAAAGTTTTTGGCAGGATGATATTTTGATTGGGGGAAATGGATTCCTTTAATCTCTGAAAGGCTGGAGCTACCCATGTTCCCCCTTTGAAAGCTTTTTACGCCCCACCAAATGGTAGAAAGCCCTGAATTGCTTGTGGGAGAGATCTAAGAGCTGCAGATGGGAAGATTAAGCCACATATGGCCTGCAGACCATGGGCTTTCCACCTTTAGACAGCGTCAGCTATAACTTTAGAGTCAGCCCTGAGTTGGCTTCCCTACACATGTTTTCCAAGTGGAATCTCTTCCTATAAAATTCATTCCCCTCACGTCTGTTCCCAAACCCTTCCACCAATGGAGGGGGAGCTCTAAGAAGTATCCCCTCCAGTCTGAGGCACCCTGTAAGAAAAAGACTATCCCTTCTCTAATTGTGAACGTTTTACTTATGTTATTAGACAAGGTATGCAGGTGTCTGAAGTATACAAATTGGTACAATAGGGACTTTATAAATTATACTAAACACAGACAGACAGTCATAAGGAAGCTCTTTCTGATTTTTACAGATAAGGAAGTGTAAATCAGGAAGATTTCACACTGAAGGAAAAAATGTGCAACCGAAAACACCACCACAAGGAGCATGCTCTACCGAAGATAAAATAACATGGACAGTCTGAAAGAAATTCTCCAGTATTCTGAAAAATTGAGAAATAGTAAGATAGATTCTGGGACAACATTAATTTGAAGCCTGCAGTCTTCTTCTTTTTTTAAAGAATAAAAGACATTGGAAATGAATTCCAATATTGAGTTATAATCTCATATCTCATGTTATTGACACTGAGGCAGAAAGTTGTTTCATTTTTTAAGGAAACACTAAACAATTGGACTTAAATATTTAAAAAGTGTCCTCTGAAATTCCTACTGTTTTTGAGTTTCTGTAAGTCGAAGTGCTCTTTCTCCCATCCTTGAGCAGGGAGGAAAGTGTCCCAACATAAGTTGTACTGCTCTCACAGCCTCCCTTTACTTCACTTCATCTATAAGACCAGGCAGAACTGCTTCTCTCATATTGTGAATATAGGATAATCTTAGGATAATAACTGCTGGATTCCTTACCATCATTTCCCCTACCACCCAGTGTCACCTACCACCAGCCACTCTGTTGGAGGTGTGAGGTAAGAGTTGGGAGACTCCAGGTACTCCTTCGTTCGCCATCCCTCTTATGCTCCACTAAACAGTGAGTTGGAGTAGCATCAATATGTGTCTACTTATTGTCATAGAAATATTGATCTCTCAGTCTCCTGACCTGGAAGACATAGAAGATCAAGAGGTTGATATTCCCATAAAATACCCTATATTTTTCAAAGCATTGAAGACCTCAAGCAAGTGGCTGAGTTGAAAACTCCTTCTTGTCCCTGCTTGGATACTGACCTGCCTGTCTCAATGGTCACTGGCTGGCTTGCCTAGTGTCCCTTCTTCAATCATGACATTTTACTTTGCTCTTTGCAGGTGTTGTCCACCCAGGAGCCCCAGTTTTAGTGGGACCACCTCCTGGATGTCCTAAAAGTGCTTTTCAAAAAGCAACTGGACTTGCTTGAGGGTTTCCCCCCCCCTTGAAAACATTTTGCTTCTCATCCAAGAAACTTATTTAGTTCTGAACTAAAGAAGCTTCTTAGGTAAGAAGTGAAACATTTTCAAGGAAAAAAGCCAAGAAAGTCCAGTTGCCGTTTGAAATGCATCCTTGGGATCACTATGACCTGGATGATTGAGAATCTCCATAGACCTCATAGATGGTGTTCAATCCTAGCCAGGAGAGCTGGCAGCTACCGGTGCCTTTCACACCTCCCTTCATCCCTTGCCTACTCAGAAGCCAGACCCATTAAGTTCTGTGGGACCTCTGCCTGGTGTTTGGGGTTGTAGCATCTATCACCAGCTGTATGCTTTCCCAATTTAGCATACTCAAAAGCTCTCGTGCTATGTTTTCTTTTGTTTGTTTTTTAAAAAGCTTTTCACTCTCTTGAATCTCAAAGAGGGGCACCGCCTTGGGAAGGGATCCTTGCTTGATTTCAACCACAAAAACAGCGTAAGTGACAGGTCCTTGTTTTTTTCCTGTCATAATGATGCACTGATGAGCGAAACACATTGAACTGCTTCCAAGAGTCTCAGCTTAGAGGGAGTGAGGTTCTCTTATTAGACATCCAGCTCTTGCGACCATCAGCAACTCCAGCTGATTGGGGTTTTTGTTTTGCTTCTCTTTTTTTTGACTGCCACATTGCTTTTATTCCCAGGATTGCTCAGTATAAATTCCCTTGATCTGAAACAGCCCTGTCCTTTCCCTAGTGGCAAATCCATTGTAGCTGCCTGCTTTGGGGAGTTATTGTAGAAAAATCATTAAAACCATCAGCCCAGTGCACAGCAACCGAAAGAGAGGCAACGTGATCTGGAGTTGTATTAGCAGGGGGATACAATGCTAACTGAGGGGTGAGAGAGGTTCTGCTTAAGAACCTTATTAGTGGGAACATATCTGGACCTCTCTGCAGGGTGGTCACTCAAACAGAGGATGGATATGATTGCTTTGCAAGGGAGGTAACACAGGGCAACCAAGATAATATCAGGTCTCTAAAATCTAAGTCATGAAGAAAGGTTAAGGGAGTAGAATTCTCCCTGGAAAATAACAGGCAAGGAGGTGACTTAAGAGAAGTCTTCAAAATTGTGGAAGCTATTGATGAAATTTACCACAGATATACTTTTTACAGGGACAAAATGTTCAAAAAAGTAAGGGATGTAAAAATTATAAAACATACTTTAAACAGAACGAGTACTCTATCAAGTGGTGTCTTGTGTTGCCTGACGATAATCTTCTTGCCATGGGCAAATCTTTAACTGGTATCTGTTCAGATGAAGTTGTTGTTGGTGATGATGATGATAAAAGCCCAATTTATATCAATATGGCTGTTGCAAATAAATAAATGGATCCAGGTGGATATAGAGAGGCCCTACAAAGTGACCAATGCAGCACTACAGAATTTGGTTTAAGTGCATTTTTTGAGAATAGTCATGTGCCTCTAAAATGCTGTTATCATTTCATGAACATTTAAAACTATTGAACAATGTTATGTTTGTCTTTAGACATTTCCAAATTCCCCAGAGTGAATAAAAATTCTTTATTGGCAAATAATATGCTAAATCTGGAATTCGTTATGACATGTACATTGATTTTACACACAGGAAATATATTTCTACCTATCTTCTATTTGGAGTGAGTCTAATTAATAAATAATGATTAAATAAATAAATAATTGCTAATTCATGAACATGGAACACACATCAAAGTGCAGTTGATATGTGCAAGCAGTGCTCTGGGTCAGTCTTTCTCAATCTTAGCAACTTTAAGATGTATAACTTGAATTCCCAGAATTCACCAGCCAGCATGCTGAGAATTCTCCAGCTGCCATGTCAGATGGAGAATTCTGGAGATGAAGTCCCCCTATTTTAAATTTACCAAGGTCATGAAAAAATGCTCTAGGTGACCTCTTGAGAATATATCCCACATGAGTTCACTTGCAGCTGAAGCAAGGAACTTTGGCATAAAGATCAAAAGTCCTCTTTTAGATTGGGTACAGCTTTGTCCTACGGAGTTGATGTATGAGAGCCTTCTTTACAAATTAAATGGTGGGAGTCTCAAGGAATCTTAAATTTGCCCATCATCATTTAACATCTAGGTAGCAGATTCACCTGGCTCAGAGTTTCCTGATTGCAGTTGTCTCCACTGTGGTGAAATGTATTATATTTATATTTAAATTAAGGAGAGTGAAAAGAAAAACTGCAAGCAACCTTGTAATTCAGGAAACCTTGAATGTCTCTCTTCCAGTTTGAATCTAGAGCAGGGGTGGGATTCTACCAGTTCGCACCTATTCTCTAGAACTGGTTGTTAACATTCTAAGCAGTTTGGAGAACCAGTTGTTAGAAGAAATTGCTGGCCTAATCCTGTAAGGAAGGCAGGAAGGAAACATTCTGATGTTGCTTACAGAAACTGCCTCTCCATTAACCCTTATTACATTCTTGGCAGGACTAGACTTTCTGTCTCAGGAATGTCTCTGGAGTTTTTTCCACCTCCTTTGCTGGTACTTTGCTTGTGTGGAGTGACCATTCAAAGTTACAATGGCACTGAAAAAAGTGACTAATGACCCTTTTCACACTTACGATTGTTGCAGCATCCCCTCAGTCACGAGAGGCCATGTGAGGAGATGCGTGCCTCGATGTGACTGATGTTGAGTTGGCCACGCCCAGCCAGTAGCATGACCACCAAGCCATGTCCACCCAGTCACATGACCACCAAGCCATGCCCACCAACTAAGCCATGCCCACAGAACTGGTTGTTAAAAAATTTGAATCCCACCCCTGATCTAGAGTCCCTTGTTCAGCAATCCCAAAGTTAAATTGGACAGCAAATTGCTTATTTCCGTAACTGTTCTTGCTCCTTTGCCATGCCATTTCTTCCAAATGGCTATGAAGTTTCTCCAGAAAGGATTTTATTCAAATCTACTCCATTTTTTTCCCTCAGACCTAGCTATAACAATTAGCACCCTGACACAACAAAGGATAATTAGCCACAGATAACAAATTACGTAGGTTCTAGCAAATAGAAAGCCTAATTATTAAGACCATGTCTGTGATCAGCTGTAGGGTCCTCCATAATATGACTGATGAGTGCTCAGATCTGTGTATAGATTTAACTACACTGCCATGATTATATCAGAATTGCAAAGAATCAGAAGGAAGAATTCATGAATCAATTAATAACACAAGTTAGAGTATGCAAACTGAAAATGGTCCACAGGCAGCTTTTCAAGGAAATATTATTTCATTTATGAAATAATGTATAAATTTATACATGCTCTTTCATTTTGAAACTTAGATTGTCCAAACCAAACCCCTCAGAGTATGAAAGTACATATACGTATAACAGATACATATAACTCAGCCTCTCCTTCATCCATGATTTTAGGAAATAATGATTAAAAATACCCAAATCAGCTTAAAATGTTCCTGCTAAAACCTGACAGTCGAAGGAAAACTGAAATGGAAAAAAATTCACAGCTCCTTCAAAGATAAGATACATTTAAAACAGTCTGGCTGCATGTTTGGAACAGTCTCAAAAGTACTCATGTTGTAACAGCCACATTTTTATCCAGCTTTGGAACTAAATTGCAAGTTTTGCTTTTCATTCAGATCTGTTTGACTCTTGGAACGCTCCAAATGACTGTTTTTGAGATTGGAGCATTTTGAGGACTTAAAGAGATTTGCACATTTCATGGGCAAAGCTTTCCAAAGACCTTCACAAAGCCCATCAGTGTGATGGAAGCACATCTACTTAATATTTTCAAGGCTTGTACAGCAATTCCAGTTCTTCCCCTAGTCATCTCCACTTGCAGTGGACCACCCAGCTTCTTTGGTCTGCTGAGTGGAAATATTGCCTCTGCCTGCATGCATATGCATGCTCAACTACTGAAGATAGCTTTTAAAGCAGCTGTATCTGTTTTTCTCATTGAGTTTTTTCAAAGGATGCAGCTGCTTTAATAGTCTGAAGCAGAGATGGTATTCAGCAGGTTCTGACCAGTTCTGGAGAACTGGGTAGCGGAAATTTTGTGTAGTTCAGAGAACCGACAAATACCACCCCTGACTGGTGATTTTACAGTATCCTTCCCCTGCCATGCCCACCAAGCCATGCCCACAGAACCGGTAGTAAAGATATTTGAATCCCACCACTGATCTGAAGTGAATTCTTTGTTCATGCATTATGTCATCCAGATCACCCAGCTGTCTCTGTGTAAAAGGCAGGAATAAAACTCATAGTTTCCCAGTTTCAAACCACTGCGCCAGACTGGCTCACTTATATCCTATAACTATGAAAGGATTCTTTCTCAAAAACTCAAAATAGGCCTACACAGTTAAGATAGATTACTTCCCAAAAGATCATGGACATTGTAAAAAAGCAGTACCTAGTTACACTGAACATACCCAAGCTCTGGAAAAGCTTTATAAGGTCATTTTTTCAGCTGAAGTTTCAAAAGGACGAAAGTTGTATTAAAATATATATCCTATGATAAAACAACATACTGCTAGTTTAGTTTATTTGGTTATGAATATAACCTAAATTATTACTAAAAGGAATTAAATAATAATAATCAGCAATAAAAATAATAGAAGTCAACATCAATTCATATAGGAAATAAAATATAAATATATAAAAACAGGCATTTTAATACAGGAATTAACATTTTCTATTAAAATCTAAGATCTAAAACCTAAAATGTTGCAGAGGACCAGAATGGCCACTACCCAAAAACTAATAAATGTTTAATGAGGTCTTTTTGTGGAGAAGGTTTTGTAGAAAAGTTTGCAAACTGTGAAAGTTCCCATGGCCATGAAAGTTCTCAATATTTCAAATCAGTTGGAAGCCATACAAGGGACTTTCAAAACTATAGGCCGAAGAAACTAAGCTCTTAGATACCCTTGTCCTGGCTGCTTGGAACTTTAATGGTTACTTCCAATTCTTTGAACTAAGGTTACAAAGGAAAGGTTTTAAGGAGTTACAGCTGACCAAGTAAAAGCATTGTATGTACCACTTCCACTGAGAGACATGGCAGCTTCATTCTGAACTCTTTTTAAAAGAGTAGTATCACATAGAGTAAAGATCAGTGCAGTTAATCCTGCTTGAAGGGTGGATCCTTGCATTGGAAGGACCAGCTGGCTCATCTGAAGCACGGGGAAATCCCTTTTCCAAATATGTATGCTGGCATTAAGTCTTGAAAACTGGATTTCAATCCTTGGAAAATTGGTTGAAATCAATGTTCATTACAAATGTGTAGCTACAATCAGAATTATAGCCATCAGAGTTAATTACAAATTGACAAAAAAAGCCTGCACACTATCTTTTGTGCATCCACCAGTGGAACATTGAAATTGTTCCTACTTCCTGCATACAAAGAGAATGAAAAGTGTCTTGACAATTTCCCCTGAACAAGTCATATTGGAGGGGGGATTCTCTGAGTGCATAGAGATGCACCCATAGCTAGATCCCCAAATTGGAAAAGATTCATTCATTCATTCATTCATTCATTCATTCATTCATTCATTCATTCAATTTTTATAGTCATCCATCTCAGTCAATGACTCTGGGCCAGGGATCTCAAACAGGTGGCCCATGGGCCGGATGAGTCATGTGCAGGCCACACCCACCCCAGCTCTGTGAAGGGGGAAAATCAGTGGTGGGATTCAATTTTTTTTACTATCAGTTCTGTGGGCATCGCTTGGTGGATGTGGCTTGGTAGGCGTAGCAGGGGAAGGATACTGCAAAATCCCCATTTCCTCCCCACCCCACTAATCTGCTTTCCAGCTGTATTCTCCTGTGCAGGGCACTCAGAAGACAGAGAATAGATGGGGGCAGGGCCAGTCAGAGGTGGTATTCCGAACTACTCAAAATTTCCACTACCGGTTCTCTGAACTACTCAAAATTTCTGCTACCGGTTCTGCAGAACTGGTCAGAACCTGCTGAATACCACCTCTGGAGAAAATGTTGTGATACGTCACATGTCAGCAACTTGACGCGGCAAATTTGACACCCATGCTCTGGGCAGCTTACAATTCAAAAAATATATTACAATCAAAATACTAAAAACATTTTAAACAAGAAAAACAATAGAAACCACAATATATATAGCAGATGAGATACTTGGCCAGTTAACACCACAGCCAGGAAATGGGGCCCTTAATACATTCAGAGCCCTGGCTTAGGAACATAGTCAGGTTTTAGGGCCTTATTAAAAGCTAACAGAGTTGGCACCATTTTAATTTCTGAAGGGAGGATGTTCCATAGAGCAAGGGGCACTGCAGAAAAAGCCCATAATCTAGTGCCTACCAGCTGACCCTCATTGATTGACAGGATCTGAAACATGCCCAATCTGCTAGATCTAGTTGGATGGGTAGCATTCAAATTATAGCATTTCCCAAAATTTTATTCAGTTGTTGGTAACTGATATCCAGGCAACAGACCAAAGATCACACATACTGTATGTTGAGAATGCTAGAAACAATCAGTAGGAACAGGCAGAAGATAATATATTTCTGGAAGGGCTGTGATAGCAACTCAGACAGAAGCACTATGGAAGCAGAAGAACATATACATTTTGAACATGTAACCATGAATTATCTGCTTTTATCCATTCAGAAAATAACTGAAGCTGTTCTTGAATTAATTTGCACAACAACAGGTAATAATGAAAAATGAAGCCACCTTCGATGACAAGGGCAGCCACTGAGCCACCAGGCTTTTGAATGTGCCTACCCAGTCACCCACATGTATTCTGTCACTGACAGCAAAAGATGCATCTCAAAAAGGATACGCCGGGAAGCCATGCAGAGGGGAAGGCAGGGGACACAGTATCTGAAATGCACAGGTACCTTAATGCTGTAATGATATTCACAGACAATTGGGAAGATTGCATTTTCTGATATGACAACAAAGCCATTGCCAAAATGGTACTGTATATTGCAGAGGTAGCCCCTGTACATTCAGTATTGGACTGACTGCTCACTGCTGCTCACTGCTCAAGTGACAATCAAAGCTCCATCAGAAGCATCGAGATGCTAATTTATTTTTATTTATTTATATTTGAACTTGTATGCCGCCCCCTCTCCGAAGACTCGAGGTGGCTCACAACTAAAATACAGAACAATAAATACTTAAAAAACCATTAAACTAGATTACAAGCCCAAATATTAAAACAATACAATAATAAACAAATTAAAAGATCCATCCCCCCCCAAAGAGGGGTCACAGCTCGGGTTGGTCAAATAACCAGGTCTTTAGCTCACGGCGGAAGGTGCGGAGGTCAGGGGCCAGACGGAGCTCCAAGGGGTTGATTCATACTTTGTCATCCCTCAGTGAAGACGCATACGCGAATCATTGGTAAACTTTAAGTACACGGGGAAGTTTGGAATAGATTTATTTGCCATGAATGGCTGATCATGTTGACTATGCTTTCTGAAATATCTAGAGCAGGGCTGTCAAACTCACGGTCCTTAGGCTGGATGTGTCATGTGTGGCAACGCCCCAAACCCATACCCAGTTTAATGAAGGGGGAAAAAGTCACGATACGTCACATGATGACGCTGTGATGATGCAAAGCTTGACACCCCTGATCTAGAGGGTGACTGGAAAAGAAGAATCATACTTACAAGAAGTTTTCTTTAAAAAAACTAGGATACCTCAAACTTAGTTTCTGATAGTGTGTTAAATATAGGAAACAAGGTTTTCACCTCAGAATATGTTAACTTAGAAAGACATGGCAAATCTGTGTTACAGAACTGTAAAAAAAGTACTCGCCCTGTTTATAACTGTGCCATATCTTTGCCTCTGAACGTTGTCAGAGGTTCATCTGCATCTTGCTGGCCTGTGAACTGGAGCCTGAGCAAGCAAATAACACCAGTGTTTGGAATTTCATAAACAGTCATTCAATATGCAATGTAGCAGTATGAAAAAAATGTTTCATTAACCAGCATGATACTTTTTTTTAACAGAACTGTACATGATCTTGACCCAATGCAAGCTCATGCTGATTTGCTTCAAAAATTAGGATAGGGATTGTGTGCCTCCCCCTTTCTTTAAAATAAGGTCTTTTTAAAGTTTCAGAATGTTTGGTTACACATCAGACTTCTCCCATCTTCATGTTCTTCTTCCTGCAGGTTCCAATACATTTTCCCCTCCATCGCATTTATGAGGGTTCAATACAGGTAGTCTTTATTTAGCAAGCACAAATGGGACCAGTAACTCAAGAGCCTTGGTGGTGCAGGCTGTTAAATGCCTAGCACTTAGCTCCAGCTGCCTGCCACCAGGCTCAAGGTTGACTCAGCCTTCCATCTTCTTGGGGTAGGTAAATTGAGGACCCAAGATTGTTGGGGGCAATAAGCTGACTTCGTAAAAATGCCGCTTAGTAATAAGCAGGCATATACAATGGAATGAAGGCTATTGCTGAGCACACTGGGTTGTATCCCAAAAATTGTAAGCCGCCCTGAGTCTCTGGAGAAGGGCAGCATATAAATATGAATAAAAGAAAAAGAAAAAAAAAAAAAAAAATTGTTAAGCAAGTGGTTCCTAAAGAAACCGCAAGTGTGCTTCTGATCTTTCTTCAGTTCTCGTGTTCTTTACAGACCTGCAAAGATAGTAAATTCAAGGACTGGTCGTGAAGTTATTTTTTTTATTAGTAAATGAGGGCTACTTGCAATATTCAGAATTGTGTGAGGAAACATGTAAGGTTGAAATGAACATTGTGACTATAGTTTTTGATTGGTTAACATCCTAGAATGAAAAATATTTCATGTATTGCCATGTTAGAGCCTGGGTCAATTTTTGTATGGACCTCGTATAACTTCATCCTTGTTCATTTTCTCTACCACCTTGTCTTGTAATTCCCTTGTGTTTGTTTGCTTTCTAGTCTTCCTCACTCAACTACAAAAATGAGTATTTATTTTTAGAGTGCTATGATCTTGTCATGGCTGAACAATCTAGAAGGATATGAAAGTCTGGTTAGTAAAAATATAGATGGACAATGTGGGCTCTTTGTTCTCCCGTATTTACAGTAACTAGTCACCATGCCAAATGGACCTGATGTGATAACTACTGTATCTTGCAATAATAAGTACTCTACTATTACTATTATTACTACTACCAGTAGTAGTATAATAACTACTATACCTTGCAATCAAAGCGGAAGGACAAGAAACTATCAGCGACACAGAAACCAGTTGGGCTACATACATGCCACTTACCAGTTTCTTCCTCAGATATCATATTTTGATATTGCTGGTTGAACTGACAGGATCTGATTTTTATTGTGTTGGTATTTATCAAAAGATCTAGCAGAGTTTCTATTCTTATGGTAATGACCAATTCAAACAACAAAGCATCCGTACTTCTGATGCAAAAAGTATGTGTGTGTAGGTGTGTCAATACGCACATATATATGTACAGGAACGTATATGTATATGTGTGCGTTTCAATTTATCTTCTGGCTTCTGTTTTTAATACAATTTCCTGCCACTATCTTTATGACAGAAAGAAGCCTCGTATGTAAATTCACTCTTCTAGGCCAGCCTGTCTCTGTGGGATTACAATGAAAATACTTTAGGCATTGAAATTGCATTTATATTTCTCAGAACTTGGTAAAAAGTAGAGTGCTTATTTAAATACCTATGGTTGTTTATTTCACCCCCCTCTCTTTTAACAATAGGCAGCTCTGAAGTGCAGTTATAAGTCTGTTTACAGCGCACAGATATCAAATTGACTTGCTAATGCTAACTTTTATTCGGTATCCATGGGTTACTGTGTCATGTGATTTGACATCAAGTACAGACAGTGCTGATTAGTAGCATCCAGTTCTGTCCATCTCTGTGCATCACTGAACCATCTGGTCATTTATTCACTAATAAGCCCCTAATGGCCCAAATATTCACCGGCCTGTCATTGTGACATGGCATAAAATGCCTACATCTTTCAACTTGCTTTGACATGTTGCTTGTTTCACATCAAAACCCGTCATTTACAGGAAAAGAGCTCAGAGGGGTAAAATCTTGACCTAATCTGCAGTGTTAACACAAAGACAGAGGCTTTGTTATCTGGTAGCCTGCTGAAAGCATGTAAATGGGCATGAATTCATTTTGTACATTTTCCCCCATTCTCATTTTACAACATTCTTTAAGTTTGCTATACCGGTCCTAATATGGCTGTTTAAAAAAAAGGCAGAGGTATGCTTGAAATATCTTTTCCTTATCTGTTTTTGTGTTAAAGAAAGCTTCAAAGGGAAAGTCACATAGGCTTTGGCCCATTTGAAAAATCCAGAGAAAAGATGTGCTTTTGAAACCAGAGAGCTCCTCAGATTTATTAAAATATTCATAATTATCCTGTTGAACTTTCAAGGAGCTATATTATATGTATTTTTCTTTCAATACCACTTTACCAAGAATAGTATCTCTCTCTTTCTAACCTTAGACTAAAATGATCGCTGTCGTTTAATTTGTCCTTCTGATGATATCTTCGCTAGGAAGTTTATTCTTGCTCACTGCATATGAATGAACACCCAGCAATCTAAGCTACAAAATTGTGAAATTTACTAACCTGGAAGTTTCAAGGAACACCTTATTTACATCTCCTCAATTGTACCTACGAATAATTAAGTTTGGTTTGCTTTAAAAAACATTATGCTAATAGCTGTTGAAATCTTTATTAATACTTCATTAAAATGTGATTAAAGCTTGATGTAATTGATTGTAACTAGAACAGTTAGAGGGGTTTTATGGCCCCGAAGTCATTGATATGAATGAGCACATAATTCAGGCAGAATGTTGTAGTCTCTTGGTGAGCATCTTAAAGAGTACACTAGGCTATTGAAATCTACCAAAGACCCATATTTAATGCTTGGTGACTACTTTCCTTCCTTTTCTTTTGTAAATGTATTGTAGATCATCTGTCAAGAGTGAAGTGGGGAAGAGAAAGGGCATTCACATTTCAGAAGGTCTGGGGTCTCAAAATTCAACATAGTCCAAAGGCCCTGTCTCTGGAAAATTTGAACATTTAAAAAAAATGTGTTGGTTAAATAAAATGTATTTCATGAATATCTGTTGGTATCATTTTTTATTCTTTTCACACCTCATGGGTATATAGGAACATAATTCAGCTAAACTGGTCCAATTCAAATGAGGACAGAGGTTCTGCATCTTGATCGCTACATGGAAAAAATACAGATACGGTTTTCATCGCAACTCACCCAGTCGGAATTCCATTTTTTTCTGCTGCACAATTATCTTCTTTTCATCTGCCAATCCTATTCTCAATGCAAATAAAATAATTATGCTGCAATATTATATAGCGGGATGAGGAGACAGGGAGGCTAAATTGCCCCTTGGCAGAAAATGGCAGGAAAGAAAATGGGGTGATTGAAACATGAAAGAACTGACCTACAATCACATCATTTGTCTGAGGAAAATAATGACTTGTGGGTTGAACTGAATTTACTTACTGGAGCTTTCCCACTTATCTGGGAATAAGCTCCACCAACCTCATTGCTGGCCTTCATATCAAAGTACCAGAAGTACCATATCCCAGTATATATCTCCACTGATTTATCATAAGACATGTACAAAGTATACAACCACTACCTCAGTCAGGATACAGGTATGCCTGACAGAGGGCATGTGCTCAAGATTATTATTATTTTTTAGGTAAAGCTCTGAAATATATTTTATTTTACTGTCTTTTTTTATCTCGCTCCTCAGTTTATTTATTCTTCTTCACTGAAATCACCCTTCATTAAGAGATAATAATAATCACCATTACCAAATCAGTGTCAAATACACAAAGAGAATAAACTTGCCATCTAACACATTGAACTCTTGGTGAATAATTTTAAATTTAAACTCTGTGCTTATCTTTCACCATTTGATCCATTTTGTAACCTACTCTAGTTGTTGATGAAGATTCTTAGTCACCCAGTTGAGTTGTTCTAGAGTCATGGCAACTGGATTTCTTTTATTTTTAGGTTTGAAAAAATTCTCTGATTTTCCAAGTAGCTTTTTCAGTCTAGTTTAAAATTACAATTGGAATTATATTCTAATTTATGGCTTTATTTGTAAACCACCCAGAGACACTCAAGTGAGATGGGCAGTGTGAACATTTGATAAATACAGTAAGTAAATAAAATGGTTACAGTTCTGAGACTTTATTGTTACAGAAAGTGCCCTTCAAAATTCTGCTGAATTTATTGAAAAGGAAGGTATTGGAGTGTTTCTATTGCCTAAGACAAAATGGAGGGTTACAGTTAGCTTTGGGTTCCTTGATCCCTTCGCCTTGGGAAATCCAAAGTCTGGCTTAAGGGCCAAATTATTACATTTTTCCCATAGAGTTCAATAGTAGTCATGGGGAAAAAAGAACAGGGATAATTTTCAAATCATAAATCCAAACAGTTTCTTTCTGTGCATATAAACTTGAATAAAAGAGAAAAATCTGGAAAGTGGGGCCTGCATATTAGACATTAGAGAAAGTGAAGTCAGATTTGGTCAAAGCCTGGATTAGTAGACCACACCCAGAATTTTCATCAAAAACCTGCCTCTGTTTAAGTTTCATCATCTTGCTCTTTCATGGCCAGCCTAAGCAATGTTGAATCAATGCCTTCATTTTCCCTTCACTGCATTGCCCTTGAGGTTTCTGGACTGCTACTGTATTACTGTAGAGGGAATTGGGAATGGGGATAAGAAGACAGATGCTGTGGCAATTCAGAGTGTAACTATTGGAGAATCAACTCCTTCCTCCTGCTAAGGTCACTGGCTTTGTAGCTCCTAAGATAATACAATCATTTGGGTGCAGCATGGTAGGGGTGCATGGAGTAGAAGTAAGAAAACAAACAGCTTGATAAAGGCTACTGGCTTATATAACTTTTGAAATTGTATAGGGTTTCCATAGGGTTGGACTAGAAGACCTCCAAGGTCCCTTCCAACTCTGTTATTCTTTTATTCATGGCAGCCGAGGAGGAAGAAAACAGGAGTAAAAAAGGTTTGTGGGTTTTATTTAAAGTTCTGTGATCACATATTAGTGAAAACGAGATTTCTTGAAAAATGTTATGGAAAAAACCTTAATCGTAACATTTTAATATAACTAACAAAGATTTTAAAATATTTTTATTAATTTAATTTAGTGTTGCTATGCAAAGCAATAGACGCAATCTACATAGACTTCTGTAAAGCCTTTGCTCAGTGGTACACGACAAACTACTACTAAAACTAAAATCTTATGGTATCTCTGGACACCTGCATGACTGGATAGAAGCATTCCTGTCAAACAGACAACAAATGGTCAAAATTGGGAGAGTCTTATCAAATCTGTACCCGTCAACAGTGGAGTCCCCCAAGGCAGCGTTCTAGGACCAACTCTCTTCATACTCTACATAAATGACCTCTGTGATCATATTAAGAGCAACTGCGTTCTCTTTGCTGATGATGTAAAGCTATTCAACACCACAGACAATACTGCTACCCTTCAAAAAGACCTCAACTATGTATCAGAATGGTCAAACAAATGGCAACTTCAAATCTCAACAAATAAATGCTCTGTCGTACATATTGGCAAAAAAAATCAGAAAATAAAACACAAGCTGAATAGTTAAGACCTTGTTGATGATCCAAACTCCGTCAAGGACCTTGGAATACTCATCCCTAATGATCTAAGTGCTAGAGCCCACTGTAACTACATAGCCAAAAAGGCATTAAAAGTTGTTAACCTAATCCTACGTAGCTTTTTCTCTGGTAATATCACACTACTAACTAGGGCATACAAAACATTTGCTAGACCAATACTGAAATACAGCTCATCAGTCTGGAACCCACATCACGTATCTGATATTAACACAGTTGAGAAAGTCCAGAAATATTTCACAAGAAGAGTTCTACACTCCTCTACTCGTTGCAGAATACCTTATGCCACCAGACTTGAAATTCTAGACCTAGAAAATCTAGAACTACACCACCTTCGGTCTGATCTAAGTATAGTATATAAAATCATACATTGCAATGTCCTTCCGGTCAATGAATACTTTAGCTTCAACCATAACAATACAAGAGCACACAATAGATACAAACTCAAGGTTAACCGTACCAAACTTGATTGCAGGAAATACGACTTCAGCAACAGAGTGGTCAGTGTCTAGAATACTCTACCTGACTCTGTGGTTTCTTCCCCAAACCCCAAAATCTTTAATCTTAGACTGTCTACTATTGACCTCACCCCTTTCCTAAGAGGTCTGTAGGGGGTGTGCATAAGTGCACCAACGTGCCTACCGTCCCTGTCCTATTGTTTCTTTTATTTTTCTTATATGTATTCATTTCATGTACTCACAACTATGTTTATCCTTATACTTATAAGCCATTGACAAAATAAATTAAATAAATAAATAAATAATTTCACACAAGCTGTAACATGGTTATGAGCCTGATTAAAAACTCTGCAAACAGGACTTGCAGTTTAATCACAAACTTAATTTTCGCTGTCTATTGCTTTAAATGGATTGTTTTCATGTCACTTAGTAAGAAATAACATTGAGGATAATATCCTTACAGTATAACCAGCTTTTCCCTTAGCTTCTTGTTAAGGATTCTGGCACATTCAAGTGGGCTTTGTAATGTCACACTGAACATGAATGTATATTAAAGGGCAAATTGTACTGTGCATAGAATCAAGACATAATATTATTTCCATGGAATGAATAATAAATGGTACATCT
This sequence comes from Naja naja, assembly GCA_009733165.1. Taxonomy (NCBI): domain Eukaryota; kingdom Metazoa; phylum Chordata; class Lepidosauria; order Squamata; family Elapidae; genus Naja; species Naja naja. Next base: position 206,461,326 of record CM019148.1, on the reverse strand, counting down.
CACAATTAATAGATCCTAGACTATGGCCACATCCTTATCACAAGCTCTGACATACAGTACTTTAATAGTGCCCATCTGGTATTTAAGATAGAGGCCAGGGTTATAATATAATTGAACCTCCCACTAATGCCATGAATGAAATATTAATGATGTATCTTAACTTTTGTGCAGTGCTGTTTGAAACAGATGCAACAGTATGCACATATAGCAATGTTTTATGAGATACATTAACCACAATTGTGAATTGAACCAGCTGTTAATTGCTCACAAATTGCTTCCTCAAACAATTAACCTTAAAATGTAGTATTTTGTTAGTTGCTATCAGTTCGTCACTTACAAATATCTACAACTAGAGGAACCATTTGGTTTTCTTTAAATAGAGTCATTTACTTGCCAATACTAGATCAGCCCTTTAAATTGTGTTTGATATTTAAAAAAAAATCGAGGAGTATCTGCTTTTTAAGGGCCATTTTTAGTGACACTTCAGTGTTGTCAAATCCAATTGTTAACTGAATGAGGGAACAGGAAAAGATTGGCTTGCTTTCTCCTCAATACTGTCTATCTATGGAAGGATGGCTTTGGGGTTGTTTTTTAATTACTGGGGGTTAAAGAAGTTGAAGTCAGTATGGCCTAGTGGTTAAGGTGCTGACCTAGAAACAAGGAGTTGGAGAGTTCTAGTCCAGCCTTAGGCCTGAAACTGGCTGGGCTACTGCAGGCCAATCACTCTTTCTCAGGCAAGCCCATCTATTTTTCCCATCTCTCTGTGGGGAAGATAGGAGGAGGAAGGAATAGAAGTAGCCTTGAGTTATGATCACAATAGAGGCTGACCATGAAATCAACTGCACAGAAAAGCTATAGCTACTTTTTTTGGAGATTGTCTGTAGCAACAGAATCTTGCAAGCCTGATTGTGGTATATCTCCTCCTCTTTCTTTTAATTCTGTGAATTAGGAAGTGTCTCTCTGGACACTTCTGAATGTTACCTAGTTTCTCCAGACTTAAAAAAATGTTTAAGCCTCTTTTGCCTAGACAACAACCGTTGGTGCATATTTCTGTCAAGGTTTTTTTTTTCACTCTCTATCCTTGTGGCCTCCAAGTTACTGCAGTCTACCAACACCAAAAGCACCAGCAAATGCCACAGGCAACTTACCAAAAAAGAGAACCATGCTTTCCTAAATAACAGGAATTAATTCTCTGCTTTTTGGTGGTTTGCCATCTCTCTCTCTCTCTCTCTCTCTCTCTCTCTCTCTCTCTCACACACACACACACACACACATCTATCTATCTATCTATCTATCTATCTATCTATCTATCTATCTATCTATCTATCTATCTATCTATCTATCATCTATTATCTATCTATCTATCTATCTATCTATCTATCTATCTATCTATCTATCTATCTATCTTTATCTATCTATCTATCTATCTATCTATCTATCTATCTATCTATCCTTCTCTATCTCACCAGTGCTATTTTGGGGCCTTTCAGTGGAAAAATAACATATTAAAAAGTTTATTTTAGATTTCACAGCCAAAATTAAACAAACTGACACCAGCTTGCCTCATTCATGTATGTACACATCCCCACATTAAAGTGCAGCTCCTGGTTGTTGAAGGACTACCTGACCTTGCTCTTACAATTGGAGCTTTATTCCTTTTGATCCCTTTGTACAAGGGATTTGCATGAGAAAAAAGAGTAGGAAGTAACACACTAACTCTGCCATCCTATTACTTATCTTCGGCTCATGGAGAAGCTGTTTACAGCTAAAGTGCTATTGGAAAAGTGTCTGCACAGCGACTAGAAAGAAGAAAACACTGGAGGAAGAGACAGACAAAAATTTAAGGCAAATGCAGGATCAAATGAGTATTTATCTTTGCTAGTGCAAAAATAGTGCAAAACAGCCTTAATCTAACAGATCATAAACATGAGAAGAGAATTACTCTTCTTAAAAAGTAATCTTTTGATAAATGTTTAATTACAAGTTGCCTTTTAGGAGAAAAGGTCCCAGAATGAAAAGTTGTGAAAAGTTGAATTTTAATATTTCTTATAAATAGTATCCCCCTATTTCAAAAGGATTTTTTTTTCTTCCTTTAAGGCAGGGATGGAAGTTTCGTGTTCTTATTTTCCTGTTCTTTTTCTTTCTCCCTGTTTGCTGAAGCTTGTCCTGCCTTTTTATTATTAGATGTCATAAACGTTGATATTATGTTTAAGACGGAAAGACCCTCTGAAACTCTTTCCTTTTCCTATGAAAATGTGGCTGTCTGTTGCAAATATTTGTGATGCTTGAAGTGCTCCTCTAAGGAGACTGAGATAGGGGTTTAGCCTGAAGATCATATCCTGGTGAAGACTCCAGTCCCTCCTTCCTTCCAGTGGTGGGATTCAAAATTTTTTTTGCTACTGGTTCTGTGGGCGTGGCTTGGTAGGCATGGCAGGGGAAGGATACTGTAAAATCTCCAGTCAGAGGTGGTATTTGCCGGTTCTCTGAACTACTCAAAATTTCTGCTACCGGATCTCCAGAACCGGTCAGAACCTGCTGAATACCACCCCTGTTTCCTTCCCAGAAAATGATCCCATCTCCACCAAACTTCCTACTGTGGAGTCCTTTCATTCATTGTCTTGAACAGAAAGAACCCTCCCAAGAGAGGGTGGCCACAATATGGTCTACTTTCGAGGGAATTCCTCTGTTCTGAAGACCAATTTTAATTGAGGGTTTCTCAAATTGTGTTTGCCGACAGAGGAAACAGGGCCCATCAAGTGACAACCTGGGAAGCAGCACAATGGTCACCCAGATCACTGTGTCAACTTTCCTCACTATGGTGATATATATTTCTCCTTAAATTAAATTTTAAAGTCCATGGACAGACTTCATATATATTTCTATCCTCTTGGTCTTTTCCCCACCACCGTATCCTCTTCTTCAGCCTTTCACTGGCTAGACATGGCCTTTTTTCTCTTATTTTCACCAATGGCTCTTCAAGTTGAACCTGTTTCTTCTGCCCAGTTATCCCAGACACTCAGAGAAATGGCTGTCACATTTCAGAAACTAATAAAAGTTGATCTCTGGCCAAGAATTGAGCTCTGTAGTTGTTCACTTCCCTCAGACTCTCTAATTTCCCTCTTATTACAGGGCAACCAATGGCTAATCAAGGCATTTGCACATCAAGATGGAAATTGTTATGCCTAGCCTGGCCATCTTTTGTTAATATGCCATCCAAAATATTTTGATGGGGTGGCATGACAATTATGGTCCCAAAAGAAGGCAAAATCAACCAAATGAACCTTGCCAGAGACAACAGGATCCCCTACCATGTAGATGTTAGTAGGAAGGCCAAGCCTTGTCAACCAGGAAAGTCTGCTGATCAGGCCAAGATGTGATCAAGCAAATGAGACTTTTGGATATTCATAAAAGTGTTCAGATTAGCTTCACTTCTTCCTTAAACTACTAAGGGATAGACTTTTTGTCCACTTACTGAAACCACCTCTGCCTTCTCTTTATTCTGACATGATTCATAGCCTTTTCGAAAAACAAACCAAAACCTAATCACACTCTTTTTATTAATAAATTGATTTTACTGCGAGTATGGGTGGGTATTTTCTTTTTAACTGCTTTGTGTTCTCTCCACTGTGATGTAATTCCAGGTTTTCATAGTTTCTCATTCAGATTGTATGATTCCTTCCCTTCCCCTTTCTCAACTTCTTGGTTTGTTTGTTTCCAGGCCTATATCTTTTCATCTTTGAAACTTTTACCATTCAGAATTGTGCGGCCCCCATTAACCAATGCAATCCAATGCTTTGAAAATGTCATCATCTTTCCAGTTTGCTCCCGATTATCTGTGCTATCTCGTTTGAATCATTTGCGCCTTATTTTAAGAGCTTTAAGTGGTCTGACTTTTCCATCCTTGTCATCAATTGCTATGTTCTGTGGTCATTGTGGGGTCTCACGTTCTTTGTCCTTCCCTTCATCTCCGAAGTTGCTATCTAACTGTTCCAAGTGCCTAGGTTTTTTTCCTCTTAACTAATATCAAGCAGCTTTGTTGGAATTAAAAGCTTCTTGAAATCCATTTTCAGTCTTTGGCTCCCCCACTCCCCCAGTTTTCCATTTTAAATAGAAAAATGAAAGAATCTATGCATGGTTATCAAAGAGTAATGATGCGTAGTATTATTAGAAGATTACATTTGCACCGCATGCATTCTGATGGCTAAGCTCGACCATGGTTTATTCAATTAACCTAATTTTGCCTAACAAACCTGACCATTAAATAAGCATACCAAAGTTCTTGTGGGCTACAGATTGTGACTTTGTCATTGGGACACAGCTGAGGGAATTATGATCAATATTAATAATTCACCTATAAAGAGTTTAATAACTTTTCCAGGTCAAAGAATCCACTTACTAAAAAAATAAAAATCAGAACTCCTGAATGCAACATTAACTTACTACAGCCTGTTCTCAACTTACAATAGTTCAGTTAGTGACCATTCAAAGTCACAGCAGCACTGAAAAAAATGAGCTATGACTATTTTTCACACATACGGCCGTTGCAGCATCCCCGTGGTCATGTGATCAAAATTCAGACCCTCGGCAACCGGCTCATATTTATGACCTTTGCTGTGTCCCAGAACGATGTGATCACCTTTTGCCACCTTCTGACAAGCAACATCAATGGGGAAGCCAGATTCACCTAACAACTGTGTTACTAACTTAACAAGTGTGTGGTGATTCATTTAACAACTGTGGCAAGAAAGGTCATAAAATGGGGCAAAACTCACTTAAGAACTGTCTCACTTAGCAACAGAAATTTTGGGCTCAATTGTGGTTGTAAGCTGAGGACTACCTGTACTTGTTGCCGCCACACTGCTATTTATTTATAAAGCATAAATGGGTGTGGGGTGGGTGAGGGTTATTATTGTATTATTTTTCTTGTTTTTTATTTTTATTTCTTTTATATTGTGTTTTATGCCCTTGTAAGCTGCCTTGAGTTGCCATGTGGGCAGGGGTGGGATTCTACCAGTTCGCACCTATTGGCTAGAACCGGTTGTTAACATTCTAAGCAGTTCGGAGAACCAGTTGTTAGAAGAAATTACTGGCCTAATCCTGTAAGGAAGGCAGGAAGGAAACATTCTGGTGTTGCTTACAGAATCTGTTAACCCTTATTACATTCTTGGCAGGACTAGACTTCCTGTCTCAGGAACGTCTCTGGAGTTTTTTTCTCCGTCCTTTGCTGGTACTTTGCTAGTGTGGAGTGACCATTCAAAGTTACAGTGGCACTGAAAAAGTGACTTATGACCATTTTTCACATTACAACTGTTGCAGCATCCCCACAGTCACGAGAGGCCATGCAAGGAGATGTGTGCCCCAGTTTGAGTGATGTTGAGTTGGCCGCGCCCAGCCAGTAACATGACCACCAAGCCATGTCCACCCAGTCACATGTCCACCAAGCCATGCCCACCATCTAAGCCATGCCCACAGAACCGGTTGTTAAAAATTTTGAATCCCACCCCTGCATGTGGGCAAGTAAGCGGCAATATAATTTTTTCTAAACAAACAAACAAACAAATAAAAAATAACTCCGGAGAATTGCCATCTTTTCTACATCTTTTTTCATAGCTGGTATTTCTCTCTCTCATATGATTCTCTTTATTATGCTTTGCCCATCTAAAGAAACAGAGGAAGTAATCCTTCTCCAGATGTCCTAAATCCTTGTGTCTGCAATCAATACAAACAAGAACAGAGTCAACAATGTGACTGTGATGTGTGATGCTTTAGATTCAAAAGGGGAAAGGTGCTTCAAAGCATGCAGGAATGTACAACATCAGCCCTGCCAGCAATACTTTAAATCAAACGCCTATTTTGTTGGGATTGCATTGTGGTCACAGAGGGAAGCACAGGAACTCTGACAAAGCTACCTTAAAGAGCTCCCGAAGCAGCACTCCTTCCTATCAACAGGTTAAAAATAAGACTTATACAAACGGAAAAGTATTCTTAAAAGGCTTTTAAGATTTTAATCCTAAAATCAGGAAAGGTAGGTGAAAAACTGCTGGGTCCAACAGAAAGAAGTTCATTGTAGGCAGACTTCCGAGATCTGAAGCTGATAACAAAGAAGTAGAATTATAACGGAAAGCAGAAGAGTTGAAAAATGACGATTTCCATTACTTCCCTCTAGGGTGAGGGGAAGCAAAGGAAGCCTTGGAGCTAGTATATTCCTCTATTATTAGTTTCAATGAAAAGAAATTTCAAAGATACACAGTAGACAAGATAAGGAAAATCTTCACTTTCCTTCCTACCCCAGGAAACATTAGAGTGGTGTTTTCTCTCTCTCTCTCCTTCTCTCTCTCTCTCTGAAAAAAAAAACACATTTCATCATCTTGCTCTTTTTGAGTACAGCAGCCAGCAAAAATCCTAATCAAAAATTGCCTGGGAAGCTCTTGGCTAAAAACTTCAAAGGAGACACTCTGTCCAAAATAATTTACTAAAGCAGGACTTGGAAACTGAATCTTCGAAATGGTGGCATGTAGAACAGGGCCGAATTTGGGGGGAAGAGGAAAACTCGTTTTGAGGCTTTAAAACACATGGGTTAGGTCCTAAAGGAAAGGAAAGCAAACTTGAGTCACCAAATTTTATATTTAGCTAAAGAATCTTGTGCTTGTCAAATCTGAGATTCTAAGGACTGGAGCCCCACCTCAGGGGTTCCAATAGAGTAAATGGAGTTTTCAGTCCTGAGAGCAATTGACTTGTACTTATGCATCACCTTATTTATACACACTCAGGGGCTCTGTGGGGGGAGTCCCCTCCAACTCCACCCTTCAAAGAAAGGTGAGACAGCCATGGGGAATGGCAGGAGACTGCAGATGTTGAGGGTTTCATGCAGTTCATGGGTCACACATGAGTTGGGCCCTCATATTATGGAATCTCTGGAAGTTCACAATGGCATCATCAATGTCTTCGCAATGCATTCTAAGCCATTTACAAGGACTCTATGCTGTTCCGATAGAAATTGTGGGTCATGAGTTGTTGACAAGCCTTATCTTTGCTACAAGAAACAAAACAACAATCCCGAATTCTAGAAAGGAACATAAAAAACACAGGTGCCTCCCGGAACCGTTGAGATACTTTAAATGTTTTAATCAAGACTTATTAGATATTAGCAACACAGTTAATTTACATCTAGCATAGCTCCTTCAGATGGCTCATATCCAAATATCTTTGCAGACATCATCACAAAAGCATTCTTGGGAGTTCTGCAAGTGAAATAGCCAAGTAAGTAGGTCCAAGTGGCTCAGTGCCATGACTTAAGAAACTGGAAAATGAACAAAATGTATCAAAATGTAAATTACAGTAAGTTGATGCCGTTATTGTGTCAGCTTCTAAGATATCATGTGGGTTTTAAATTGCCCGGAAGAAGAAAGGATAAACATACCAAATTTACTTCGATAGGATGGGTTTTTCTAAGCAGTAAATGATAAATTATTAGGCATTTGATGGGAATATCAGGCTTCTTTCCTGAATGTGCTACTTCTGCTGAGGAAGTATTATATTTTCCCTACAGGGTAAGAAGGATGGTTTTTCCTACTTGGAATAAAAAGCCATTTCAAAATTTGTCATAAGGAACCATGTCTTTTTTTATATTCATCATCTAAATTAGAAAGGCAGATTTTGTGTATGTTTTTCTTAAACCATACCGGCACAAATGCCTTGGGAGGGTATCATTGCCAGCTGAACACATGTTGATGAAAAAGGGATGAGCACCATAGAAACTGCCCTTTCCGTCTCCCACAAAACCAGGAAGACTTCCAGAGGTTGATTGACCTTTCGCTACCATTAGCCCCAGCTATTTATCTGTTTACTGAATTTGTACCGGCATGTACCCAGTAAAGCCAGAATAGCCAATGGTCAAGTATGATGGGAGTGTCAGACCTAGAGCAGAAAGGCATCCTGTCCTGAAGCAACACCTTCTCATATTGTTGGGTTCCTTCTTTTGACCTGCTCCAGTTCTGGTGGTGGGGATGGGGATGGGACATTTCATTGTCTATGCTGAGTGTAATAATATTCCATCATAGGGGAATGGGACTCAGCACTGGTACCTTTGCATGATCTTGATCTGAATATAGAATAGAATAACAGAGTTGGAAGGGACCTTCTAGTCCTCTTCCTGTCTTCTACTCCTCTTCCTGTTTAGGCAGAAATCCTATATCATTTCAGACAAATGGTTATCCAACATCTTTTTAAAAACTTCCAGTGTTGGAGCATTTACAACTTCTGGAGGAAAGTTGTTCCACTGATTAATTGTTCTAACTGTCAGGAAATTTCTCCCTAGTTCTAGGTTGCTTCTATCCTTGATTAGTTTCCACCCATTGCTTCTTGTCCTGCCTTCAGGTGCTTTGGAGACTCCCTCTTCTTTGTGGCAACCCCTGAGATATTGGGACACTGCTAGTCCTTCTTTTCATTAGACTAGATATACCCAGTTCCTGCAACTGTTCTTCATATGTTTTAGCCTCCAGTCCCCTAATCATCCTTGTTGCTCTTCTCTGCACTCCTTCTAGAGTCTCAACATCTTTTTTACATCGTGGTGACCAAAACTGGATGATATTCCAAGAGTGGCCTTACCAAGGCATTATAAAGTAGTATTAACACTACATGTGATCTTGATTCTATCCCTCTGTTTATGCAGCCCAGAACTGTGTTGGCTTTTTTTGGCAGCTGCAGCATACTGCTGGCTCATATATTTAAATAGTTGTCCACTAGGACTCTGAGATCCCTCTCACAGTTACTACTGTCGAGTGAGATACCACCTATACTGTACCTGTGCATTTGGTTTTTCTTGCCTAAATGTAGAACCTTACTTTTTTCACCACTGAATTTCATTTTGTTAGATAGCGCTCAATGGTCAAGTCTGTCAAGATCCTTCTGTATCTTAAGCATATCTCCTGGAGCGTTAACTATTCCTGCTATATTATATATTACTGATGGGAAATAAATGCAGGTGTTAAATTGTCTGAATTTGACTCAGTGAAATAGCTGAGATACCTACAGCAATTATGGGATGACTCTTCATCATATTCATATTGCACAGGTAATCCTCAACTTACAACCACAACTGAGCCCCAAATTTCTATTGCTAAGTGAGACATTTGTTAAGTGAATTTTGCCCCATTTTATGACCTTTCTTGCCACAGATGTTAAATGAATCACTACAGTTGTTAAGTTAACAACACAGTGGTTAAGTGAATCTGGCTTCCCCATTGACTTTCTCAGAAGGTCATAACAGGGGATCGCATGACACTGGGACACTACAACCATCATAAATATGAATTAGTTGCCAAGCATCTGAATTTTGATCACGTGACCGGGGGGATGGTGCAACGGCCGTATGTGTGGAAAACGGGTCATAAGTCACTTCTCTCAGTGCCATTGTAACTTCAAACGGTCATGAAATGAACTGTTGTAAGTCGAGGACTACCTGTAGTAGCAATTCCTCCTTAAAAGCTTTAAAAATCATGTTCCTCATAAGAAAATAGCACTTCTACATTTAGTTAATCATCTGACTGGTTGATTGAGCAATTACGCTCATGAAATGAAAACAATGTAACCCTTTTAAAAATTTCTTATCAGATTACTTTAAAATATACAAGTTGGTTTACTTTACTTTTAAACCTGCAGGGTCTAAGGTGCTTAATTAATTGTACGACTATGTATATCTACAATTGAATTTTTTTTACAACAATGTGCCCAACTTTACTTAAGGAAGCATATGCATATGCTTGAGTGGTAATTTGACCCTGGACCACCTTACTTTATGGACATTATACTAGTTGAAGCCCTACCTAGGGGAATGGTTTATTTTATGCATAACTAGGCAACTTAACTACAATTTGAATTATTAAATATTAGCATATTCATGTATTCTCCAGTCATACAGCTTGAGGAAATATTAAAAGAAAAATAATAATACAGGAAAAAGGTATAGGTTTCAATTCTGTATCTGCCTTTCCTTCTCCTGCAGATTCCACAGGCTTTTCTTTAGACAGCCATTGTTCTCCCATTTCAGGACCAACACTTTTCTAAAAAGCTTGGGGGCAGGAGGGGAAACATGCAGGCCTCATTTTGTTTTAGTAGCTGCTTATAGAATTTGCTTGCTCTGCACAAAGGGGGGAGGGGTCTCATCCGTGACACACTTAGTTGTTATATGAATTTCTTCATATGAGATCTAGTGCCAGAAGCCTGGTGGAATTAAGTAAACCAGCAGGGGTGATTCCTTAAACAGGACATGGCTCTGGACTGGTCTAAGCTACAGTACCTCAGAAGGAAACAAACTGGAAACTTTAAAACATCTTAATTTGCTGTTTCACACTGGCTCTCATCTATCCAGAACTCCAAATCTGCTTATTACAAGTTGTCACCCTTGTACAGCCTGAGGGGAACCTGAATCGGTTCTCCCCCCCTTCTGAGCGAGCCAGCTTGTTAAAAGCCAGGCTAGTGGCAGAAAAGTGGGCAGTCTGGCCTGAATTATCCCACCCTCCTGCAGAGCCTGAAGTAATCTCTGCTAATGAAGTATCTGCCTCAGGGCTTGGCCAATTGGCATCTTTTCATACTCTTGACTCAGCTTTGAAACACTTGTCTTCTCACATGTGCAGAATGGAGATGAATGCACAAGGGCAGAAGCCACACTCACACACGCACAGACAGACAGACAGACAGACACACACACACAACCTTGCTGCAGCAGTAAAAGAAAAATGCAGAGTTTGTCCCTTCCAGAACTTCAGGGAAATTTTGATAACCTTTTAGTTATTAAAGCTGCTTAGCACCTTGTGAAAAGTTTCTTCTTGCTGAATTTTAGTCTCAGAGGCACCATGATACATTCCTATTGTTGGGAAGCCAAATCCAGTGGCAGTGGCACTGATTCTTCCTCATCTCAACCTATGTCCAAACAGTCAGCTGGGTCTGGGTAGAGAGTTTAAAATGTATCTGTCACTCTACCCACTCTTTATCTAATAGCGCAAGCATTAGCACTTAGACTTATATGCTGTTTCACAGTGCTTTACAGCCCTCTCTAAATGGTTTACAGAGTCAGCATATTGCCCCAACAACCTGGGTTCTCATTTTACTCACCTTGGAAGGATGGAAGGCTGAGTCAACCTTGAACTCCATCAGGTTTGAACTCCAGACTGTGGGTAGAGTTTGCCTGCACTATTGCATTGTAATCACTGAGCCACTAATGCTGTGATCTTCTGAAGTCTCTTCCTTTTCTCCTTTTTTCAGGCACACAGAGGAGATTTAGTTGGCTCCTCCTCCTAATAGGATGCAGCTAGCTGGGTGCTAGGCCTTGCCTATCCTTATCATCAGTGGTGGGATTCAAATTTTTTTAATACCGGTTCTGTGGGTGTGGCTTGGTAGGGCATGGCAGGGGAAGGATACTGTAAAATCTCCAGTCAGAGGTAGTATTTGCCAGTTCTCCAAACTACTCAAAATTTCCGCTACTGGTTCTCCAGAACTGGTCAGAATTTGCTGAATACCACCTCTGCTTATCATGCATTTCCTGTAAATACATCTCTTTCCTCTTAGCATTAAGCCTACTTCACCAATCCTTACTCGGGTTAGATTCCTGCTTTCAGGAACACTCCCATTCACATACAGAATGCTTCTACTGCTATGGGATTATAGGCCAGCAACAGAATCAAAGATAAGATGGACGATAACAAATCAGAGTCTCTTCAGCATCCTTCTACCTTCTCAGTCACCTAAATAAATAGATTTTAAGTTAAGCTCTCTACCCAACTAGGACAACATTTGTGAACTTTCCAATATCTTTAAGAGTCTGTGTAGAGTCTCATCAAGTATACAAAAAAATAATAATACTTGGCCCCATTTCTTTGAGCAAGACTGAGCATATGATCAAGCAAGCTTATATAGATGGTTCAGATACAGGGAAATACAGAGAAAGAATTTGCATGATTTTTGCAAGCATCTAGCTGTTTTCATTCAATCCTGCACTACTAATAAATCAGTAAATCTTTTAGTTGCAGTTAGAGCAATTAGTGCTTTGCTTTCAAGGATTTTTTTTCCATTTGCTGTAGCAGTGGTTAGTGCTTGGTCCCAATATTAGCCATACCCCGGCACCAGCAGAGGTATCTTAACCTTTTGTCTGAGAATAAATTACTTCTTTGTTTAGAAATGAAATGAAATTAGTAGAGCAAAGTAGAATTCAGTACCAGCCCTAGCTCTGTGTATCCATCTTTCATAAATACAGAAGTTGAAAGGATCAGAACTTTCTCTTCGATCATTTGTGATCCAATATTCATGAAGTATCAGGGAATCATCTTTGTGCTGGATGAGGACACATTCAAGGAAGAACAATACTGCAGAAGCGAATAGTCTTGGACACTGCCACCAACAGAGCAACTGGAACACGATCTGCTTGGGAGTAGGCTTGGGGATTGTGCATTTAGATCGATCAAAAGACACTTGGAAAGCTCTGTAAGACTTGCATGATAAAAGATCCATAGACTCCAAAGGGCATATTTCCAGGAAGCTATATAACTAGTATCTCGGGAAGAGATCCAAGTCTTCATAGGAATTAAAGAAAAGATAAGTTAGCTTTCAAGTTAGCTTAAAAAGTAAAATATACTTGCAGAGGAAGAAATGTTGTGGAGTTCTTGGTGCTCTCTGAATATGTTTGCTTGCAGATGTCTCTTTAACCAACTAGGTAATATCTTCAGTGCTAGTGAGTATGGGGTTTGCTCTCTGTTTGTATACAGAAGCTTGCCACCAATTTTGGTGGAGGCATGGTTTTCTCCTAGGTAGTTCTTTGATTAGGGTATTGTTTCCTGCTTGTTTTTCTGATGCTAATCCCTGTTTATCTGGGTTTAGATTGCTGGACAGGATGTGTTCTGGTCTTTTTGTTTCCTTCTTAGCTTTTTATTGTCTCTTCTGAATGATGAGTAGATGTGATTTCTCTCTGATATAGGAAGAAATGGTGGTTGTTGTCTTCATTTTAAATGTGTTGTTTGGAAATAACCAAGTTGTGGTACATGCCCTAGAAATAAAAGAGGAAGCAGATACTAATGGTGTAATAAATCGCTTACAAGACTATAATCTACATAACTCTCACGAGCAAGATACAGTTCTTAGTCAAGAAAATAGTTGTAAGCCCAGAAGGAAATGTTTCATTTACAATGGCTTGATTGCATGTTAAAAGTGACAACTTTCCTCAGCCCAGTATAAGAAAAAGCCATAAAGGAGATAAAACAATGCAAATTGACCAACAGATAGCATTTGTTTTGATTTGGCTACAACTTCTACCTTCATTAAAGAGAAAGAGAGGTTCACTTTATTGAATGAGTATAAATCTACCGCTTACTTGCCAAACAGACAAGCCATTTCAGTGGGGGGACTGCCTGGGAGGCTGTGTTAGGTATTAGGCACAGGAGAAGTTTTCAGTTTAATAAAGATGCCCTTATATGTCCCAGATCTGGAGTTAAATGTCATCTCAATAAAATATATCATAAAGAAAAGATGTGGTATAAGATGTAAAGGCAATTATAGTTATGTAACTGAGAATGGAGAATTGCTTAGGAAACGCACCCCTCAGAAAAAAATGGAAGATTTGTAGGCAAATATAAAGCAAGAACAGGAAGGAATTGCAATAAAAACATCCTGCAACTCAATGGCACTAGAGAATGGGATATAGAAACCAAGATACTATTGGTAAATTGGAGGGATTAGGCAAAGTTGCAACCGTGTTCAAAGCAGACCAGATATTGCAGTTTTATACAGTCAAGGTTATAAGCTAATAAAGGTATTGAGAAAAGAAAAGAAAAAGACAAGATACTAGGATTAGCTCACAGTAGCATTTTTGAAAATATTGTTTTGTTGTATTGAAAAATGCAAGTAGTACAATGTATTATTTGGGTTCAGTAGTACTAACTGCAGATTATGAAAATTTATGATTTGGGTAACTTTAAAGACAGCAAAAATATTTCTGAAAAGATAAGAAACATACAGTTGCTTAAATTGTACATACAGAGCTAAAGGTAGCATTGATAAAGAATTGCAAAGTGCATTGAATTATTTTATTTACTTATTTTTCACATTTTTGAACTACCTATCTCCCTCAGAGAGGAGCTTTTGTTATACAGTATTGTTACACTATAAAGATAGAGTAAATCTTTATACAATAAAGATTTCTGATCTTCACAGTATCGTTACTTCTTATATTAAAAAAGAAAAAGAAAACAAAAAGTAAAAGAAACTTGAAAACGATCATTGTTTTCTTTCTAGCTTCTCCCTTCTTTATACTTCAACCAATTAATAGTACTTATAAACACTTAGACTACTTTAGAAACCATATTGTGTTTATGTCTTGATGCATACTATATTGTAAATATTGGAAATATTCTTCTTTCAATTTAATGTTAATTTTGCCATTGCTGTATATTTTCCAAATTTAAGTTCTCAGTTAGATGTTGTTAGAATTGTGTTTTATTCTGAGGTTGGGTAAAATTTATTCTTGTTGCCATAAGCATTTATCTCAATAAATGATGATGCTTCTTGAAATTTTATATCTAGTAAAAAAAATCCTTGTGATTTCATTTCAAATTTAATTTCCAAAACTTTCTGAATAGTACTGTTTACATCTTGTAACTCCCACCACATGTGATAATATATTCCTCCTTTTCATGGCATTTTCAGCATTTATTACTGTATAATTTATTTATTTTAGAAGTTATTGACAGAATTGTGCAGCATCTGTAAAACATTTTTACCGATTTTCTTTCAGATTGTATTTTGTAGTGAATTTTATGGCTTTGGTCCATCATTCCTCCCATTGGTGCATGATAACTGTTTTGTATCCATTTTATCATGCAATTTTTTATTTGCCTCAAAGCAAAATAGAAATTTGTATATGCGCCCTATGAGACTGTATTGTTTTTGTATAAATTTTGAATTCTGACATTTTTCTTAATATCCGTCTCTTTGATAAGGTCATATTTTATGCTTCCAGCAATGTGTAAGTACATCAACCATAACAGCAATAGCAATAGCACTTAGACTTATAAACCACTTCATAGTGCTTTAGCTCTCCCTAAGTGGTTTATAGAATTAACATATTGCCACCAACAATCCGGGTCCTCATTTTACCGACCTCGGATGGATGGAAGACTGAATCAAACCTTGAGGCTGCTTGAGAGTCAGCCTGCAATACTGCATTCTAACCACCGCACTACCAAAGCTTGATTGAATAATCCTTGCTGTATCTTTAATCCATTCATTGGGTCTGAATAGACTATATCTGCATATGTGATTACATTTTTCTTGCTGGAATTAGGTCCAACAAGAAAACCATTTGAAGGAGAAGCTAATGGTGAAATTGTTGAGCTTATGATTTTCATTATAGAATTCCAAACTTTGTCTGACAATGTCTCCTTTTAAATTTTTGCCCTCTATTGTGTCTTTGTATTATATATATATCTGTGAAATCCATTAATTAAGGCAGCTCCATCCTATATTAACATTCTAGTATTTGTAAATTTTATCCACTTTGTTATCCATGACAGAACCTTACTTTATCATACAATTTAAAATTTGGAAGGACAAGTTCACCTCTGTCATTTGAATCTCATAATTTGACTCTGGTTCTTTTCCCACCCATATAAATTTACTGACAATTTCTTGCCATTCTTTTCCCTGAAACTGTAACTGGTGCCATTTGGAACAAATAACTGAACATGGCTAATACATTCAACAATTACACTGGATCCTAACCAAGATGGATTTAGATTCCTTTACTTTTTGAGATCTTTTTTTAATTTCTTGCCACCCTTTAGCATAATTATTGTGATATATTTCTTGATTATTACTTGTCATATGACAACCAAGAATGGACTGTCTGACAGCCAGGTTCTTCCTGCAAAAGATTTATTTTATTTATTTATTCGATTAACTTTTGGGTTACATTTCTTGTAATTATTGTGGGGGTTTGGACATTGATTTTGGGCAGACGTGGTATTCAGCAGGTTTTGACCAGTTCTGGAGAACTGGTAGCAGAAATTTTGAGTAGTTCAGAGAACCGGCAAATAACACCTCTACTGGGAGATCTTACAGATCCTTCTCCTGCCACGCCCACCAAGCCACACCCACAGAACCAGTAGTAAAAATTTTGAATCCCACCACTGATTTTGGGTAACACTTGATGGAGAGGTCATGGCCACATTTCTATGGAGGAAAAATGGAAAGGATCGACCTTTAATTCAGATGTATACATGGAAGAGAATTTATCCTGTGGCCCCTAATTCTGAATAAAAGGAAGTAAATATAGACAGGGCTGTCCAGTCAAAAGGTAGGGTATTGCCACCCAATTATTCAAAGGCTTTTGGAACTGTGACTAGATTTTAGGGCAGAAATGTGAGAGGGATTTACTTTTTCTTTTAATAAGATGCTCAGGATTTTACTTATAGCTATTGAAAATGGAGCTGAAATGACAGGACACACTACAATGGACAACACTGTTTTTGAACAGTGAATATTTATTCAATTGTCCTAACATGGGGGATTATTTGATATGTTCAAATGTCACCATACTTTTCATGATTATCATTTTTCTACTCAGGAATTTTGATTAAGCAGTGTCCCTACCTGATTTATATGTTGGGAGGGATGTGCCACGAATTTTAACACTTGTAGAAGGTTTCCAGATCTTTATAACTGGTGAAAATTAACACCACATCTATAACACTAGCAGCAGCACCATTTTCTCTTTGAAGTATGCTTGCCGATTTTTTATTGTTCTATTTTTAAAATGTATTAAAAGCATTTAAAAGTTAGAGACACTTTCTATAAAAGCCATGTTGTCTAGGATCAGGATGTTGGTCCCAATTTAAAATGGTTGTTAAACTTAAGTATATTCAACTAAAAAAAGGGCTTGACTTATAAACATGTTTTGACTATGTTCATTTTTATGACTAAATTCTTCTCCTTGGGGCCACAGAGGCCAACCTTTATCATCCACTATCTTCAACATTTCCTATAACTACTATGTGGGAAATTGTAAATGAGATTCTTTTCCACTAAACATTAAAATGAAAATATTAAACAGAGCGAATGAATGTAATAAATGCCCCATATTTACTATTGTTTGGGCTTATAATTTAAACAATAGTTGACATTCCTACCAAAATGGTTGTAAACAGAAATGGATGCAAGGCTAGATGTCTGCTCTTCTGTAATTGGCTCCCAAAGTTTGCATATTAATTTTTTTCCTTTCCTATAGTATAGATCTTTATCATAAACAGTATGTCAAAGAATAGGGCTGATTTCTTACTCTGAACAAGTAAGTAGCAAAACTAATGTAAAATTCACATGGAAGAAAATGAAATATCTTGAATCATTCCTTTATAAGTTTTCTGCATTTTGTGGAAATTTAGCATTTAAAATAATATTCTAGAGAGGTAAATGGGCAAAAATACTGGCCTGTTTTATTCAGAGTGCTGGACCATGTTGCAATGGCTGTTTTTGCATAGTGTGAAACATGAGCTTACGGCCTAAAGCTGTCTATTTCCTTGCTCAGCAGAGTATGATTTTTAAAAATCCTATGGAAATATTTTATATGGAAATGCTAAGTATAAGCCTTCTCCAGAACTCACAGTAATTGCATTGTATCTTATATATATTTCAGAAATGGAGAGAAGATATGCTGTCAAATCACGGGTGTCAAACTCACAGCGTCACGTTGCTATCATGTGACGTTTCACGACATTTTTCCCATTTGCGGAGCTGGGGTGGGCATTGTTAAGTTTGCATAGAGAGGCAGGACGCGGAGTGCTACAGCTCAAAGTTTATTGTGACTTCAGCTCAGAATGGACCCAAATGGCTCAGGCGCGGCAGCCTTTTATAGCCGGCTGCCGTGGCTGTCAGCCAATCAGAGTGCAGGGTTTTCCCGCACTTTTACAACCAATGAATTCAAACACTTTACAACAACAACCAGTCATTTCAAACTCTGCATACATAACAGGCATGGCCTTTGCATGACGCATCCGGCCCATGGGCTGCCAGTTTGATGCCCCTGCTCTAAATGGAAGGAAATTTCACTTCATGTGATAACAATTTTTTTCATGTTGGCATTTCCATTTAGCATAAAAACTTATTTCTTATCCGTTCATCCTCTGCTTGTAGGTACGTTCATGACCTCAGCAATGAACCATACCAGTCAAAGACATTGTGTTGCAAAGGGCAAGATGGCACACCTTCTGATCACCAGGTAAAGATGCCCACTGGATTAGTAGATGTCTCTGTTGCGGCCAAAACTTAAAGCAACCAAATCATTTTGAAGACGCAACATAACATTATTAGGCATACCAACAACATAATGCACAGTGGGCTCCCAGCAAAGCTTTGGCAGCTTGTTGGGCACCTCTAAGCAAAGGCCAAACCAGAGTTTGTATTCTCTTGCCCAACTAGATTGCAAAGGAAAGACCCAGAAAAGAGTGGATACCATGGAATCCATAGCATGATGTTGTAATCTTTTTGATAAACCCATCAGGGTCACCTTCTTATTATTTATCCTTTTCTACTAGGTCAGCATGCTAGCCATAATATCTTTGAGATGTGGTTTGTATAAAATATTTTAAAATGTGATTTACTGGGTCCCTGACTGAGTCACTTCCTTGTTGCCACTCGGGGTCAATTTAGTTTACTGTGAATGTTTTCTTACAAGGGCACTTTTAGCAGTTCTTGGGGGTGTTGGGGGGAGACATCTTATAGGCTTGGTAGTGAATGCAGCTTGCATGTGAGTTTGGGTGGGTGGGGGAGACACCTTTTACTACCACAACTCTTACCTTCACATTATCACCAGTTCAGACAGTATCTTTTCCCCTGCATCCCAGGGAAGCAGATTTCCTCCAGCCTAGTAGTAGAATAGTAGATTCTAGAGTAGTAGCAGTAGTAGAAACAGCTCTGTTCCTGGATAACAACAGTAAAGAAGGTCAAAATGAAGCATTTTAAATAGAGATATGTGTAGTGCTTATATCAGAATTAAGTCCAAGGATCTAAGGGGTTTGGGAGGGTCCCATTCACTCATTGGTTGCATGGAACATGTAAAAATAGATACTCAGAACCTTTAAAAATGAAAAGATCAATTCTGAATTATTCCAGCAGTAAAAATTAAATAATATGTGTGGTGCTGTTTGTGTGTGTGTGTGTGTGTGTGTGTGTAACACTTATCAATAGCCCTTAGACTTATATACCGCTTCACAGTGCTTTACAGACCTCTCTAAACGGTTTTACAGAGTCAGCATATTTCCCAGCAACAATCTTGGGTCCTCATTTTACCCACTTCGGAAGGATGGAAGGCTGAGTCAACCTTGAGGCTGGTGAGATTTGAACTGCCAAATTGCAGTCAGCCGGCAGTCAGCAGAAGTAGCTTGCAGTACTGCATTTTAACCACTGCACCACCACAGCTCTCTCTCTCTCTCTCTCTCTCTCTCTCTCTCTCACACACACACACACACACACACACACACCTACCTTAAAGTTTCTGAGGCTGAGAAAGACCAGATTAAATGGATCAAATGACTTTGTCTAATGATAGAGCTGGCCCAAACAGTTTAATGCTGTGGAATGTAGGGATTCGATCTCTACTAATCCAGATTCTGAAAGTACGAAACCTATCAAACAGGGACTGAACTAAAGTGGATTGGGCCTTCTCTGACAGCTTCTATGTTAATAAAGGGGGGGGGAATAAAAGGGGAAGCAGGATGATATTAACATGTTTGTCCCTTGTGACTGGCAGAAAGATCTCCTGCTGTGACAATATTTCCTGTTTAAGATACACAAGGCCTACTGCTACATCATCATTCAGCTCACTGCTTCCTGCCAACTGTTTTTCTCTCACTGGGCCACTTCCCTGGCGACATTTTGCAGTTTGCAATATGAATCTTTTACAGTCTTTGCTAAACCAACCTTCTTCTCATTGGCTTCTCCTTATAGTATTATAACAAGGATTCCCCCCTCCCCCTGCTTTTTCTTCCATGCTTCCCAAAAGCTACTGTGAAGGTTTCCCAGAATTGATGGGATAGGTTCCTCACCCCATCAGGCAGGAATGACTGCAAGGAAAAGCAAATGGGTTTCACCAGTTCTAAGGATGGAACATGGCACAATTCACGGTCTGTGATTTTGTCCATGTTACATTCTGGAAGAGATATGCAAAGGGTTTTTTTTTAATTTAGCACATATTCTAAGAATAGAATAGAAATAGAAATAGAAATAGAAATAGAAATAGAAATAGAAATAGAAATAGAAATAGAAATAGAAATAGAAATAGAAATAGAAATAGAAATAGAAATAGAATAACAAAGTTGGAAGGGACCTTGGAGGTCTTCTAGTCCACCCACTTCTAAGGCAGGAAACCCTATACTCTATACAATTTCAAGTGGTTGTCCAATCTATTCTTAAAAACTTCTAGTGTTGGAGCATTCACAGCTTCTGGATGCAACTTGTTCCACTGATTAATTGTTCTAACTGTCAGGAAATTCCTCCTTAGTTCTAGGTTGCTTCTCTCCTTGATTAATTTCCATCCATTGCTTCTTGTCCTGCCCACTGGTGCTTTGGGGAATAGCTTGACTTTTGAAAAGTAAAGAGTGCCATTGCTAAATCAATGCAAAGGTTCATTAAAGCCAGTGTCCTATTTCCCATGCTAACTGACCATATGGATCTTGAAAACACTCACAAGTCCTACTCCCATTTGAGGGCATACTACCTTCGAAACAGGAGGCTGCCTACTCCTGAAGCATAGAAACAGAGAACTGGGAGGGGCCTTTGAGGTCCTAGATCAGCCCTCTGTCCAAGGCAGGGGACCTCATTGCATTTTGGACAAACGGTTGTCCAATCTTTTCTTGAAAACCTCCAGGGATGGTGCACCTACAGCTTTGGGAGGCAGGTTGCTCCATGATTAAGTGTTTTCGCCGTCAGGAAATTTGTCTCAAAGGTGTTTTTTTCAAAAGGCAACTGGATTTTGTTTTTCCTTGAAGACGTTTTGCTTCTCAACCAAGTTGAAAGAACTGCAGAAGCTTCTTCAGTTCTTTCAGCTTCTTGGATAAGAAGCAAAATGTCTTCAAGGAAAAACAAAGTCGAGTTGCCTTTTGAAAAAGCATCTTTGGGACAACCATGATCTAGATGACTGAGAATCTCCATAGACACTGTCAGGAAATTTCTTCTAGTTCCAGACTGGATATCCCTCTGATCAGCTTCCATTCATGGCTTCTTATCCTTCCCACAGGTGTTTTGGAGAGTAGATCAATCCCCTTTTCCCTATGACAGCCCTTCAAGTATTGGAAGACAATTAAGCCTTATCTTCATTAGGCTATACATAACTAGTTCCTTCAGCTGTTCCTTCTACAGTTTAGCTTCCTTATTATCTTTGTTGCTCTTCCCTGAATTCTTTCTAGCACCTCCACGTGTTTTTTTTGTACCATGGTGACCAGAATTAGATGCAGTAATTCCAAGCGTGGTCTTACTAATGCACTAAAGAATCTTACAAAAAGGCAGCTTTATTCCTTATTTTGGAAACAGTACTTTTTTATTCAACACAAACTTTTATCTGTGCCAATAAAGTATCTTCAGGGAGGAAAGTCTACTTACTAGCAGTTGCCATGAAAGTAAATGGCACTGGTGTTTGGAATCTACAACACAACATAAGATTTTGGCTAAAATGCCCAGCCCTTCATTTTATCTGAATATAGTCTTCCTTGGAGGTTAATCAACATGGCTATTCTTTTTTTTCTTTTTCTTTTTATGACTCTGTCATCCCTTGTATTGGGTGGGGTTTGGGCGACTGAATAGAGCTGAGCCTTTACTGGCTGGATGCCTTCCTGACACCTAATCAACACGGCTGCTCATACTGTAGGGCAGGACTGTCAAACTCCCGGCCCACAGGCCGGATGAGTCACATGCTCGCCACACCCACACCCAGCTTAGCGAAGGGGGAAAAAAGTCCCAATATGTCACGTGACATCACTGTGACGACGTGAGTTTGACACCCTTGCCTTAGGGCAATTGCTGACATCAGAAATAATACATCTGGCATCATCCAGTTATTTTGGACTAGACCATCCCTTCCCACTGGCAAGGTGTCCAAAGCAATGGATGGACAGCTCCAGGGGTGCGATTCAAACGGTTTCACCAGTTTGGTGAGCACGCACTTTGCAAACCAGGCCGAACCAATAGAATCCCACCCCTGGACAGCTCTGATTTTTCCCCACTGCAGTTTCATGATCTTCTAAACACTAATATGGAGATGAATCCAAACTGAACTTTGATCCATAAGAAACATGTATATGCATGCAATACATACAGGTATATACATACATATAGACACACACATGTATGTATGTCTATATAATATTATTTCTGCATATTGTATACATCTCTCTCTCTCCCCTCCATCCCTCCCTCCCTCCCTCCCTCTCTCTCTGTCTCTCTCTCTCTGACTTCATATGCACAGATACAGCTGTCCTATCTCTGGATTGCAGGATTTCCTTTTAATAAGAATATTGTCAGAGTTGTTGCATGCTTGCCTTTGAAAAGCCTGCAGCTATAAACTGGCATTTTGCATTCAATATCCACCTCCAATCTTCCCAGCCTGTATAGGCAATCATAGCCCTTCATTGTCCAGTACTATCATTACAATATTGTTATCATCTGAGCTTGAGTCTGACACTTTCTCTAAGACCTTTCAAATAACCCCTTTACTAGGCTTCAGTATCAAACCATTCAGGGCAAATCTCTGCTTTGTGCTTGTCAGCCTTAATAGACTGAATGTCACTTTTGCCTGTAAAAAGTGCTCATTCTTCAGCTGTCAGTCAGTCCTTGCGGTGTCAGCCGAGAGCGTGGCTGGAACCGGCTGGATTAGAGGGTAGTTACCAGAGCTGTCAGATTACTGACAACCTGACACCCACATTCCTAACTTCCTTTTACTATATTTGGTTTCCCTCTAACTCCTTGGACCTTTCTTAAGGTGGATCCATTTCTGGAAACTAAGTAATAGATTTCAAAGCCAATTTGGGCAGAGTTTCTGGTCTCTTTTCTATGCGTGCCTTTTATAAGAACATGTATATTCATACTGCATGTTTAATAAAGCCGTTGTATGGAACGTTTTGCTAAAGAATAGAACAAAAGTAAAATGCCAAAGTCCGGTGTCTTTAACACGATTTTAGCATGATTGAAAACAAGATTATAATGAATAAATACCATAGATTCATAGTCCTCCCATACTCCCTTCAGCTATTTAATTTTTCCTCTCTCCTTCATCACAAACCAGGGGAAGATTAATACACACACACACACACACACACACATGGATTTCCACTAATTTGGGACTATTGGATCTACTAGGCAAAAATCTAGATGCAAAATCTTTGAAGTTTTTTTGTGCCCATCCAAGGGCCATCTGGATTACTGTAATAATTATCTGTATGAGCATTTTTTTTTGCCAGAAACCAGAAGTAGATGCCAGTTTCTGGCAAAAATGTTATAAATTGTGGTCATCGGACTGTGGGACATTGCAAATGGCAGTAAAAGCAGGCCAATGGCCAAATGCCCCAGATGCGGCCAGGTGACTGGAGTGGGGGATATCAGAACTTTGAGTCTGGATGGTAGGTACCTTTTGGTGCGGGCAATGGTAACTCCAAACAGTCACTAAACAACTAAACAGCTGGTCATATGTCAAAGACTACATGTATTATGTTTTTTAAGCATTCACGGAGAGAAATTTTAGCATTGTTTTCCAAACTTGGTGCCCTAGACTCAGTGTTAGCATTTCCAGAGGCCAAACAAGTCAGGGCTTCTGTTACTTACAATCCCAACAGACCTGGAGATTTTGAGAATCTAATATAGACCTGAGTGTTTCTTAAGGAAGCTAAGAGAATGGTCTACTCTAATTCTCATTTCCTTTAGGTGGCAAATAGAGAGCAAACCTAAGTAAGGATTTAAGGTACCTTTTAAAACCATCACTGAAGGAAGGAGGGAAGGAAGGAAGGAAGGAAGGAAGGAAGGAAGGAAGGAAGGAAGGAAGGAAGGAAGGAAGGTTGGAAAAAGAAAGGAAAGGAAAGGAAAGGAAAGGAAAGGAAAGGAAAGGAAAGGAAAGGAAAGGAAAGGAAAGGAAAGGAAAGGAAAGGAAAGGAAAGGAAGTACAGGGAAACCCATGGGGAATGACTGTCAGTATGGGAGCACTGAGTTCAGAATTTCCTAATTTAGAAGACAATCAACTCCTTCTGCTGTAACTTGGGAGGTTACAGGAGGGCAAATTGAAAGACTAATTGTCTCTCTAGATGTCCCAGTATGTTAAAGTGAGCCCGTTTTTAGGATGGTAGGAATGAGCAGAGTTAAATGAAATCTTTCACATTTGGAAGTTTTATAAAGCTGACACATTTTGCTGCAGGTACACTGACATTTTCAATCATGAGTGGAGAAAGTTAGAAATTTCAACATGTGAAAGAGAATTATTGCATGTGTGTGTCTTTGAGTCACTTGACTCCTGGCAACTTCCTGGACAGGTCACTGCAGTTCTTTTTTTAATTCATATTTATATGCCGCCCTTCTCCGGAGACTCAGGGCGGCTTACAATTTTTGGAGCGCAACCCAATGCACTCAGCAATAGCCTTCATTCCATTGTATATGCCTGCTTATTACTAAGCGGCATTTTTACAAAGTCAGCTTATTGCCCCCAACAGTCATGGGTCCTCAATTTACCTACCCCGAGAGGATGGACGGCTGAGTCAACCTTGAGCCTGGTGGGATTCGAGCCTGCACTAATTGCAGGCAGCTGGAATTAAGTGCTAGGCATTTAACAGCCTGCACCACCAAGGCTCTTGGCAAGTTTTCTTGGCAAGGTTTTTGAAAATGATTTGCCATTCTCTCTTTCTTAAGGCTGAGAGAAAGGAATTGGATCACCCAGTTGGCTTTGTGCCTAAGGCAAGACTAGAACTCACAATCTCCCAGTTTCTCACCTGATACACTACACAAAACTGGATATCTAAAGAAAAATACATGTCTGTAAAGAGAATTGCCTACAAACTTACAAATATTGGCTCTTGTTCTGTTTTTTGCCCACCAAAATGCTTTTGCTTGCTAATGAGTGTCACATACTAGTCAAGTACGCCCACTTATTTTGACTGTCATGTGCTTTTTTTTCTCCTGACAAATGGGTTAGAGTTAGGGTTATCAGTGGATGGTTAAGAGTTTTCTCTGCAAATTTATATACCTACATAGCAATTACACCAAGGACATAGCACCAACAATTATATCTACAACAGGCAAAAATGCTTGGCACTTGAGATTGTAATAGTAATGGTAGCCAAAGAGGAATTGAGATACCTATTAAGGCTTATGATCATTCTCTTTCAGATCTTGTTTGGAAATCCTTAAGAAGATCAGCAGCTGATGTAAGAAACAGTCATTTACTAAAGAAAATTAACAAGAGAGATAAGATGGATGAGCCAAAAAGATCAGGTGTGACATCAACAGGTCCAAAGACTAACCAAGGTTTCATTGTGACTCTCTCCATTAACTCAGACTTGGTGAGGGGAATCTCTTCCTGTCCGCCATATTGCTTGATGTTAATTTCTGTAGGAAAGAGCCATTAACTCCATTGCTGGACATTTCTTTTCTCTGCTTCTTTCATGAGACTTGCTTTAACATTTTTTGTCTGCTTGATTTGCTGTTTAGGATGGCTAGCTAAATTCAAAGATGCTATTCTTGGCTTGTTGCCTTTTTTTTAAAGCCTGATTTTGTTTTAATCAGGGTATGTTATACGGCGTATACTAAAACATCTAATACCTTGTTTTGGAGCCCTTTAGCTGAAAAATTGAATTGTAATATATAATCACATTAATGTAAATGCTGCAGCTTTTTGGACCTTTTGCAAAGATAATCCTTTACAGATATTATTTGATGCATGCAAGTTGTTATAATCTAACATGTTGTGCTAAAACAGTGATATACAGGCTCAGCTTGAATTTATTCATAGTGTTCATTAGAGTGAAATTCATCCCTTTCTGCAGTCAGCCAAAGTAATTGGGATTTGTTTAGAGATTGGCACTGGTTAAGAGAAATGGCCCTTGTAACACTGACTGAAAATAAGTCTAGGAAGCTGCAAGTGGTATCTCACAGTGGTTGTCTGAAGTTAAGGGCTGAACAAAAATAGGTTTTAGCAAAGTTCAGCAACCACCCAATGTTTGATTAGAGATCACGTAAATAAAAGTGTATATTAAGAGTACACTCTGTCTCCCCAGAGGTTTATTGTCATATTTCTTGACCTTGATGCACTTAGTATTTATTACATTTATTTATATGCCAACTTTATGTTAAGACTCTGGGTGGTTTATGATATTAATGCAAAACAAGTACCATAAAATCCAATAAATCATTGTAGATTAAAAATAACCCCGTAAAACTGATCTCTACAATCAAATCAAATATGAATCTTTTATTTAAATTATAGAAATAATTTTATGTTCTACATATATAACATATGATACAGATTCTCAGCTTCTGCAAATAGGAATAGAAGATGAATAAGAAGAGACCATGTAAACCAGGGGTGTCAAACACGATTTCATAGAGGGCCACATCAAGGTTGTGTTTGACCTTGGGGGGCATGGGGGCATGGCCAGGGTGGACATGACCAGCTTGATGTCACTCATGTTGGGGCGCCTGTAGCCTGTGCGCTCTGCCAGCAAAAACGGAGCTTGGGAGGGCTCTGCGTGGCCCTCACAAGCTCTGTTTTCAGCTGCAATGGCCTCCTGCAGCCCTCTGCCAGTGAAAATGGAGCGGGCCCCGAGCTCCGTTCTTGCTGGCAGAGGGCTGCAAGAGCCTGTTGCAGCCAAAAATGGAGTTCACAAGGGCCGCATGCAGCCTCCCAAGCTCCATTTTCACTGACAGAGGCACCATGGGCTGGACCTTTGCTGATTCCAGGACAGCCCTGTGGGCCAAATCTAAGCACCCCATGGGCCCTATCTGGCCCACGGCCTTGAGTTTAACACCCTGGTGTAAACAGTCTTAATTAGAAAGCTTCTCTCAAGCTGAGTTCTTGGTGACCACCTGGACACCTTTCATGCACTCTTCTTGGCACTTGGATGGAAGTATGGAATGGAAGTAATTTGCCACTTAGTACATTTTTGGAAATGTTTTTTCAGCTATCAACTCTATCTTGCAATCTGAGATTTTCTGATAACCTCCCAGCAGTTTCAGTGAAGGTCAGCAAATTGCTACCATTTCTAACTTCTTGGCTATTCTACATGCAATCCTATGCATGGCTTCTCTGAATTAGTGTACTGGACTCGTTTTGATGAGATTTATTTCCAGGTTGTTATAGAGCATAGACTGCTAAATTAAGTAGTTTCAAATCCCACAGATTTACTAGCAGAAACTGAAAAAAAACATGCTTAACTCTAACCATCAAAATGAACGAGACTTCATTTGATCGTGAATGGAAGCCCACCCAATGAATTTCAGAGTCATTACATTTCTAGTAAGGACAATACACTAGAGGCCTTGGAATCAATCCTTAATGGTATTGTTAGAAAGAAATGAACCAGGTTCATTTCTGAGTTGGGAAAGAATTCAGGCGGTTGCTTGAAGCAGGGGTGAAGTTTATTTCTAGAGTGCAATATGCCGTAAGTTGTCAGAGGTAGACATGCCAAGCTGTCTGCAACAAGCCCTTTATATATAGGAATACCTTGAATTTGTCCCTTGAAAGTGTGCAAAAGCACACACTTGCACAAGCAATTTTGAGACATTGTGCTTTGCAATCAGGCTTTTGGTTTTAGCATTTGTTGATTGAAAGCCATAATTTCTTTGAGGAAATGACCTTGAACAAAGAGATCTCAGGTTAAAAATCAGACAGGGAGGAATATTCAGCAGTTACTCTACATTAGGGTTTCCCCACTGCTTTTTGATCTTTCTCTACAGACTATTGTAACTTGTGATTTTGAACCTTTTCTCCCAATTACGGTGGGAAGAATGTGGAGGACATAAGAGGACTATTATTTCCTTCCCATAGTATGAATAAGGCTTCAGCTTGAATCACAGTCTTTCCTTTTGCACCATTTTCCTCCTTGTTATGTATGTAGGTTTGAATGTCGTTGGTTTAGTTTGAATTGTTCTTGTAAAATGTCAAATATGATTGGTTTGAAAAGTGCGGGAAAATCCTGCACTCTGATTGGCTGGCAACTGCGGCTGCTGGCTATAAGTAGCAGCCGTAGCCCAGCCAAGACGGGTCCATTCGAGCTGTAGTCACTAATAAACTCTTCACTGAAGCTCTTCGCGTCTGACTCTTCATGCAAACTTAACACTCCTCCTCAGAGGTAAGGAGAAAAAAGCAAGCTGCTCAGACAAAGTCACTGAGTATGCAATACGTGTGGTGTGGTCTTTCATGTGACCAAGTGATTACGGTATGCAAACTCAGTCATGGTGCCTTCTACTGTAATTGAAGCCCATATCCCTACTCCACATCAATGTATTTTGTAGTTGCAATTGCATTAACTGGGACCACTGTTTGTCCTGCAGTTGACTTCATCCTGAGGTTCTATGAGAATGTTATGATGATGTATTAACTGCAGCCAGTACCTCCTCACATCCTCTTGCTGCATTCTCCCCACTGTCCTCCATCCTTATTGCATTTCATGGCCTGTTACTGTTGCTTTCCTGAGAAGACAGATATGATTATAGATGTTCCACACCTCATCTAACTTTCTCATCAATTTGCCACTGCATGCCCTTAAGGAGTTGATGAAACATTTAAAACTGGCCCAGCTTTAGCACATCAGTTGAAGAACAGAATCACAGAACAAATAACAAACAAATCTACCATATCTTCTAACCGCTTGCAACTGCAAGACTGAGTATATGAGGCTACCATTTCTATGATAGTGCTAATTCTGACTATATGTATGAACAAGAGTTGTATCTCCTTCCATTGTTCTGGATGAAGTGTGAATAATGAACAAAGATCTTACAACAATAACAACAACAACAACAACAACAACAACAACAACAACATCAACAACTGCAGCAGAATAACTAAGCTGTTTCCTGGATTTCTTTTGTGACATTCACAATCAGCACCTTGTGGAACTACCTCTATTTGGGTAAGGAAAATCTGACCCTGCAAGAAAGATGTTCATATGCTTCTCAGAACTATACTCCCTTCTTGATGGGATCAGTATCTGAGGTGAGATGAAATTTTAGCTTCCCTTCAAGAACCCTCCAGATAGCACTATGCTTTTCATCAATCAGTTGACAAACATTGATCCAGACTATGAGCCCATGCCTGTTTCTCAGGGTGATCCTTTGTGCCTTCTACCCAAATTGTGTATTCACCTAAAATTCACTGTCTTTAATCAAGTCTTGCATATTCTTTACTATCTGTGGTATGATCCCATCTCATTCTTAATAGCTTGGAAGCAGGGAATGTAAGACAGTGTATTTCTAGTTGTACAGAATTTGTATGATTGCTCAAATTCCTCAGCCAGCTGACATACAAAAGATAAGCAAATAAAAGATTGCTCAACACAAATAATTAATTAAAAATAATTTTAAAACTGTACATGCTTTTTACTCCAAGGAGAGCAGATAAACTGCATATAATTCATTCATAAGACATCGTTCAGAAGTCATAGCAATAGCACTTAGACTTACATTTTGCTTCACAGTGCTTGACAGCCCTCTCTAAATGGTTTACAGAGTCAGCCTATTGCCCCCAACAATTTGGGTCCTCATTTTACCCACCTCAGAGGGATGGAAGGCTGAGTCAGCCTTGAGCCAATTGGAATCAAACTCCTGGAGTGAGCAGTGAGTTAGCCCTGCAGTAGTACTGCATTCTAACTACTGCGCCACCACAGCTCTTACATAGGATAGCTCCAACACCTCCCGGGAAGTTCAAACTCAGAAGTTGTGGGGAAATTATTATATTCCTCTCCTAATTCTCAGCTAACTAATTCTTTATGGATGTCACTTTCTACAGCACAGTGTGCCTGTATTGATTTGACAGTGTACAGGTAGAAGCTGTAACATTCATATTTAACAGCTCTTAATATTAAGGAATTTTTCATGATGTCCAGTTACAATAGACTTCTCTGTAATCTAAAACAGTATTTTGTCCAGTCTTTTGCGATATCTCTGAACAATTCTGTCCCATTTATCCAGGGGTGGGATTCAAATTTTTAACAACTGGTTCTGTGGGCGTGGCTTAGGTGGTGGGTGTGGCTTGGTGGTCATGTGACTGGATGGACATGGCTTGGTGGTCATGTTATTGGCTGGGTGTGGCCAACTCAATATCACTCACATCGAGGCACGCATCTCCTCGCCTGGCCTCTCATGACTGTGGGGATGCTGCAACAGTCGTAAGTGTGAAAATGGTCATAAGTCATTTTTTCAGTGCCATTGTAATTTTGAATGGTCACTCCACACAAGCAAAGTACCAGCAAAAGAGGGGGGGGGGAAACTCCAGAGACGTTCCTGAGACAGGAAGTCTAGTCCTGCCAAGAATGTAATAAGGGTTAACGGAGAGGCAGTTTCTGTAAGCAACACCAGAATGTTTCCTTCCTGCCTTCCTTACAGGATTAGGCCAGTAATTTCTTCTAACAACTGGTTCTCCGAACTGCTTGGAATGTTAACAACCAGTTCTAGAGAATAGGTGCGAATTGGTAGAATCCCACCCCTGCATTTATCTTTCAGACACTAGAATACAACTCTTTTATCTGCCCATCATCATTTCTTCTCCAGGTTAAACTGACCCAGCGGCTTCAACTCTTCCTTCTAATTTTTTCTTTCCAGGCTTCTGTTTTCTTGGACATGCTCCAGTTTATCAATACAGATAGTCCTCGAGTTACAACCACAATTGACTCCACAATTTATGAAAGTTTTAAGCGAGACATTTGTTAAGTGAGTTTTGCTCCATTTAACAACTTCTCTTGTTGTCAAGTTGTTAAGGGAATCACTGTAGTTGTTAAGTTAGTAATCCAGTCGTTAAGTGAATCTGGCTTCCCCATTGATTTTGCTTGTCAGAAGGTTGCAAAAGTTTATTATATGACCCTGGGACACTGCAACCATCATAAATATAAATCAGTTGCCAAGCATCTGAATTTTGATCATACACCCATGGGGATGCTGCAAAGGTTGTAAGTGTGAAAAACAGCCATAAGTCACTTTTTTCAGGCTGTTGTAACTTTGAATGGTCACTAAGCGAACTGTTGTAAGTCAAGGACTACCTGTGTGCTTCCTAAAACGCAATGTCCAGGACAACGCAAAATAGATGGTATGAACTGATCAACACAGAATAGAGGAATAATGACTCAAAGAATGATATCCAGCAGAGTATCATTCAGTTTTTCTGTCTGCCAATAAATATGTACTTTCTAATTGTATAAAATACTTACTTATTTTGCCATTATATTCAAAGTGCCCCAAATCTACGTAACATTTTTGATTGAATGAAAGTCTTTGAAATTATTATTGACATTTTGAGTTAGCCCCATTAAAGGTTTCAAAAGGGCTTCAAGCTTTCTAAAGAAAGCATTTGAATTAACAAATATTTATTATTACATTTGTGGAATGTAATGAATCTACGCTTATTAGAGGGGAGTTATTACATTTGCATAACATTTATCTTTTGCACCTCAGTACTTTATCTAGGATTTTCCCCTCTTATTTAAGAGTTATTTTAACAATAGAACAATCTGCCTTAAGAATTGCTCTCCAACAGCTTGAAAAGTGATAGACGTATGCGTAACAATCTACATTTTATTTAACAAATGGCATTAATTGAAGAAGTAGGGATTTCAGGTGTGTGTTTAGCCCTCTGTTTAAAATGAAGACACAGCTACCATAATTTATTGCTTTAATATTATTATTAGGTCTATTCTAGGCACATTCTGGGAAAAGCAATCTTCAGTTTGAAATGATATTTTTTTTACAGCTGCCTTTTAAGGCCCCCCAAAATGGAGTTTATAATGGAAGTGCTGACACAACCTTATCTACAATATATTGGAGTGAACCGTATAATAAGCAGTTATTATGTATGTGTAGAAATAATGAGAGACCCACTATCTGAAGAGAGCTAATATGAAATGCTGAGCAATTATAGTTGGTTACACAGTACAGGTTAATGTTCTTTCATAGAGCTACACGTTCCCTCCCCCGTTGTCTCTTTTGTCTTACAGAACTCCTAACGAAAATTTGGAGACCTGACGTTAATGATAAGCAGCCATTCACATGTCCTCTGTGTCACGGCTGGAGCATTAATGCCTTCCTTCATATCACATTTTGCATAGCCTAAAGCATCTATTAAAATCCTTTGTAAAATTCATGAAACAAAAGTGGTCAGTTGAGCCTAGTGGGAGAGAAAGTAAGCTGCTTATTAGCAAAAAAGTAAAAAAAAAAGAGAGAGAAAAAAAAAGCCCAATTACAGAGTCAGAGGAGGAAGCCAAGGAAAGAGCAGGATGAGAAGTAATTCTACT
Organism: Naja naja; assembly: GCA_009733165.1. Classification (NCBI taxonomy): domain Eukaryota; kingdom Metazoa; phylum Chordata; class Lepidosauria; order Squamata; family Elapidae; genus Naja; species Naja naja. The sequence goes on along the minus strand of CM019148.1, from coordinate 206,428,819 downwards.
TTAGACCAATGGGCTCAAGAAAGAGGCAACTTAGATATCATTCAAACACACACACACATACACGCACATGCACACACCCTGCACCATGGAAAAGTAGGAGGAAGAGAAAAATATTCTAACCAGTAATTAAACTGAAATATTGGGAGTTTGAACACCCCTATAACAATGGAACGAATGCTTTCAGTCGTAGCCTTTGCCCGGCTTCTTACGCAGATGCTAAATTGGAAGGATTGCAGGATGTTCCCTGAAGAAATGGCTCAGGATAGTCAAGAGGAGCCCGGAGCTCAGGAAATACATGGGGGAAAAAATCTGTTTGGTATTTCAAATGCTATAAATTAGATACAAAGGAAGGAGAACCTGCATGTGAAACAAGCAACATAAAACAGAATAAACCTGCAATAAGATTGCCCTTTTTCTGTTATAAACTTGACATTAAGCCTGTCATGTTCAATGACAACCTAACAGACCTCATTCTTTACCCCCTGGAATTTGAAAGATTGGCAGATGCCATGATTTCCTTAACATCAAAGACCTTGCAGATAATGTTGGCTGTGCTTCCTTTCGGTTCCCCATTCCGCTCTCATACTTGGAGAATCATTGGGTGAGATTTGCAAATTGGGCAGAAGATTTTTCTCTGGTCAATAATTGCTTCTGACTGCCTCAACACCTTTCCCTGACAAAGGAGAAGGCAGATGTGTCTAGAGCTTTTTCTGTTTCTTATATGATTTGCTTTACTAGTCAAAATATTCCCCTACAGTTATAATAATGAGGCGCTTTTCACAAAACAGCTCATTATTAAGAGAGACTAAATCACTGCAAAGTTTGGCAAAACTCTGTCAAAGGAGAACTCCAACGTGCTGTAGACAAACTCTCCTTTTCAGATGCTTGGCATATGGCAGATGCAATACACAAACACAGATTTCCTAAAACTAATTTGGGGTATCTTTAATCATTATATTTGAATGGTGCACCAGGGTCCTTTCAATAAATTTGTCACAACTGTGTGAGTAGAAAGGAAAGATGCGTGGATTGGCAGCTCTGATACTGTGGGGCAAAATAAGAAGACTACAAAATTCAGTACCAGGCTGAATACTAATAATGGATATATCTGTAGCATATCCTAGTCAGGGGCTTTCAAAGTGTAGGCCATGAATTCCCTGCAAGAAACACAAGTCAATGTCAGAGCATTGCAAAGGCCAGAGTTCTGTCTAACCATAGTCAATGCTTTTTTCTTTGTTCTGGGTTGGACTAACTGAGATTTGGCTTGCCCACCCAGAGGGAAGAGGAAACTCCCAACCTTGTGAATCCTGTTTCCTTTGCCCCACCCCTCAGAACAAAGGTTAAAGTTCTCCCAAGAACCAGAGACTACACTGACCTCTACCTCCTGTGTTTTTTGTTGAGGTTTTTGGACTCCTTCAGCATCTTCAGCGGTGAGAGCTGTTTACAAGCAGTAAAAACCTGAATCTGGGGGCTCTAAAGGGATGTGGGGGGACCCAAAGGAGGTGAGGAAAGTAACCAGGCCTTAGATGCAGGGAAGAATCTGCCTTTCCATTTGGTGCCCTCTGTGTTGCTCACAAGAGGTAAACTGATTATTAACCAGGACTCAACTCTGACTTGGAACAAAAAATTTTTCCTCCATGTATTTCCTGAGTTTCAGGCTCCTCTTGACTATCCCTGAGCCATTTCTTCAGGGAACTTCCTGCAATCCTTCCAATTTAGCATCTGCATAAGGAGCCAGGCAAAGGCTATGACTGAAAGCATTCGTTCCATTGTTATAGAGGTGTTCAAACTCCCAATATTTCAGTTTAATTACTAGTTAGAATATTTTTCTCTTCCTCCTACTTTTCGATGGTGCAGGGTGCATGTAAAGAAAGCATCTTTATGCTCCATAACATGGATAGGTTCAGTCTAGGCTGCCCTGCCTTTTTGGACAGATACAGCATAGCCTTCTGTAGATTCTGGCTTAAACACCCACACACCCCTTCTGGCATTTCCCAGACTCCACAAAAGGCTAAATGGTTCTTGATGCCCTTGGTGCCACCATAACAGGATGTAGCTGTCAGTGCCTCTTAACTAACCCTTGTGGTCCTTGTGTGAGACAACAAACAGGGAGATTTTTTTATTTTTTATCCAAGATCCATTCCAATTATTCTACCTTTCCCCAATGCTGGGAGATTTTACTATAGAAGGAAGCCTAAAAGCTTGCAGGCCACCTGTGAACTTAGTGACCTGAAGAAGACTAAGGAGAATTGCTTGGGTAGGACTTGAGACCAACTGGCTTGTCCCAACACAGCAGGAAGGAAAGCCCAGTTTTATCCAAGCAAAGTTCCAGCTGTGGAGGGATGCATCCTCACAGCTGGATTGCTCTCCGAATTTGCTCCTTTTCTACCTGCCTCCGCTGATCTTTCTGTTACAATTACAGCTTTAAGTTAGATTATTTTATTTCCGGGGAAAAGGTTCTGTAGAAGGACTGACACTTTTTATGTCTTTTATTATGTATTTGATGTATAGATTAATTAATTAAAATCAATTATCAAAAGTAATACATGCATATCTTGCTTACTGTGGAAACAGTTTTATGCAGAACGAAGCTTGACTATCAAATGCTAAGGATGAAATGCAGGAATATGTGACTTTCTGCCCATGATTATAGCTCATGAATCACTAAGTCATTATAGCATTCTTGGTCTCCAAAAACAGGCTGCCTATGTGCAATTGTATGAATGTGGAATCCGTTCATGTTTTCCTATGTTCACCAGACAAATAGAAATAATGAGTGAAAAGACTCTTTGGGATTTTTGGTACCTCAATGCCATCATTCTGAAGTTTTCATCCCTATCAAATAAGATCAAAAAATATGCATGCTGTGTTTTCCTAATAAAGTAAGTCTGTCAGTGAAGTACTGAATACATTACTTGCAAGGAGTAACACGAGATTAATAGGCTGCATTGACTTTTGTACTGTAGCTGTAATACATGAACAGAATGGTGAAGTGGCCCAAAGTTCACACAGTCCTTGCTTACATTATCTAGTAGAAATAAATGTACGAAAGATTACGGTCTTCGCATTCTGCTTTGACATCTGCAGAAAGTGTTCTCATTGTACACAGCCTTCAATAGGTTCTTACCTATAAAAGGTTTCAAAATGGAGGGTATGTGATCAAAACATAGATTATGAATCCAGGATCTGTACACACAGGAAGCTTGAAGGTTTAGTACAAATATTCTCATTATCTGTAAGAATAGCTAAACAATATGCGCTGCAATTTTTAAACATTCCCTGAGCTCTGTGTTTATTTTCTTTCCCTGTTACTGTAATGTGGTAATCTTTAAGGCACAAGATAGCTGCTATGGCTCCATTTTGTCTCCTGCATATCTTTCTTACAGCAGCAGTACTACTTCCGTGGAAATTCATTACTTCTTGTTAAATTAACACATTCCTTTTAATTAGTACCTCCTAATCCAGGAATTCGGAAGTGGATCTTAGTATCAATATGCATCTTTTATAATGTGTGAAGTAGGTTAGACATTTATTGCTGACTACTTCCAAACCAAATCATAACAAAACCGTGACTTTCCCCAAACTTAATGAAGAATCTAACAGACTATTTGTTTTTGACTTGTAACCTATCAAAGTGTGATGTACTGAAGGGTCTCCAATCTTCCTCTAAATAATGAGTACTGATTATCAAATGGGCTAAAGTTTTTTTAGTATATAAAGCGTAATCTAACAACATTGAACTTATCTATTTGGAACAAATGTATGGGAACTTTTAAAGGAAAGTTCTTCCCCCAACTCAAACCTTTTGCGATGTACTTCTGGGCTTTAATTCTTAGAGAAATAAAAAGAGAGAAGATGAGCTAATGTCTGATCAATTGTAGGTTGGGAGCTTCGCTAGCAGCTCCACATATCCCACATAATGGGGCAAGAAGCATGTTTAGCTCCTTGGCTTACATTGCCCACCATAATCAAAGTATATCAAGCACCATTATGCTCAAGTGAGATTTTATCCAGTGATACTTGGGCAAAGGACACCGGGGGGGGGGGCGGACATTGGACATTAGTCATATAAACTGGTGGTCTCTCATGCTAATCAATACAGAAATAAATACCTTTATAGCTGCTAAGACCCACAGAATCTAGTAGGAAGTCACATGTCATTCTTTAACTGCAAACCAGATCTTTAAGCAAAGGCACATTTTCATACACGTTTTGCATGAGTACATGCTGTAAAGGTCAGTAGCACAACAATGCATTATAGTTGGAGACTTTGAATCCAGTCATTGCCCACACCTGGGAACTGAACCCACACCTCTGAACTGAAGTAGAAGTAACTCATAGAAATGCACTGTCAAGTTCCTCTTCCCAGATTCTTACTTCTACTCCATCAACAAAACACAGTGGTCAAATCAGGAGCAAAACCTTTGTGTAATACAGTCAATAGCATGATAAACATGGGCTTCAACAGACAAACCATTAAGAATTAAACTTAACTGAAGAGCAACTTTGTGTGTGTGTGTGTGTTATGCGCATTAATTAGAGACAGCAGATCCCCAATTAAAGCAGGTCTGAGAATTAAGGTTCAAGGACTCTTTGGGCCAGTAGAGGGAAACCCCATAAGAGCTCCCAATCTTGCCCTTAAGTTCAGTGTGATGGTGATTCAGTAGGACACAAATGGTTTCTTCCTCATCACTATAGTTTATTGGTGTGGCCCATATCTCTTTCCTTGGAGATGCTGTGCCATCTGCCTTCTTAGACCATCTATTGTCCCATGCTATGTGTCACCCTGCTTCTTCTTCTTCTTTTTTAATTTTTATTTTTTAAGACAAACATAAACAAATACATAAAAAACATAAAACCATCTTCCATTTTGTACAGTGTGTCAGTTGGTTACACATCATTTGTGCTATCCTTTCAGTCATCACTCATTATTTATATAAATTCTCATATTATCAATCTGACATATGCTCATATATTTATCAATTATTAATCATTCATGACTAATCTATTTATTTCATCATTTAATAGAGATATTCTAACTTTCATTATAAGATTTGTATTATACTTTCACCCAATGGTTATGTATGTTTATATTATAATTATGCTGTCCAGCCAGTTTAGAGTTAATGGGATTTAGGATAGGTAGTTAGGAATTGAGAGCTGTCCCCTTAAGGGAATGGTAAATGTAGTTAAGGTATCTTGGGAAATATAGTCCATGTCATGTGGTCACATCTGTAACCCTGATTGGTCACTGAATTGACACTTGGTGGGTTGAGGAAGGTTTCTCCTCTTCTTGCCTGAACACACAGCCTCGTGTAGCAGCTATATCCGCTACCTCTATAATTATGGGATGAAATATAGGTATGAGAGTTTAATATCTTTTTACACCACGATTCAGATATGCAAAGGATTGGACATTAAGAAGAACCTCATCATAACTGTGAGTTGACAGGATACCTGATGAACCAATAAAAAGAACTTTGTATAGATGCTTTGTGGAGTTGCTCTGTCTGCTTTATACCCATCCAGGGCGTAGAGCAGAACAATAATTAATATCAATCTATTAAATATCTGTTGTAAAATTTCCTAATCTATTACATTATCATGTCTTTTTATCCAACCATTGATAAAACAAATCCCATATCAGATAAAATTGTTTATCTTGTTCTCTAATTTCAAATGTCAACTTACTCATTTCAGCACAGTCCATAATTTTCTTGATAACTTCCTCCTGCATAGGTACTTTTTCATTTTTCCAGTTCTTAGCAAATACAATTCTAGCCGCTGTTAAAACATTTACAATCAAGTATTTCAGTTCTTTATTGTATGTTTCCGGTATAATTCCCAGTAAAAATATCTCTGGTTTAAAGCCTATATGCTGTTTTATCATTTTTTCCAGCCATTTGTGATTTTTAGTCCAATATCCTTTTGCAGTGTCACCCTGCTTCTAAAGTTGGCTCATTCCATACATGGAGAGTGCACTGCCCTCAGATCAAAGCCACCTCCTGTAGACTGATGATACTGGACCCCTTTGGCAGCTCTTCTGCTAAAATCAGACTCAGCTGTTGTGCAGGAGAAAATGATAATTTTGCAATATTAACTGTGGATCTGTTGGATGAATGGTTTTTCCCTTTGGAAAAAGCTCTTGCCTCATTCACCTCCTGGCTCCTCAACTCTCTTTTTTCCTTCTTCCTTCCCAGCACTTCACCCTGGATTTTAAAGTTAGAAAAGGGGTGGCTTTGGAGCTTCACGCACAGTAACTGGCTTTAAAAAAACCAGAGATAATGACAGAGGCACTGGCTGCATGTTGATTTGAAGACTCCCTGATTGGTCTACTGGAGAGGATAACATCCATTACAAGGTCAGCAGCAGTAAGGACACTTACAGTACTTATATGCAGCAATCCATATGAAGGTTTATGAAGAGATCTCTCCATAACAGTAGCCATCTAACGTATGAAATGAGGTTGCAACCTTTCCCTTCTTCATGTAATGAGAGACCTAGCATGGGTAGCATCGGTGTTCCAGATGCCCAGTCTTCCTCATTCTTCACCTCTTTCTCTTGTCCTCTCTCTTGGTCATCACTATTCACACCTCTTCCCATGCACAGAAACTTCATCTTTTAACCTCTCAGGCTCTGATTCAGCTCGTGGCTCAAACTTTTCTAGATACTTCTTCTTCTGAACCATATATTGAGACAGGACACTTCCAAGGAACTCCTGTGAAGGTTTTTTTTTTTAAATTACATTTATATGCCGCCCTTCTCCGAAGACTCAGGGTGGCTTACAGTTTTTGGGATACAACCCAGTGTGATCAGCAATAGCCTTCATTCCATTGTATATGCCTGCTTATTACTAAGCGGCATTTTTACAAAGTCAGATTATTGCCCCCAACAATCTCGGATCCTCAATTTACCTACCCCAAGAGGATGGAAGGCTGAGTCAACCTTGAGCCTGGTGGGATTTGAGCCTACAGTAATTGTAGGCAGCTGGAACTTAAATGCAGGCATTTAACAGCCTGAGCCACCAAGGTTCAGCTAGCTTTCCAGAACATCCTTTTTTAAAAGTACAAAATTCATAGTGCATTATTATACCACAAAGTAAAATGAAATGAAATAAAAGCAAAGTTTAGTTGAATGGGTTTGTGCATAAGTTTCATTGGTCATTGGTCATTAAGAACTGCCATGGAAGCCTTTTTTCAGTTTTCTGATCAACCATCTCCAACTTGCTGACCCTGGGGTTTCCCCCACCCCACCCCAGAATTTAGCTCCTCAAATGCGCAATAAAGTTGTGAAGATGGAAATTATGTAGTTCCACTATATTAGTTGAGCACCAAGTTGGGGGATTTAGTCTGGCAGTGAGTGAAAACAAAACAAAACAAGGACCTGTGGAAGAGAGAGTGAAACTCTTAACTGAAGAATAGGTATCTGTCAAAAATTATTCTGCATATATCTTTAGATCAGATTAAAATGGTTGTTACCTTTACTTAAGGTATTTCGATTGATTCTACTGCTGGGCTATCACTCACTCTTCCATAGTTTCATTGTTTTGAGTGGTCCTTGGTGCTCTCTGAGTTTGGCTGTTTTCTTGAAGATGTTTCATTACCCAAACTCATCAGGGCTAGCTTCATTATTTTACCGTTTTTAGTCTCTCCTTTACTTTCAGATTCATAATATTTTCTTTTTATAATTGGAGTTGATTATGCTTTAGTATCTCTTTCCTTGGAAACATAATTTTTTATTATTATAAGGTAAAGCCACAAAGACTATGGAGCACTAAATTAAGCATCCTTGATAGCCAACCCACATTACACTGCAGTAGGTCCCTTGTGATAATGCAGAAAGACAATATAAACACGGGCGATATGTCATACATGCTTGCTTAGAATTAGAATTCAGAGATACAATATTTTAGTGCTAATCCAAAGGTAGCCCTATGAATAAGGAAATTTCTAAAGTCTTAAGGTCATCCCCAGCATTGTTGAATAAGCTTTCATCTTTTGAAATACTTGCTGAAATAGAGATACTACAGAGAGACAGAGAAGTCTGTTTTCTATTACTGACACAGATGTTTCTTGACCTTATTTTGCCTCTTCCAGTTTTCTGTCTTCAGAACACTTACCCCATCTTGCATAAAACAGACCATGAAATTTCACATATGGTATAAAAATAATCACATTGTAATTTCTAAATATGGGAATAATTCTTTACTTCTCCCCAGTGCATTGTAAGAAATTTCAACTCAATGAAAATGAGACAAAATAATAGATGGCTGGGTTGGAATGATTCTTATGGTGAAGGAAAATTATCAGGTTTCTGTTCTCTATTGAAAGGCTTCCTTTCTTTCTTTACACTTCTGATTTATGTTGCTGCCCAAAGAAGAACAGATTTGTTAACAGTAGATTCTGAAGGGGAGTAATCTAGCTAGAAGTAAGTCCAACTATATATTCAGGTAGGCCTTAAGTAAGCCTTGGTTTATGTAAGGCATAAATGTGGGCCATTTCAAGATGGGTTGGTTTATTTACAGTGAATTTCCAGCATATATTCATCCATAGGTCTTTGCCTTTCCATTTCTGCGTTATTCTGCTCTTCAAAAAATGTTTATGGTAGCATCCCAATCCAAAGTTTAATCAGATCCATCATTGCTTAGCCAAATTTGGCTAGGTGCTACCAACTGAATTTATATATCCTTCAAAAAACCTAATCTCAATCCTATTCAGATACTGAAGGCTAACTGGTTGAGAACAATATTTTTATTTTCTATTCCTTCTTTCTCTCACAAGTACAATTCATGCTTTATATACTAGAGGCACCCAGCTGAATCCATGGCATCTACAGGTAAGGTTGGAAACATTCCTGCCCGAACACAGAGAGATTCCATAGAGAGATTGTCATGTAATATAGGTACATTGGAGGTGAAGATCCTTTGAGAGCTGTATGCAGCAAAATTTCATTTTAATGTATGTCGATTAGTATACATTCAAAGTAACAATAAAGTTATTCTATGTCTAAGTCTAAATCATTGCAGCCAGTCAGTAGAAACTAGTAGTCTCCAGCCATTGGATCTTCAGATCAAGACCGGACTTCAGACCAAAACAATGGGGTCTGACTTCTAGTGTTGAGTTCTGTCTTCTTGAAGTCAGAGAAGTCAAGAGAGCTTTATAAGAACGACTTCCATTGTACAAAACGTTAATAGCAGAAAGAGAAAACAAGTACCAACAAAACTTGAAGGGCATGTTGTGGTTTCTGTTTGTAGACTATTTCTGCTTCCCAGCTCAGCTTTTAGAAAGAAACTGCATCTATCACCATGCTGATAACCATTTTCAAAACTGTATCTCCCTGTAGTTTCACTAACATGTTAACCTACTTACTGCAATTAATGCTTCATTAGTAAGGCTAACTAACTGTTGCTGTGCCCTGTAATGATTTGCCAGGTTTTCTATATACAAGTACATAATCAATGTTTTCCAATTACTGCTATAGTGCAACCACTATTTCAAATAAACTAGATAATAATACAAACCTATTACTGAATCTGAAGTAGCAAAGGCATTTAATTGCCAGCCAGTTCTTCTCAGCTTTTAAAATTTTTCACACTAATGAAGTGTCATACAAAAAAGTTGTATTGATTTTTCCACCACATGGCTTCAACCACAAATATGTAATTATCCCTTTTATATCTAGCAGGGGGATTAAAATAATCTATAGTATATAGCCTTTACTTATCCCTGATGGGTTTAGTAGTACTTTTACCCTTTTCAAAATATGCAGCATTTTGATGAATGAACTTTCAGTAAAATGTTGCTTTATCTGCTTCGTATCTTTAGTGCTTTTTTTTTTAAACCTAGCTGGTGGGCAAGCAGTGGAATGTTAAATCCTAGTTTCCCCTTAAACTATCAAATGCTGCAGAGATATTGGAGTAATTTTCATAGCAGTTAAGATTGCAGCAAGACTGCAGTCAATATTCTGTAAATTTACTCACCACTAGTTCATATTAACATTATTGATGTGACCGAAGACAGCTTGTATTATACTTTATGGAATTGAGAAGTAGCTTTACTACTTTTAAATAAAACGTCATAAATAGAGTATTGGAAATTGTTCAAGGAGGCCTCCCACTCAAATCACCATTCAGTTGAGTTGGGTCAGTTGCCACCTCACCACCCGACCTACTTCACAGGGCTGATGTAAAAATAAAATAGAATAACCTCGTCAGACTTTGTACCAGGAAAGGCAATACCTTTCAATTCTCCAGAAACTCAGCATTCAATAACTACCCAGGAACAGGAGTTTCGCAGACTCAATACTTGTAGATAAATTACTTAATTGAAAAGAAAAATTCATACAGGAAATCCTTGACCTCTGACCACAACTGAGCCCAAAATTTCAATTACTACACAAGACAGTTAAGTGAGTTGTGCCCCATTTTATGACCTTTTTGCCACAGTTGTTAAGTCAATACACACATGCGCGCACGCGCACACACACACACACACTCATGCTTGTGGTGTTCTTCCACCCCCTCCAAAAATCCATTATCATTGCCTTTAATGAGAAACTATATGGAGGAAGGATGTATCTTGTCAGCCATGCAATTTTCCTCTTGTCAACTGTTCCAGAAAAGAACCCAACATGAGGAAGGAAGAAGCAAGTAATTATTGATTTTTTCCACTTTTATCTGTACCACTTGGGAGGGGCCTATGATAATTCTGGGGTACAGCGCTTACTGTGGCTGACTTTTGCAAGTCTTCCTTGCCTGCTCTTAGCATTCTACTGCTCTCTTCTCTATACTGTCTTTCTTGAGACTAAAAGTGACTGCTTTGTTGGAATAATCTTTCAATGAATTTCTATAGCTGAGCTCCAAGCTATCCGCAGGACAAACAGTGGCTTCTGCAAACCCCCAAGAAGTTGGGTCTTCTTATGTTTGTCTTTAGGATTGTATTACTTTTTATCATGGTAAAAATTATGTATATTCCATAATCCGCTTGGATTGTGACAGGCAGAGAGTAAAAAACCATCTTTTCCCATTTGCCTTGTAATGATCCTGATGAAATTATGCCTAATGCACACATAGAAGGCAAAAATCTATCTGCCACTGTAAGGGTTGCAGTTTTGCTGTTATTCCTAATATACTTTTGGATTTCCTTTATAAGCACCTTAAATCTACAGGCTTTTCAAAAGTCATTTTGCAAGGAAAGAATAATCAATGGGGAGTAACAAAAAAACTCTTCATAACTGTAGAGGTTGATCAGATCTCTTGTATGAGAATATCCATGTGGCATCTGCCTACTATTTTCTGTATATGTAGTGTTAATAATGTATAAACAGACAATAAACTTGAGGAAATGCAGCATCAGAATGTTGGTATGCATCAGTTAGAAATTCAGTAGGAGCATTCTCTTGGCAAGTATTATAGATTGATTGTAGACCTGTTGAATTATTTGCTGTACATCTAACAAAATAACAGGAACTCTCAAGATAATGAGAATTATATTAGGGAGAAATCCACTAAGCACATTGTAATAAGGACTGTGGATAGATTGTTGACTCATTTCAGCCTGCAGAATTAAGGTCGTAGGTGAGAAATTTGCAACATGTATATGTGGCATTGTATCTTCAAGGACATGTCTCTTAAATGACTGGGGAAGTTGGACCTCTTCAGTATCTACCTGGGTACAATCCTTTCTAAAGCAAGCTTATCTTGAAATACCAACTGCAAGGAGTAAATTGAAGGGAATATTAATTCTAAATTCACTGTTCATCAGAGGTTTGGTAAAATCTTTATATCTTATGCTGTATAAATCTTAACTGCTTAATTTCACATTTTCTGCCTCTTTTTACATCATAAGTAGGAATAGGAATAAGGTTAATGCTATCATCTCAAAGTGAAGGCTTTTTGATTCTGAGACACAGAACAACAGGAAACCAATATAATTGTCAATAAACTGTGTGTCTCCTAGTGTAAGGATAAGTTTCCCACAAGGCATTGTTGGTTAGGTTCCAAGCAAACCCCCCAAGAACTACTTTATGGTGGGAGTAAAAGTTAGAAATAAATAAAAAGGAGGAGGATATATCTCCCTATGTGTGGACAATTATATTCTCTATTGAATGAACAAAGATATTCCATGCATCATGGAGACAATCTGACTTGATTTATATGACTTTATTTTTATTCATCATTGTTAAAATAATTGGTAGCAAAACTTTCAGATCATCTCTGTCCTTTTTTCTCGTGAAGTGCCAAGGCTGCCTTCTGAATGCTTCTTTCTTTTCCTTTTGGTGAGACTTCTGAGTCTAATTCCCATCCCTTCTTGAAACAGGAGAGAGAAAGAAATTGAAGCACAGCTCTCCTTGGTTTGTAACAGTTACAGAAGACTAGAAAGGGGGAAAGAGAGCAAAGACTTGGCCAAGGAGACCCAGTCAGATACATAGAAAAGAAAAGGGGAAAAGATAGAGAAATTAAAAGGAACCACAACCCGAGACCAAACAGCATATGCTACTCTGTAGAAACAGCCAGCGAACCCCACTCTATTTGCACTGATGACATTACCCAGTCTGGTGATGAAATGTCTGCAGGAAAACAGCCAGGTTTAGAGGACACCAAAACAAACAGAAAATAAGGCAAGTAGTACTATTGTCTTACTGGAGCAAGCCAAGTGGGGTGCGGCCTCAGCCACAAGGCCCTTCTGTATCTCTAGTGAATCTAAACAAAACAATGTCTATTGTTTGTCTTTGGAAGTACAGTACGTCCTACTGCAGTCAACTGGGCCTTTTTTTCCTGAGTAGACACAGCTAAGATTGAACTGTTAATTAACTTTGGGGTATTTGTGGGAATATCATACTGCAGCCTAAGAGCTTTATGCAGCCTTTGGGTTAATTTCGCGCAAATCTTCGAAATTTCAAAAGCCCTGCATAAACAGAAAACTAAGATCATTTGGTAAGAACAATTTGTTCTTGTGTGCAGAGGAGGAGTGAATGGAGTGAAAGAGACAGGCCCAAAAAGCAAAGGGAGGAGGGAGTAGAAAAAGAGAGAAGGAGATCAAAAAGAGAAAGCAAGAGAAAGTTTGATTTGATCAACTCTGTCTCTGCTTGCTTGTGCCCCTTCCAGAACCTTCTGCAGGATCTGATCTTTCCACTATAATGACAAATGCCTCAATGTTACCATGCAAACTCAATCCCTTTCATATCTCCATGTGACATCACGATGCAGTTACAAAAGGGATGGAGCTTGCATCACAATATGGCTTTGATGATTTGCCATCCCCATCTTGGTCACCCTGGTCCCACCTGACATGCAGCTACTTATCCGTTGCTCCAAAAGAAATGTAACCTGTCTATTCCTGCCATATTATCCCTTTTTCATAACTCTATACTCTCTTAATTTAGGGTAGAGTCAGGGCAACTGGTTGGAGCTGAGCATTTACTGTCCAAATGCCCTTCCTGATGCCATGCAGAGTTTGCAGCAGATATTTTTTTCTTTGCGCATACTATCATAAGAATAATAAATAATGACAGAGCTTTTGCTTTTAAAACAGAAAATGATCCATACACCTTTAAATGAAATGAATGGGTTTGCATAAGGAAAGGATAATATTGCAGGTAATGACTGTTGAATCTGATGTCATTCAAGTTGGGATGTCAACACATCTTCTAAAACACTTCTCCTGATCATAAATGGCCATTACCTTGACCGTTGACATGAAGCCATCAGAGTTATATTATTGACAAAACTTTCAGCTCCCCATCTGTTTCACTGAAGGAGCATCATATAGCTGTCAGCTCAGGCAGAGCACAAAACTGATGATCACCTCTGACATTTCTCTTTCAATGTTTATGGAAACAAAACACCTTGAGGTGTTTTTTTTAACCCAACTATGGCAACTGCAGAAGCTGCAGATCCTCCCCACATCCCTGATTTATTAGCAGTAAAAGATCTCTTTTTGAACTGAATGGCAGCCTCCTTTTGTTTCTCTTTGAATAAGTTATCTTTTTAAAAAAAAATAACATTATCCCTCCATTGCATATGTGGTACTGTTAACACATTGAATACTGTATAGTCTAACATGAGATTTAAAAAATGCTTTTATCTTATTACACCTTAGGTTCAGTCAAATGGTAACTTGTGTTTTTTAAGGGCACATTCTGATTCTCAGATACATGAATCTCCTGTTTGAAAAAAATATTGCCGGAATATTGTAGGTTATGGAAGAACCTCTTGCCATGGTACAGAATGGTAACTGTTCTCCAAAAAAGATAAGTCAAGAGGGAATTATAGTTGGAACCCTTAGCACAATTATTTGGAAGAAAGCTCCAATTACTGCACTGCTGAGTAGATACTGTAGGCATAAGGTGGTGTGGAGCATGCTACAACAATGTGTGTAGGATCCCTATGACCAAACTATAGACTTCAATAAACAACTCATGGTTGATGGTATTAAACCATCAATTGATAGATTGTGGAGTACCAACAAAAATGCCTTCCGTATCACTCCCATCACTATTAAAGATTGCCCCGTAGTTATAAGTATTTGGGAGGAAGCAAGGAAGCAAATGATGAAACTTACTTTTTGGTATCACAGTACAAACCCTGTGACTTACATACATGCATCCAATGTCAGATCGCAGGTAGGAAAGGTCAGGGTTTCCATCATAAAGTGGTAAAGCATGTCTCTTTCTTTTTCGTCATCATGATTTGTGATGGACATCTAGGCATGCAGGTTGACAACAGTAATTTTTCTGCCAACCTACCTCAGACAAAACATAGCTAGGAAATCAGTTTCTCTCAAGAACACCAGACTGTAATCCACCACCCACTCATATTCCTAGTTTAGAAAGAAAATAATAGGAACTACAACAAGGAACACACCATTTTTAAGGTGACCAGAAGTTGGCAGTGATTAAAGTAGTCCTGCAATGTGAGTGAGGCTGGTATTTCTGAGGTTAGAATTCCTTGGGTGGGTGTAAGGAACTGAACATATTATTTTTCTATTAAGCTTGAATCAGGGTTTACATTACTCTAATTTCCAGCAGCATTGAACTGAAATGTCTGCAGGACTATATTAAAAAAGCTCGGAGGTTAGATGTACTCCTGGGACAAATTCCTTTGTGTGTTCCCTGACAAATTCCCTGTCTCTGCAAAATAGATTCTGCCTAAAATATATAGCACCCAAGCTATTTACTTATGACCCAATGCTTCTGTAAGCAGAATACTACAGTATTGCTGTTCTTCCTGAATCTGTTCCCTCCATATTATCAGGTGACTGACTGTACAGGGGTGGGATTCAAATTTTTTAACAACCGTTGTGCCTAGGTGGGTGTGGCCATGTGATTGGGTGGGTGTGGCTTCTTCTTTTTGCAGCAACCCCCATTTTTTTGCCTCTTGGGCCTCAGGCAAGCCTCCTGGGGTGTGTGTGTTTTGCTCCCAGAAGGCTTCCCTGAGGCCCAGGGGGCAAAAAACAACACTCCGGTTTTGGGCCTTCTGGGCCTCAGGGAAGCCTCCTGGGTGAAGCAGTAAGACAGCAAGGGGGATCCCAGCATAGCTGGTCATTGGAAAAGCTGATCGTCAGGAGGGGGGAAAAAGAAATACCGTAAGGAGTGACTGGGTGGGGGAGAATGCAGTCAGCGATGTTGGGCATACGCACGATGTCGCGCATGCACAATAAGGACTGACTGGGCAGGGAGGGGAGGAGTGGGTGGAGAGGGGCGGGGCCAGCCAGGGGCATAATTTGCCGGTTCTCCGAACTGCATAGAATCATAACAACCAGTTCTATAGAACCGGTCTAAACCAATAGAATCCCACCCCTGTGACTGTATATCAAACCTCAATAGTAGCTTAAAGACAACAACCACAACCCCCAAATAAATTACAAAAAGTCCCAGTTTTTTGCCTCTGGGTAGTTGTTAATTTTTTCTCCTCTCATAACTCGAATTATAATCACTGCTCCTTTACCATGTGGGGAGGGAACAGCTATCACATTTCCCAAAGTTTAGATTAATGTGTTCACGTGCTAACAATGCACTCCTAGGAGCTGCTGAGAACTCTGCTGCAGATAAGCAAGATAGTACATATTTTAAGCCCCAAATATTTTGATAGGCCAGAAAAAAATGTGGAGAACGGATAAATAATATATGGGACATATTTTTTTCCAGAAGGAGAAGCAGTTGTTTTTCTGTAACAATCCTAAGCCTAACATTTCACCTTCTTATTTGGCTTGGCTTGTATTATCAGTCTTTCCCCCCAAATCCAATCTATTTGCAAAAATGAGAAACTTAGGCCTAATTTTGGCCCAGCAAAAACCTCCATTGGATCGCTTCCTGCTGGCAGCAGTTTGCTTCAGCCCTTTCAGGATCTGGCCCAATTAGTTGCTGATTGTCAGGCAGCTGGCAAAAGCCATCTGACACAGATGATGGTGACTTAGAGGTCATCTCGGGCTCCTGGCCCTGTGTGGACAGAAAAGAGGATAATTTATGCTAACCATCCTCATTCCACCACCCACTCTTCACTCCTGACTTTAGCTTTTAGATTGCATTATGATTCCAGACTTGGAACAACATAAATTTTCTCCAAATGTGTAGTAATTCCTTGGTGCAGTCTAAAGTTATGATTCATTTATACTGGAGTGACAGCATAATACCTAGGTGTCAAAATCTATTAAAACTGTTCAATGTCTTCTGTTTATTTTTAGAACCAATTGAGACTTAACTGATGGTGAAAAATATACAGTCAAGTGTGTTTACTTCACCTTTACAAAGAATCTGTTATAGTCCCAATTAATTTGTTATTCCTGTCACAACCAGTACTGGATACTTCAAAACTGTCATTACTGTTTCTGCCTATTTGGGGAACAGGGTGGTAGGGAGCTGTTTTTTTGTTTTGCTATCTGGAACAGCTTTTTGTTTGTTTTTAACCCACTCCCTGATGCCGGTATAATTGTTTCACTTGGTTTTAAAACTGTACATCACTTCGTAATTGAATTAACATAAATGCACACTTAATAATTTGCTATCCTGAGCAGTTAAAGCAAGCTGCCATCATTCCCCCCCCCCTTTTGATTTTCCATATAACAACCATGTCTTGTTTTCTGTGCTGAATTAATGAAAGTCCACAGAAATATCTTTTGCATACCTCAAGTTCATGGGCCAAGATGGAAAGCATTGAATTAGAAAGTACTACGTGAGGCAGTCATAGTCCAAAATTGGCTTTCCATTGTTATTAATTAATAATTAATAATTCTTCTCTCAAAGAAATCCAGTATAAGGTTTTTATGAGTGAGGAATATGGGAAAATATATGTGGTGTATATATCTTTAAACCAAACATGATATACTTGAGAGGTTTATGTAATCAGAAAAAATAAAAACAATTCACCAAGGCAACTGAAAACATTACTGCTGAGATGAATAATTGTCTGCAAACACATATGTGAGAGTATCGTAAAAAAGAAAAGAAGGAAAGAAACCATTATCATGCAATGTCCATACATTTTCTGCAGAGAGATATTAAAGTAAAATTGTAATAGCATGAAAATAAACAATGTGAAATACTGGAGACCTTACTTTAAAAAAAAAGTCAGCTATGATAAATGTAACTGACACATCCAAGATTGCTAATTATGATTCAGATGTGTATGAATATGTTTGAAGTTATAAAGAATGGTGAAACACATAGTTTCCTCCACTTTTTAAAACATGAAGGTAATATTCTATCTTAACGATCACTGTGGTATTGTCTTCTCCCTCTTTCATTCCATGAACTTGGAGCAGTGAAGATGAGATGCCCATATCACCTTTATAACTATCATTTGAAGTAGTTAATGGAACTCATTGATTGGGAGGTCTTGGAGGATTGGCTTTAGGAGCTGCAGTAGGAAGGCTGACCCCAAAGTAGGTAACCTCACATTCAGTGGTCTTGATCTTACTTCATTCTTAAAAGTCACAGGTTCTTTTAATCCCTTCTTCCATACAATAGACAGAACTTTGGACTCAGACGGAGAAAATACTAAATTGAACCCTAACATGGCATTTTCCACCTAGTTTCCTCCCTACCCTTCACAGCTGTTCTTTACAAGTTGAAGAATTCTCAAACTCAGATGGGTATATGCCAAGGAAGGGAAAGTTTCAACCTAAATTGGCTTCAGCCTATGGAAGGATTGGATGAGTTAAACTGCTTGAGCCCAATTAGTTGACTGACCTGCCTAGCAGTTGCTTGGTGACTATAACTGAAGTTCTAGGCATACCTGTCTATGTATGATAAATACTGAGAAGCTTACTTCTGACTAAATGGATATAAGATTGGATTTAGCAGAATCAGAGCTAAAGTGCCCTAATGGCTAAAAGGACTGTGCTTTCTACTTTTCAAAAGCCAGTCTGATAGACTCCTCAGGCAAAGATTGGTTTTAAGAGAGCAATCCACAAGAAGGGAGATCTAATGTGATGACCCGGGGCATGGCACAAAGGTAACACAGTCAAATAAACAATTATTTATTATCTCCAACTTTGCCTCCAATGTCCAGGCTACCTTCAGCTGGAGAAAAACTCTCCCAGGAATAGCCTTTAACTGTAGAACATTCAGTCCAAAACAAGGTACATACAGACTGTAAATAAAAATCCAAACAAACCAAACTGAAGTCATTAGCTTGACAGGGCAGGAGCAGGAATTTCAGACTTGAAAGCATAGCAAAACTCACACAGCTGGGAAGACGCCAGGAACACAGATAAGCCACAACAATACAAGATAAATTCACATTTGCTCCCAACAGCTTGCTGCGTGCAGCTTCCTTTTTTATATGTGTTCCCAGCTGTAGCTAATGAAGGGAATCAGGGCCCTTTCCTCCCCTGTAAGCCACACAACTCACATTGCTCCCTTCTCCATTTCTCCCTGCATGCCCTAGGATGAAGAGGCCTGGGTCTTCCTCTGAATTCCCTCTTCCTTGCTCTACCTCTGCTCTGCCCAGCTGGACTTTGCCTTCCCCAGTTTTTTCCACAGCCAATGGAGCCACACTCCCACTCCCTGTCAGCTGTTTGGCCTCCCCCTCCGAGATAGATTCCGTCAGGGGCATGACATCTAAAGACCTGAGGTTGCCCTTACATCAATAGCAGTAGCTCTGAAGTGAATAGAGCAGATCCAAAAGTCACCTAGTCATGTCTTGCCCCTATCATAAGATCCCTTTTTAAATATCCCAGCCAGAATCATTGTTTCTTTTCAATCATATTTAAACATACAGGGTAGGGGATGCAAATAGACATTCTGTTTAAGGTGGCTGTTGTTTCTTCTTTTTGATGATGATGCAAATGGACATTGTAACAGTGATTAAAGATATAACAAATGATACCTCTGAATGATTAATCAGAAGAGATAAGCTAGGGCATCTTCTTTCAACAGACTTAAAACAGGACCAAACCAAAACAGTGAAAATACTGGGTTTGTTCCTTTCTCTGCAAGATGGGAATGAGCAATTATTCTTTTCTTTGTGTATTACTGCAACCGAGGATGAGTCTGGATGCATGTTGTACCCTCTGAGTGACCCAGCTGAAAGCAAAGTTATTCACATTTGAGACAGATTAACCTCATTTGATGGGAAATGAGGCATTAACGGGTTCTTATACATTATACAATTTTTATTACAATTTGGATGATTATGCTCTAAAGCGCTAACTATGAAAATTAAGCACAAATATTATAGAAAATTTTGGAACAAGAGATGTAGAATATCTATTAGGACCTCCATGGCTTTCTTTATGCCAATGTAGCTGAATTTCATCAGTATATTTTCTAATGTTTCAGGCTCATGCAGTTTTATGTGTCTCAACTGAGTGCCTCCACATTCTAACGGGACCTATGCAGTGGCAAAATTACCTTATATTTTTCTAACTTCATTCCATTACATCCGATTATGTTCCTTTGCACAACTTCAGATATTTGTGCATTACAATAGGAAAGAAAAGGAACATGCATCATAACTGCTCCCACCACCCAAAAGGTAAGGAAATGTTGGCATCAGACAACTGGAGCCACTGTTCAATTAGCACCTGCGGGAGTTTCTGAACGATTTTGTTTTGCATGTGACGTGGTCAAGACAAGCGAGTCCCGGTAACTGTGGATCCTGTTGTGCTGCTTTCAGTTGTATAAGTATATTAGATAGTTCCACGACCAGGTGAGACCCGTCGATAGGAATTTTAGGAAATCTGTTGAGGCTGTTCAAGAGCATTGATTCTACTGCTGTGGGAGCACCGTACAGTTTGTCGTCTTTTCCATGCCAACCATAGGGCAGCGTCCGGGTCGTCTAAGTGGGAGGTATAAAGTGCCTTCATTGCTTTGGCAGACCACGGCCCTAGCCACATTATCAAGTGTACAAGTACTTCATCAGGTTTCAGGCGTGCATCCTGAATGGTGCGCAGGAAAATTTTCTTCCAGAGGAGATATTCACCACCTGGCTCATCAGAGAATTTGTATACCCCATTGGCGGCCAAATCTAGCTTTCCTCTCCTGAGCGCCAACTCTCTCCAGTAGTCTGCATCATCTGTAGAGCTGGATTGGTTAAGGGGCATTGATGTAGAGGGTGGATTCGGGTTGTATGTCAACAACGGATTATAGTGTTTCTCCCAGTGCTTACGGAGAATGTCATCCTGCCATTCCAGAGATGATGGTAGAGCTTCATGCTGCTGTGTAGGCTGGCCACGGTTATCTTGTTGTACCTGTGAGCTTGGGTAGTGTGGAGGTTGTGGCTGGAATGGTACTGCCTGTGGATTGAGTGTGGCAGGTGTCATTGGTTGCATATCTACTTGTCGAGAAGTCGTCATGATCACTGATGGGCTAAGTTGCTTGCCCAGCAGGCCATGAGACATTGGAGTAGGGTTGCTGATTCTGGGAAGAGAATCTCGGACATTAGGTCATACAACATCAGTTGGGGAAGATTTGCGGTTGGTAGGAAGTGAATCTCATATTGTAGGTCTTACAATATCCATTGTGTGGTTGAGATTCACTCCTATGCTCCCCTGGTTGTGGGAGACTGCTAGGCAACTGAGGCAGTTCGTAGCGAGTGCTGCTCATCCATGTAGGCCTTGATCCGCATATCTGGGTTCTCTTCTCCCAACTCTTCGAGGTCGAAGGTGAGGGAGGCAGTGTTGGCTGCCTTCTGCCATGCTGCGGCCCGTGCTGTTTTCACTGCCATCTCTCTTTGTCGTTCGAGTAGCTCCACTTGGGCCTGAGCTTTGGCTATTTCTGCTTGTTGGTTGGCCTGAGCTTTGGCCATTTCTGCTTGTTGGTTGGCCTGAGCTTTGGCCATTTCTGCTTTTTGTTTGGCCATTTCTGCTTTCTGCCGTATCACCTCTGTTGTAATACATAAATCTGCCTCTGCTATTGCAGCTTCAATTTGAGCTTCTACAGCTCATTCGGTGTAACTTGCTGCTTTGGAGGCCTTAGATGCATCTCTGTGATGGGAGGATGCTCTGGAAGGATGGTGAGACCCAGCAGCAGAGAATTGGCACAAGACACTGGAACCTGCTTGCAATCTAGCCAGTTTGGGATGGAGGGAGGAGGCTTTCTTAGAATGGTGGGAGGAGACTGCTTGTGATTGAAGACCTATTTCGGATGTGGCCTTCTCCCTTGATACTTGTTTCTCCTGTAGCGCATCGAAGATCTGGCCTGGAGGGAGTTTTTCTCTTCCCGAATGCAGTCTTTGTGTTCTTTTTTCGCCTCCTCGAAGCATTTAATGTGTTCTTGGAGCTCTGGGTCTTCCAGGTTCAACTATGTATTTAAGCTTACTTTCACTGTCTCTCCACTGTGCGAGATGCTCCTCTATCTCTTTCTGCATTAGTAGTAGGCTCTTGAGGGGCAACTTGCTTTTGGGGGTATCACAGATCCTTACCAGCTCCACCCATGCATCTGCATGATGGCGATACTGCCTGGCGCAATCCTCTTTGAAGCATGCCACCGCGGGTGAGGTAAGCTTCCTATGCCGTCTGAGGTCGTAGGCTTTCTGAGGTATCGGTTTGGATGTCCGGATGAGGGCTTTGGGAACCAAGCTCCACGTTTACATCTAGGGTGGGAGGAGGGTTCAAGTCCTCTGGTACTTCCGGTACATCTGTCATGGCTGAAGAAGTTGCCATGCTTCAAATTGACAAAGGTGACTTTTGGAAAATTTAGTAGTTTCCTTTATTTTGCTAGGGCACTGTGCAGGTAGCAGAAAGGAGTGTCTGCTAGATTTAGGACTTGAGCACGTAGGTGGTGCTGCACAATATGGCTGCTTTTAGGGTGCGGTGCATGCTTGTAACACAAGTGGGTGCTATAGAGGGCATTGTCGCTGAGTCTGAAGACGTGAGAGCAAAACGCAGATTTGCCTGTTAGTATTGCTTGCAACACAAATTGGCACAATAGAGGACATTGTTGCTGAGTCTGAAGACATGAAAGCAAAACGCAGATTGGCCTGTTAGTGTTACTTGCGACACAAATTGGCACAATAGAGGGCATTGTCACTGAGTCTGAAGACGTGAGAGCAAAACGCAGATTGGCCTGTTAGTGTTGCTTGCTAGGTCTGGAAGACACTGTTGCTAAGCACAGGTTAGGCTGCAGGTAGTACTGGAACCTTGCATTAAGTTGCTTAATGTTTCCACAATAATTACAAAAAAAGAGGAATTTTCCTTGATTAAACTCTGGTTAAACTTGTGAACAAGTAAAAAATTCGCAGACAAGTCTTTGAATTCTCTGGGAAATTTCTCCTAGACCACCAGATGGTGCTGTGGGCTGATTTGCTTAAGTTTGTGGGGGAATTAGTATCCTTTTCTATGGAGATGGCTGGCTGCTAGGTAAACTTGCGAATCCTCTCGCATCTGCGTTTGTAAAGAGTTTTGAGCCAATGACAATGTACTAGCTGGCAGTCTGTTTCTATGGTGACGAGGAATGCAAGGTATGTTTATTGTTTGCTTCCTGTGGAAACTTTCTTCATTCTCTTTTGGTTGAAGGGCTAGGGAAAATGTAGTTTCTGTGTTTGTTGCAGGACACAGGAAAGATTTTTCAGACTGTCCTATTGCATTTGTAAAGAGTTTGTAGGTGGTAACTGGGAAAAAATGGGGTAGATGGGTAATACCTGGCTCCTCCCTTTGTTTTGCAAATTAGTTCTTCCTGAGCTAGCAGATGTAACTTGAGACAAAGAGGCTTCTTTTGCTGAAGAGAGGGGAGGGGGGATTTGCCCCTTCCTGCATCCACAATGAGGTTTGAGGTACAAAGGAATAGCATGCACATTTACTCCTGGCTTCAAAATATCTTTGTCTTTATCACAAAATTCAAATTACTTTTAATCTTTACAGGGATGCCGATACAGCAATAATTCTTTACTTTTAAGAGTCCAAATTAACTGACTTTATGCTGAGGGAATCCAGATCATCATTTTACTTTTGGGATTGCAGCTCAGGGATTTCAGATCTTTGCATCTTCTTAATCACTTCCTCCTGCATAGGTATCTTGTCATTTCTCCAATTTTTAGCAAATACATTTCTAGCAGCTGTCAGTACATTAACAATCAAGTATTTCAGTTCTTTGTTAAATGTCTCTGGTACAATTCCCAACAGGAATATCTCAGGTTTCAAGTCTATATGTTGTTGTGTCATTTTTTCTAACCACATGTGGATTTTAGTCCAGTATCTTTTAGCATCAGAGCAAGTCCACCACATGTGGTAGTAGGAGCCGGGTATCTGATGACATTTCCAACACTTATCCGATTTGTCCTTAAACATCCTTGCATCCTTCTTGGGCATAGGTGCCACCTGTAAAACATCTTATACAAATTTTCTTTATGTGCAGTTGACATTGTCATTTTATAATTCTGATCCCACAGTGTTTGCCATCTCTAAATCTATGCCATAACCAAAATTTTTCCCCAAGCAATCATTGTTTCCTTAACCTGTTCCTCTTCCATTCTAACTTCTAATAAATGACCATAGAGTTTTTAATCACTTTTCATTCGTACCCATCAAAATTTTATCTAGTTCAGTTTGCTTTTTATAAATACCTTCAGTCCTAACATCCTCATTGTATTTGCAAATATGAAAACCAATTCATTTTTATTCCTTGTTCTTGTAATGTTTGCATCGATTTGAGTTCACCCTTTTCATTTAAAATCTCTCCATATCTAATTGTTTGTTCCTTCTTATATATTATTGGATATGAAAAAGCTTCAATAGTAGATACCCATAATGGAATTTGTATATAATGTTGTTTTCTAGTTTTTTCCCAATTTAAAAATAAAGCTTCTCGAACATAGTGTCTTCTAAAATATCCTTGTTATTTTGTTCCCTTATACCATATATGCCATCCTAATAGCAAATCATGACCTTCTAAGATTAATAATCTACTATTTCTCAACGTTATCCATTCTTTCACCCACATCAAACTTGCAGCTTGATAATACAATTCCCAATTAGGTAGTGCAAATCCCCCTCTCGACCTTGCATCTTGTAATAGCTTAAATTTAATTCTTGGTTTTTTTGCCCTGCCATATAAATTTTGATGTGATTTTATTTAAATCTTCAAAGTACTCTTTCCCAAGTCTAATGGGATTGTCTGAAATAAATATAAGATTCTGGGTAAAACATTCATCTTGACTGTCGATATTCTGCCAATAAGAGATAATTGCATATTTTCCCATCTTTCAAGATCTGTCGCTATCTGCTGTTTGAGTTTTATATAATTATCTTCTTTCAATGTACTGCATCTTGATGTTATATATATTCCCAAATATTTAACTTTATTTGCAATCTGTATCTCTAGTAAATCTTCTAGGTCTTTCTTACGTTTTGCTAACATATTCTTTGTTAGAATCTTTGTTTTGTCTTTATTAATTTTAAGCCTGCCACCATTCCATATTTTTCTATTTGCTCTATAAACTTAGGTGCTGATTTAAGTGGATCCTCTAATATGAATACCAAATCGCCTGCAAACTGAAGTTTATATTCTTCTTTTTAATTTTCATTCCTTTTATTTCTTCATCTTCTAATGGCTCTATTCAGCACTTCTAATGTTAAGACAAACAGCAGTGGTGACAGAGGACAACCTTGTCTAGTTCCTTTTCTTATCTCTATAAATTCTGTCAATTCTCCATTTACCAATATCTTCGCTGTTGGGTTGTTATATATTGTCTCAATAGCCTGTATAAAGTTTTTTCCAAAGCCAATTTGCATCATTTGCAATATCATAAATTGCCAATTCACATTATCGAATGCTTTTTGAGCATCTAAGAACATCAATGCCATCTGTTTTTCAGGATGTGTCAGAGTACTCAAAGTATCTAAATTATTCTCACGTTTTGCTTAATTTGTTGTTTTGGCAAGAATCCATTTTGATCTGTGTGGATAAATTCATTTAAATACCTTTTCATTCTTTCTGCCAATATTGAAGCAAAAATTTTATAATCTGAGTTCAGCAGTGAGATAGGTCTATAATTTTAACTTGTTGTAGGTCCATTTCTTCTTTAGGTATAAGGGTGATATAGGCTTCCAACCAGTTTTCAGGTATTCTCTTTTTAGTAACACTTCATTCATCACTTCTAGAAGGGGAGTGCTTAACACTTCCTGGAAGGTCTTATAAAATTCACTGTAAGCCGCCTGGACCTGGTGCTTTCCTGTATTTTGTTTCTTCAAAGCTTCTGTCAATTCCATCATGGTTATATTCCCTTCTAGCATTATTTCAATATCTTTAGGTATCTGTGGCAGTCTTGTCTTTTGTAGATACTGTATAATTTTTTCTTCTGGGATATCTTCTTGAGAGTACAGTTTTTCATTTGTAATAGTCTCGAATAATTTTTTTTCTTTTCATCATTCCCATATTGTATATTCCTTTTCCATCTATTAATTGGCTAATTTTCTTTGTTTCTCTTTCCTTTCTAATTTTATAAGCTAACCATCTTCCTGGTTTATTAGCATTTTTCAAAATAATTTTGTTTAAGCGCTTTAATCTTGAGCAACATCTTCTTTATCCTTAAAGCCCTTTTATGTTTAATC
Source organism: Naja naja (assembly GCA_009733165.1). Lineage (NCBI taxonomy): Eukaryota > Metazoa > Chordata > Lepidosauria > Squamata > Elapidae > Naja > Naja naja. The sequence continues at coordinate 206,402,831 of CM019148.1, read as the reverse complement.
ATGTCCATTTTCCTTTTAATATCTTTCCCTTGCGGTGATTCTTGTAATTCTTTTTCCAATTTCATGAAACCATCTTCCAATATTTTAAATGTCTTTTTCCGTTTAGTATTTCTTTTCCTTGTGTAATCAATTATCAATCCTCTGTACAGGCCTTCATCCATCCCAACGGGTTTGTAATGATGTATCTTCTTTTCTGTTTTCCTTGAAGAAAAAAGTAAGTTCTGTTTCAATTCTCTTTTAAATTCTTCTTCTTTTTCAAAATCATATTATTTAATGTCCATCTAGATCTTCTCCTCTGTCCTTTCCAAGCAACTATCAGTGGATTGTGATCTGCCCAGATCCCAATTTCACTTTGAATTTTCTCTATATGGAGAGCATATCTGCAGATGCCCAACCATATCTATTCTTGACCATGATTCATGTCTGTTTGAATAAAAAGTAAATTCTTTATTTCTAGTATTTCTCTCTCTCTCCATATATCTTTAATATTCATTTCTTCTATCATTTGAAAAAGGACTTGGGCAGCTTTCTTCTAGTTTTCTTTTTAGTTCTCTCAAGATTTATAGTCAAGCTGATCATTAATTATCCCATTAAAATCTCCCATCATCAAAAATATTTGCATAGTCTAATTCAATCACTTTTGGTATAATTTCTTATAAAATTTTTTCTTGGTTCTCACTTGGTGCATATATTGCTATCAAGAGCATTTTAGTGTTGTTGTCTATTATCTCCACCATTAAAATCCTCCCATCTTCATCTGTATAAATCAATTCTGCAGTAATTATATCTTTAATGTACAAGACCACTCTTCTTCTTTTTACATTGTGCCAATGATGTAAATAACTTTCCTAACTTTTTTTTGTCTCAATACATATTCATGTTGTTTTTTTTAATGTGAACTT
>CM019148.1:206306706-206400929 GCA_009733165.1 Naja naja | reverse complement strand
TTTGTAAAGAGTTTTGAGCCAATGACAATGTACTAGCTGGCAGGTGTTTCTATGGTGACAAGGAATGCAAGGTATGTTTATTGTTTGCTTCCTGTGGAAACTTTCTTCATTTCTTTTGGTTGAAGGGCTAGGGAAAAGGTAGTTTCTGTGTTTGTTGCAGGACACAGGAAAGATTTTTCAGACTGTCCTATTGCATTTGTAAAGAGTTTGTAGGTGGTAACTGGAAAAAAACTGGGGTAGATGGGTAATACCTGGCTCCTCCCTTTGTTTTGCAAATTAGTTCTTCCTGAGCTAGCAGATGTAACTTGAGCACAAAGAGGCTTCTTTGCTGAAGAGCGGGGAGGGGGGATTTGACCCCTTCCTGCATCCACAATGAGGTTTGAGGTACAAAAGGAATAGCATGCACTTACTCCTGGCTTCAAAATATCTTTGGTGTCTTTATTGCAAATTCAAATTACTTTTAATCTTTACAGGGATCGATACAGCAATAATTTTTTACTTTTAAAGAAGTCCAAATTAACGGGACTTTATGCTGAGGGAATCCAGATCATCATTTTACTTTGGGATTGCAGCTCAGGGCTTTCAGATCTTTGCATCGTTTTACTGCTCCAGGAATCAAGATTAAAATCTCTTTCTACTGTTCTGCTAGATCTGGATGGGTATTAAAGCAGACAGAGCGCAACTCCACAAAGCATCTATACAAAAGTCTTGTTTTTTATAAGGTTTTATTTTTCCAAAACACAACAAAATAACAAACAAACATACAACACACAAAATCAGTCAATTTCAAGTGTGTCGGTCGGTCAAAAAATCACAGTGCCTTCCCCTCATTATTTCATACTCGTATTACTAAAAGGAAAACCATTATCATTATTATTATCCTCTACCATATTAATATCTAGATTGTTTCAACAGTTCTATCTATCTTTATATTCCATATATATCCCATATATTACCAAACTTTTTTTATCTAACCGATAAAACATGTTCCATATCTTATAAAACTGCTTTTCTTCTTGATCCCTAATTTCAAATGTTAGTCTACTACATTTTGGCACAGTCCAAAATCTTCTTAATCACTTCCTCCTGCATAGGTATCTTGTCATTTCTCCAATTTTTAGCAAATACATTTCTAGCAGCTGTCAGTACATTAACAATCAAGTATTTCAGTTCTTTGTTAAATGTCTCTGGTACAATTCCCAACAGGAATATCTCAGGTTTCAAGTCTATATGTTGTTGTGTCATTTTTTTCTAACCACATGTGGATTTTAGTCCAGTATCTTTTAGCATCAGCGCAAGTCCACCACATGTGGTAGTAGGAGCCAGGTATCTGATGACATTTCCAACACTTATCCGATTTGTCCTTAAACATCCTTGCGATCCTTCTTGGGCATAGGTGCCACCTGTAAAACATCTTATACAAATTTTCTTTATATGCAGTTGACATTGTCATTTTATAATTCTGATCCCACAGTGTTTGCCATCTCTCTAAATCTATGCCATAACCAAAATTTTTCCCCCAAGCAATCATTGTTTCCTTAACCTGTTCCTCTTCCATTCTAACTTCTAATAAATGACCATAGAGTTTTTTAATCACTTTTTCATTCGTACCCATCAAAATTTTATCTAGTTCAGTTTGCTTTTTATAAATACCTTCAGTCCTAACATCCTCATTGTATTTGCAAATATGAAAACCAATTCATTTTTATTCCTTGTTCTTGTAATGTTTGCATCGATTTGAGTTCACCCTTTTCATTTAAAATCTCTCCATATCTAATTGTTTGTTCCTTCTTATATATTATTGGATATGAAAAGCTTCAATAGTAGATACCCATAATGGAATTTGTATATAATGTTGTTTTCTAGTTTTTTCCCAATTTAAAAATAAAGCTTCTCGAACATAGTGTCTTCTAAAATATCCTTGTTATTTTGTTCCTTATACCATATATGCCATCCTAATAGCAAATCATGACCTTCTAAGATTAATAATCTACTATTTCTCAACGTTATCCATTCTTTCACCCACATCAAACTTGCAGCTTGATAATACAATTCCCAATTAGGTAGTGCAAATCCCCTCTAGACCTTGCATCTTGTAATAGCTTAAATTTAATTCTTGGTTTTTTGCCCTGCCATATAAATTTTGATGTGATTTTATTTAAATCTTCAAAGTACTCTTTCCCAAGTCTAATTGGGATTGTCTGAAATAAATATAAGATTCTGGGTAAAACATTCATCTTGACTGTCGATATTCTGCCAATAAGAGATAATTGCATATTTTCCCATCTTTCAAGATCTGTAGCTATCTGCTGTTTGAGTTTTATATAATTATCTTCTTTCAATGTACTGCATCTTGATGTTATATATATTCCCAAATATTTAACTTTATTTGCAATCTGTATCTCTAGTAAATCTTCTAGGTCTTTCTTACGTTTTGCTAACATATTCTTTGTTAGAATCTTTGTTTTGTCTTTATTAATTTTTAAGCCTGCCACCATTCCATATTTTTCTATTTGCTCTATAAACTTAGGTGCTGATTTAAGTGGATCCTCTAATATGAATACTAAATCGTCTGCAAACGCCTGAAGTTTATATTCTTTTTTAATTTTCATTCCTTTTATTTCTTCATCTTCTCTAATGGCTCTATTCAGCACTTCTAATGTTAAGACAAACAGCAGTGGTGACAGAGGACAACCTTGTCTAGTTCCTTTTCTTATCTCTATAAATTCTGTCAATTCTCCATTTACCAATATCTTCGCTGTTGGTTGTTATATATTGTCTCAATAGCCTGTATAAAGTTTTTTCCAAAGCCCATTTGCATCATTTGCAATATCATAAATTGCCAATTCACATTATCGAATGCTTTTGAGCATCTAAGAACATCAATGCCATCTGTTTTTCAGGTGTGCTTCATAGTACTCAAAGTATCTAAATTATTCTCACGTTTTGCTTAATTTGTTGTTTTGGCAAGAATCCATTTTGATCTGTGTGGATAAATTCATTTAAATACCTTTTCATTCTTTCTGCCAATATTGAAGCAAAAATTTTATAATCTGAGTTCAGCAGTGAGATAGGTCTATAATTTTTAACTTGTTGTAGGTCCATTTCTTCTTTAGGTATAAGGGTGATATAGGCTTCCAACCAGTTTTCAGGTATTCTCTTTTTAGTAACACTTCATTCATCACTTCTAGAAGGGAGTGCTTAACACTTCCTGGAAGGTCTTATAAAATTCGCCGGTAAGCCGTCTGGACCTGGTGCTTTCCCTGTATTTTGTTTCTTCAAAGCTTCTGTCAATTCCATCATGGTTATATTCCCTTCTAGCATTATTTCAATATCTTTAGGTATCTGTGGCAGTCTTGTCTTTTGTAGATACTGTATAATTTTTTCTTCTGGGATATCTTCTTGAGAGTACAGTTTTTCATAATAGTCTCGAATAATTTTTTCTTTTCATCATTCCCATATTGTATATTCCCTTTTCCATCTATTAATTGGCTAATTTTCTTTGTTTCTCTTTCCTTTCTAATTTTATAAGCTAACCATCTTCCTGGTTTATTAGCATTTTCAAAATAATTTTGTTTAGCCTTTAATCTTTTGAGCAACATCTTCTTTATCCATTAAAGCCCTTTTATGTTTAATCATGTCCATTTTCCTTTTAATATCTTTCCCTTGTGGTGATTCTTGTAATTCTTTTTCCAATTTCATGAAACCATCTTCCAATATTTTAAATGTCTTTTTCCGTTTAGTATTTCTTTTCCTTGTGTAATCAATTATCAATCCTCTTGTATAGGCCTTCATCGCATCCCAACGGGTTTGTAATGATGTATCTTCTTTTCTGTTTTCCTTGAAGAAAAAAGTAAGTTCTGTTTCAATTCTCTTTTTAAATTCTTCTTCTTTCAAAATCATATTATTTAATGTCCATCTAGATCTTCTCCTCTGTCCTTTCCAAGCAACTATCAGTGGATTGTGATCTGCCCAGGTCCCAATTTCACTTTGAATTTTCTCTATATCGGAGAGCATATCTGCAGATGCCTATATCTATTCTTGACCATGATTCATGTCTGTTTGAATAAAAAGTAAATTCTTTATTTCTAGTATTTCTCTCTCTCCATATATCTTTAATATTCATTTCTTCTATCATTTGAAAAAAGGACTTGGGCAGCTTTCTTCTAGTTTTCTTTTTAGTTCTCTCAGATTTATAGTCAAGCTGATCATTAATTATCCCATTAAAATCTCCCATCAAAAAAATATTTGCATAGTCTAATTCAATCACTTTTTGGTATAATTTCTTATAAAATTTTTCTTGGTTCTCACTTGGTGCATATATTGCTATCAAGAGCATTTTAGTGTTGTTGTCTATTATCTCCACCATTAAAATCCTCCCATCTTCATCTGTATAAATCAATTCTGCAGTAATTATATCTTTAATGTACAAGACCACTCTTCTCTTTTTACATTGTGCCAATGATGTAAATAACTTTCCTAACTTTTTTTGTCTCAATACATATTCATGTTGTTTTTTAATGTGGACTTCTTGTAGACAAATTATATCAAATTTTAGTTTCTCTAATTTGTGAAATATTTTCCTTCTTTTAGCAATCGAATTAAGTCCATTTATATTCATCGAAATCAGTTTTTCCCTTCCATTTTAGGTCTTGTATATAGGTTTTGTTGCTCTAGTCGTTCTAACTTCTCTTCGTTCTCTAGGTAGACCACCTACTGCTCCAAGTTGTTCCTCTTCTTCACTTGTTGCTACACCTTCCTTTGGAAGTTCCACAATCAGCTCCTCTTGTCTTCCATTTCCATCCTTTCCTCTAAAATATTCATCGTAAAAGAATTGCGCTCTCTCCACTGTATCAATTCTATGTCTTTGTTCCCGCCACACGAACAGAAGGCCTTCTGGTATTAACCATCTGTAATTTACACCTCTCTTCAACAGTTCTTTGGATAAGTCTTTTTTATTGGTTCATCAGGCATCCTATCAACTCACATTTATGATGGGGTTCTTTTAATGTCCAATCCTTTGCATATCTGAATTGTGGTGTAGAAAGATGTTAAACTCTCATCCCCATGATGATGACCATGATGATGATTGTAGCGACTGCATGGTATAAGATTCAGGCTAAAGTGAGGGCACCTCCCTCAACCCAACAAGGGTCAATTTAGTGACCAATCAGGATTACAGATGTGACCACATGACATGGACTACATTTCCCGGGATACCTTAACTACATTTACCATGATGCATTCCCTTAAGGGGACAGCTCTCAAATCCTAACTAACTATCCCAAATCCCATTAACTCTAAACTGGCTAGACAGCACAACGTTGGTGGTATAGATATTGAGTTATGAAGTTTTTTATATATCACCCCGGATTAAGTATTTGAGTTTCTGTCATAAAAGAGCAAGGTTACTAATGGTCTGATTTTACAACCCATTTCAGCTGAGATACTTGGATTTAAGACATTCATTTACAGTCAGCAAGAATTAAGTTTAAGTCTCCATTTTTCAGATGTGAATGTGGAAATGGACTGAGGACTTTACTAATGCTTGGACTTAGTCAATGTGAATACAGTCTTGAATATAACTTACGTGTGCACTACTTTGCAATAGATTGCAAACAGAGTTTAGGGCTTTTCTTAAAAAAATACTGTAGAAGATAACCTTATACCTATTTGCATCCCAGATGGCTAATATTTTATATAACTGGGAGGTGTTTTTTGAATTCTTTTGTACAGTCAATACAGTTCCAAATCTCAAATCCTCTGTGGTTATTTTCAGATAAAATGAGTATTTTAAACTTCTATCTAGTGCTGGACAGAACATCTGACTCCAATGCTAGTTAGAAAATGTTGGCTGTCCATTTGCTTACTGGTCCATTTAAGTTCAGTCTCCCCCATCTGTTGCCCTCAAATCATATGTTTGTGGGTGAGATTTCTTGTCATTATGGTTCCCAAAATAGGTAGTCCTTAACTTACGACCGCAACTGAGCCCAAAATTTATGTTGTTGAGACATTTGGTAAGTGAGTTTTGCCCCCTTTTACAACTTTTTGTGCCTCACTTGTCAAGTGAATCACTGCAGTTGATAAGTTAGTAACCCAGTTGTTAAGTGAATCTGGCTTCCCCACTGACTTTGCCTGTCAGAAGATCACAAAACGTGATCAAATGAACTTGGGACACAGCAGCGGTCATAAATAGGAAGCAGTTGCCAAGCATCTGGATTTTGATCACATGATCATGAGGAATGCTGCCAAGGTCACAACTGGGAAAAATTCTGATAAGTCTGATAAGTTTTTTCAGTGCCAATGTAGCTTTGAACGGTCACTAAGTGGACTGTTGTAAGTCGAGGATTACCTATATATCCAAAGGATACCAGACTAAGATTGCACTGAATAGCACAAGCTTGGCCAGTTATCTCGAAGACTGTGTCAATACTGACTTATCCAGGAATTAAGATCTACCTGCAAACCTTGTTCTCTCCTAAATGTCAATTGTAAACTGCTCAAAGTAGCAACTTGATTTTTGCCAAGGGACTTCCTAAACCCTAATTTGTAGTAATGGTAGACCCCCTACAGCCATTTGTGAGATGAAACTGGCTACTGAGTTAAAGTATTTAGTCTGTAAACTATCACTAGAATCTATATCTTTTAAGCAGTGCAGAAGTACAGTAGTAGGAAATGTTCTTGTTTTGGCAAGATGTTCTTCCAGGGATTGTGAGGAGGAATCTCAAAGCTGAACTAGACCCTTGTGCAGTGCATAGATTTAAAGCCAGCTTTTCACAAATGGGAGCTGTATGCTAATGAAAAACATACAGTAGATACTTGCAGCCCTACGGATTTCCAAAAGTATGTCCTACTAGGAACGAAGATATAATTTCATAGCTTCAAGTATGCTGTGTTATGTTCAGATCTCTCCTCAGAACTATGTTGTATTATCTTTCCCCTTTAAAAATCCAGGAAGTATTTACAAAGCATTCAGTCCAGACACTTCCCAACCAGCAACAAAAGTCCATCATTATGGCCCCTCATTATTAAATGTCTCTTGTTGGATGAAAGAGGTGCTTCCTCCCACACAGTCATTCATCAGCACTTGCCAAGCGGGCTCACATCTGACCTCTGCAGTAATAATGCTGTATCAAATAGGCCAACTACCCAGTTTAGCAACAGAGCAGAGAGCGTAAGCTGGCTTCAAGATTAAGTGCGCTGTTTCAGGTTTTCATTCCCAGGTGCAATGCGGGCTGATGTTGTATTGATTGCAAAAGTTTACCCGTAAGTATCACAAACAACAATAGCTGGGTCAATGATTGGTGATGCCTGAATATGAATTCCCTTGCGGGAGTCTCATACACTCTCTGGGCTACGGCACTATTATAGGATATCTGAGTGTCAGTTGAATAAGGCTTGCCATGAGAGAAAGAGAGTGAGGATTCATAGTTTGAAATGACATTTAAGCAAGTTCCACCCGGGAACAGGAGGAGAGACAATGATGCAATTATATATTCCCTAGTTTCAGACTGTAGCAGAAGCCTGTCATCCTTCAATGTTCTCAGGTTCACTGGACCTTATTTGTAATCCACTGAATACTTCCAGGTACCAAAAGGTTCAGACAAATTCTAGGGAGAGACATCACTTTAATCCCTTTATGTGAGTTGCCTGCTTGATATTTTAAAAAAAATCAGAAAAAATTAAGACCTCTGAACATTCTGTGGGGGTGGGGGGTGAGTGTGGGTGTAATATTTCATTGAAAGATTTTAAAAGGAGTAAAAAAATAATACAAATTAGAAAAAGAAAGAAAAAGGAAGAAAGAAAAGAAAGCTAAAGTTGAAAAAGAAAAAATAAAAAAGAGGGAGAAGAAAAATAAAAAAGGAAAAGATACAGAGAAGTAGTTTCTAATCTTCTTTACTCCAGTTATAAGTACAATTGTAAATTTATGTCTTTAAAGTTACCTCATGACTCTTTTCTTTGTATAATCTATCCAATCATCAAACCATGCATCATAAGGGTTTTTTTTCATATTATGCAAAAAGTCCATAAGGTGTTTCCAGTATAATAAGCATGGATATTGTCTTTTCTCTAATTTTAAGCAGGTCAATTTGGTCATCTCAGCAAGTTCTATCATCTTCACCAACCATTTCTGCATTGTAGGTATTCCATATTTCGGCATACAATAATCTTGCTGTGTTTATCCTATATAAAAACAAAGTTCCACAACTTTTTTCAACTCTTTATCCTTCAGTCCTAAGAGGAAAAATTCTGGTTTCCATTGTATATTAATAAAACCTCTGAATCAACACATTTGAATCCAAAATTTTGCAGCTTTTTTACAGGTTCATCAAGTATGATAAAATGATCCTTGTTGTTGTGCTCATTTCCAACATAGATTTGAAGTACCTTTATGCATTCTAGTTATTCCAGTGGTACATCATTTTAGAAAAATTATATTTATAATATAGATATAAATTTCAATGTTTTAAGCACTTTTTCCCCATTGTTCCATCTATATATCCGTGTTTCCCCAAAAATAATACCGGGTCTTATATTAATTTTTGCTCCAAAAGATACATTACGGCTTATTTTCCATTTAGATCTTATTTCAGGAAAATATGGTACTAAATGCATCCATTTGGCTGACAATCTTAACTTAGGTTTATTTTTGGGGTAGGGCTTATACTACAAGAAACCTGAAAAATCACGCTGGGGCTTATTTTCCAGTTGGGTATTATTTTCAGGGACAACAGTATTACAAACCAAACTTTTTAGCCCCATTTATCATTCTTCCACTTGCTCTTCTTCTATTTCAAATTTCAATAAAAGTGTACACATTTTAGCAATCACATGTTCAATATTTGTATATAATTCTATTTCAAAGTCAGAATATTCAATACCATAAATTCTTTTGTCTACTTTATTTATTTATTTATTTATTTATTTATTTATTTATTTATTTATTGGACTTGTATGCCGCCCCATCTCCGAAGACTCGGGGCGGCTCACAGCTAAAAACAACAACAATAAATAATTTAAAAAAGATTAAACCAAATTCACAAGCCCAAAAGATGAATTTACAATACTTAAAAATATAAAACTTTGAACTTTGAACTTTTCTGATTACTGCAAATAGGAAAATCATTGATAACTATGTCCCTTTGCCATCAGATGTTCTCTTGATTATATTCTATATTCTTGACAAAATTCTAGTGTCTCATGGTATGTTTACTATTTGTGTCTGCCTATTATTTCACATCTGTAAAATGTTTCTTCTTCTGAGAGTCACAAAGGTGTTTGCAGGCACAACCTGGTTTTGTATATTCAATATTTTCAATATAGCACATCTAATATAGTGATTTTTAAAAAAATCTACATTAACCTGGACTTTATCATACCATAAATATCCATGCCATGCCAAATCTTGGGTCATGTCCTTCTAATTCTAAAGGTTTTCTATTTCTCAGCAACATACATTTTATCCAAACCAAACAGCAACCTGCAAAGTACAATTTCAAATCAGGTAAACCAATCTTCCTGTATTCTTTGCATTTTGAAACAACTCATATTAAACTCATGGTTTTGTTCCTTTGCCACAGAAACTTACATATATTCTTTTGCCACTGTGTAAATGGTGCATCAGTTGTCAAAGTAGGTATTGTCTGAAACAACATAATCATTCTAGGGAAAACATTAATTTTTAATCACAGAAATTCTCCCCAACAATAAAATTGTAATTTCTCCTATCTGAGCATATCTTTTTAAACTTCTTTACATACAATGTTAAGTATTTACATACAATTCATATTTGTCATAATGACAAATAACATACAATTCATATTTATCATAATGAATAACTAGATATTTTACTTTTTTATCAATTTTAAACCCATTTTCTTTATCAATTTTTTTCAACCTCTATTTTCATGGGCTTTTTTTTTAGTTAACATCTTTGTTTTCTGATTATTCATCTTAAAACCTGCTAGTGTGCCAAACTATTAATTTTTCACTTTATGTGCCTGTGGGTGTGAGTGTGCGCACGTGACTTGAACTGCATTCATTCATACCAAGCTCATACCTAAAGGCACAAGAGTATTACATATTTATGACTAAGAGTTCCTAATCATATAGCTATTTTCTTATAGTAGAAATTTTACTCATGATGTCATACTGAATTTCTTTTATTCTTTTTCTTCACTTGTCTTCAAGTGCTCCTTCAAAATACTTTTCGCTTTGAAATTGCCCCAGACTTTCTCCCAACAGTACATCATCATTAAAGCCATGCTGTCGACTCTTTAACTGTCCATTTACAAGTAATAGAATACATCTGAGCAGCATTGCCTAGGGTCTGAGTAATTTAAGAACCAAGGTACTTTGTTGATTTAATTGATATTATTAAAAAATAATGTGATATATCCATCATAAGGAATGTCCTTATTAGTATTCCACTTACAGCTACATTAACATTATATATTTAATGAGTAGTTCACAACAGCCAATTTGGAAAAAGATTTTTATTGAGATTTTATCCTGCTGCTACATTAAAAGGACATTTTTGCAGATTTCTTGCTCAAAAACCATTACACTTCTCTGTTCTAATAATTTGCAGTGGAATTATATCCAGAACTAAGGAAATGAAGCTCTCGTGATGGGATTAGTGTGGTAGTCGTTACTTCTTGCCTACTTCACTTTGATATGTGGAGTCAGAAGAATATCTCCACTTTACCAGACGGTGGAAATCTCAGAAATAGTGTCAAGAGGTTTGCTCATCTCTAGGAGACAGTTACTTGAAGAACCATTTTGAAATTCCTCTGCTCACATAGAAATCAGATTTGGCTTGATTGCTTTTTTCTTTTTTTAAAAAAAAAAGATTGTTCTGTGGGTGAGCAGAGGGAAATGAATTCTGGAGTAAATTAAATGAAAGAAAATTGACCTGCAGAAATAGGTGGTTATGGGATCAACCTAGCAATTTAGGTACAAAACTGTATCATTGTAAACATATTTGAGTTTTAGGATCCATATTCCACTTTCATGTTGCATTCAGCTTTCCATCTAATGTCAATGAATGGCTCCCACTACCTTAGGCCTTCACATATAAAAACAACTAGCAATGAAAACATTAACTATTAACTAATAACTATTTATCATCTGGACTATGTTTAAAAATAAATAAATATGTGCCTGTTATTTAGATTACTTCCACTCTAATATTATTTTTGCCCTTTTTATTCTCTGCTAGCTAGGGTACTACTTCCTTTTTTATTCCACCATCCCAGGTTTTCCTTCAATTTTTTTCAAAATGTTTTCTTACAAGGAAGTTCTAGAACTTGAAATCTTATCATTTTTCGCTTTATCTTGTCAGGTATTTATCCTGACAAGGAATTAATGGGTTAATGTTATATATTTGTAAAGGAGACAAATTAAACAATTCATTCCACTTTGGGAGGAGTAAAATTCAAGTCCAAAGTTGCTGGAATCAAAACAAATATTCTATTTAAAGCATTTGCAAAGGCTGGTGAATCACAGTACACACAGGTAAGAGACCACGTCCAAATAATGAAGAAGCATACTTTTATAATCATCCTATTCCTGTCAGCTTACGCTACATCATTCCTTTCTAGGCCCAGTTGATAGGCCCAGTCTGGTCACATGCTTTCCGACCATCTATAATCTATTATCACCCTAAATGTTTAAAGTTAGTCAAGCCCTTATTGTAACTCAAGCTTGCTAAGCATTCACACACATACCTCATGTCCCACTTCTTTGTTATTCTCTTATCGGTTCCTCTATTTCACAAGAATTGCAGCACAGGCATGGAAAAGAACATTTCTCAAGAGAAAAAAAAAAACATTTGAGAGAGAAAAACATCAAAGCAGATACATTCTGCACAGGCCGGCCTGGACTGAGCAGGGTTGGGAATTTTAATTTAAGGGTATTTTAATTAGATTTTATTATAATTGGATTAGATCATTTGATAAATGTTGTATTTATTGTATATATATTTCTGTGTAAGCCGCCCCGAGTCCCCCCAGAGATGGGGCGGCATATAAATCCAATTAAATAAATAAATAAATTCTCAGCCTGCCCAACATTGGCCTGACTATTTTCTGTGTTCAGAGAGGCTTGAGAGCAGCTAAAATGCTACTACGGTATGTATTTAATGCTCTCCTGGCAGTCCCGGTCTCAAAGAGAAAAATAGAGAGAGGCCTTTTAAGGCTTATAGAAAATTATCAGTAAGAAAATTTAAACATGGCTGCAGTGTGGCTATATGTTAAGATACTAATGCTAGGTAATTTGAACAAAGGATAAACCTTATATAAACTATAAAATGTAGTATTAAATGAAAAATTACAACTTAATATGTTGTATACCCCACAACTTCTTTGGAAATAATCTTATTCTCCATTACTGTAATCTTCCATTCTCCATCTTATTCTCTTTCTTCCATATCATTCAGTGAATCACCTGCCTCTCGAGTCACTTTCCTGCATCTAATGTACTTTTAACACTTTTTAAAATCGTCATTGACTTTGGTATTATTAGTGATAAGTTCCTCAGAATCTTTACTGTTTCTCTTTTTTGTGAGGGTACAAATTCATTTTCTGAAGCATCTCTTCTTTTCTGTCAAGGCATCCTTGACTATCATTGTTATTAATTACCTCAAACTAGGAGAGGTTATAACATTTTAACTTTGCTTCTATTATTGTGATTTTGAGTTCCTCAGTACTATATAGCAGAGAACTGGACTAGTTATACAAGAACTAGTATAGACCTCTACTTACAGCAGTTTACTTAGTGACCATTTGAAGTTACAACAGCACTGAAACAAGTGACTTATGACCATTTTTCACACTTATGACCATTGCAGCATCCCCATGGTCACATGATTAAAATTCAGACACTTGCCAACTGGCTCATATTTATGACGATTGCAGTGTCCCAGGGTCACATGATCACCTTTTGTGACCTTGTGACAAGCAAAGTCAATGGGGAGGCCAAATTAATTTAACAACTGTGTAACAACCGTGTAACAACTGCAGTGATTCACTTATCAACTGTGGCAAGAAATATCATAAAATAGAGCAAAACCCGTTAAATAAACTGTCTCACTTAGCAACAGAAATTTGTGGTCATAAGTAAGAATTATCTCTACCATATTTTGAATGTATACATCAGTATAATTTTGTTTTGCTATATTTTTTTTAGTAAAGCTCCTAAACTATTGATTGTTTTGTGCTTTTTATCCTAGGGGCATTAGGGATAGTAATAGCAAACAAGGGATTCCCTATTCCCTCCTTTCTATGTCTTTGCAATATTTTTCCTGCTTGCAATATAATAGTGTCCTCTTCATCCTGCAGAAACAGTAGAATATCTCCTTCCCTCTTTTTTTCCCCCAGTGTAAGTATAGAAAGCTAACCCCACTTCAGGGGAAGGATACTATAAAATCTCCATTCCCTCCCCACTCCACTAACCTGCTTTCCAGCTCTGTTCTCCTGTGCAGCGCAACAAAAGAAGACCCAGCTGATCAGCTGGGACTCGGGAGGCAGAGAATAGATGGGGGCGGGACCAGTCAGAGGTGTTATTTGCCGGTTCTCTGAACTACTCAAAATTTCCGCTACCAGTTCTCCAGAACTGGTCAGAACCTGCTGAATACTACCTCTGGATCAGAGGTAGAAATAGAAAGTCTGTTAATTTTTAGAACATGACAATTACCTCTTTGGATTCAGAAAAGTAGCACTTGCAAAAAATAGAATAACTTTGCTTTACAAACAGAATGATGAATTGTTTAAAAATCAATACTTAAAAACAAGTTTTATTATATAAATTGCTGCTCATACCATTGTACATTATCTATTAAATATTTTCTAAATATTTTGATGATTCTTCAGAATACTGTTATTTGCATAATTAAGTTTAGCCTTTCTATTGTACTACTTATTGAATTCAATGCAAAATCTAATTAGGTATCTAATTGTTTTATGTCGTTTTTAGACTGGAAGACCAGAAAACAATGCTGGCAGTTGTATACTAAAATCTGCATGTGTTTAATTGCACTAGCTGAAATGTAATGTACTGAAAAGGTAATATATTTATATTACTTTTCAAAAGAGTTTAAAATAGCTATGTATATGGTAAGAATATTAATAATATGCATTCTGAAGGAATAATGAATGTTACAAAAATCACTTTGGTTATAATTACCATTATGCTTTATTAATGGAAAATATTTGGCAGGAATAGTTAAAGTAATTTTTGTATCATTTTTCATTTTTCAGAAAGAAACATTTGGCAATATATTTTCCAATTAATGACTATCACTCTCCAACGTACTGAAACATAGATATTGTCATTTTCTCTTCAAACAATTTTAAATGAACATACATATTATTTTTCTTGTTTTAATATACACAAGAAATAACAGGGAAAAGATCAATTAAAAAGAGCAATTAGATTTAGATGGGATATCCTCCAATCTAATAAGGAAACTAAATTTGTTTCAATTCCAAAACCAACTAAGGTAAAAAGATGTTCAAAACATCCATATAATATATCTGGAAAAGCCTTAACAATTAATAAATGCAGTATGTTTATTGAAACAATTGCTTATTTAAAAAAGTATCCCCCAGGATCACTTATATCTTGCTTCACAACAAATTTTGAGCACTTTTAAATCAAATTACCTCCTTTCTAGTATATTTTGAATTTCTATGACTTGTATATCACCCCAGGTTTCTTGTTCATTTGAACAGAAGGTGAGTTAGTGGAAGTATTGATAATCAAGTGTAATCACAAATAGTTCCTTGTAAAAAAAAGTTTATTTCACCTGGAAGCAGATACCTTCCTAGAGGAAAAAATAGAGAAGAAAAAATATTCAACCACCTGGGAAAAGGCCAGTCTTCCTCAAAATCAAGGAGCACCCACTCAAACTTAAAGGGGTAAGTGAAGCCTGATTGATGGAGAGCCTGGGAAGAGATAGTTTGTCTTATCAGGAAACAGAACATCTGTGCACCAGACTCCAACTTAAATGCCACCCATTTTCTGGGTAAAGTGGATTAAGATTTTGTGCAAGCTGCAAAATAAGCTATGAAGTGCTGGTAAAAGTACCAAAATTCCACAAAACTCTCTACCTCCTTGATATTTCTTAGAGGGTGACGAAATAGGGAACAGTTCACTTTGGCAAAGCCCATTTGGATGTCCTAAGAAATATATGGCACACTAGATAATCCAAAGCACAAAAAATATTTTCAGGCTTACTTTCAAATTGTGTTGGAAAGGTATTAATGTACCTGTTCAGTGCAAATAATTGGGTTTTCATAAGAAATACTATCAATGACTTATTTCAATATAGAATCAAATAAGAATCTAAATATTACAAAAAGTATTATTAATAAATCTTGTAAAGATCAAAGGAGCATTCATTCAATCCATTCATTCAATCCTGTAGCATTGAACTATCCATAATATATGACATTGCAAATAATGCCCTTCCTTTATATAAATTAGATTGTAGCATCATACCCTTTCAAGATCCAACTTGCTAAAACCATGATGTTTTTGAAGAATGGTGTTGAACCTCTCCAAAATACTACCATATTTATTTGACAAGGGCCCTTAGAAAGTGAAATAAAACAGCTGTAGGAAATTATGTAGCAGCTGCCATTTGATAAATTCATGCCATATACAAATCATTGGTTCATCACCTGGCTCAACTCATTCTTTTGGGCAAATTCTTGGATCTGATATTGGTCCAATGCAGTGGTGGAATTCAATTTTTTTTACTACCAGTTCTGTGGGTGTGGCTTGGTGGGCGTGGCAGGGGAAGGACACTGTAAAATCTCCAGTCAGAGGTGGTATTTGCCGGTTCTCCAAACTACTCAAAATTTGCACTACCGGTTCTCCAGAACTGGTCAGAACCTGCTGAACACCACCTCTGGTCCAATGTGTATAATGAAATAATATTGGAGTCTGGAGAAAAGTGGAAGACTCTTTAAATGTGTACCAATAAACATGATACTTCAGTAGCATGACTGAAGGTAGACTACATCACTCAAGATGCATAGTATATTCACAAGCCCACTTGTCAAAAATTACTAAAAATTACACACTTATTCATCCCTTCAATTAATCCTTAAAGATCACTTAAGAATGCTAATGCATTTGAACGTAGATAAATGCAGAAACAGGGATGGCTGATCTTCAGATTATTCAAGATTTCTTGAGAGGTATACTTGTGTAGCATAAATTAGGATGGGCTAGAAGTAGTTAAAATGTATACACGTTATTTGACATGCTTAACTTAGAGAAACAGTGTCTCTGAGTGTGTGCAGATTTTTTTTAAAAAGCGAAAGGATGACCATGACACCAAGAATGAACAATAAAAAACTTTCCAATTTGCCATTGGAGAATTCATGGATGCGAACATGAGCTCCAGGAGCAAAAGCCTCCAAAACACACATATCTTTTTTAATACATTTCCTTCTGGTTTTGTCAATGGCTGGAATAAAAAAAATTCAGAGTAGCTGCCTGCCTTCCGTGCAAGGGGGTGAGGGAGTGAGGTGGGGGAAAGGAAACAACGCCACAAATTCATCTATGCATGCTAAACCTGCATCTGCTTGATAGATTTCATTTATCCCCCTCAGCCAGGGTTAATAAATTGTTAGATAATCCTGCTAGATTGTACAGGTCTTTAATCCTTGCTGTAATGTTTTCTCATTAGCCGCTCAGCACTGGCGGCAAGAAAGCCCGCCATGGCTGCAGGCACCACTGGAATTAATTACTAGAAGAAACATGGCTGTTTTGGAATTGTCATCTTGAATTTATCACTTGCCACTTAATGTAACACAACTGACCTAATACCTCCTCGGGGTCGCTGGGGGATTGGGCACTAGATCCACCAGGGTAATAGCAGGGGCCTCCTGTATGTCTAATGTGCCTGTATTTCTCAGCACGCATCTGCTGGAGGCCTGCCTGCAATCCTACCCTGGAGGCAAAGTGTGCTAACAATGTCCCTAGCAAATTGCAGATTACCTCTACGTCATGTTCCATCAGAAGCCAGGAGTGATTCGCAAGGGCGGCAATCAGACGGAATTTTAGTCCTTTGGAGATGATCATCTTTCATTACAAGGGACGGAGTGCTTGCTTAGGCTAGCGTTTTTAGAAAAAGAACAAAATGGCTTGTTCACATGTGGATGTGAGACTAAGTGGCTTCTGGGGAAAGAGAAAGGGGGTGGGGCTCTCTTGTCAGGCTTGCTTTTGCTTCACAAGCTCTGCAGAGACCGCACATTTAAATAACTTAAACAAGGAATGGTGTTTTGATAACAAATCGACAACCCACTGCAGCTTTCTCCCAGAACAGTAAGCCCAACACTTTATTCCAAGATAGGTGAATCTACCCTCTTCTACTTCCCTTGAATTCTAGCAGGAGAGGGTGTGCCTGTTATTGGAGAGCAGAGCTCTAGCAATACAATGCAATATTTACATTTTAGATACAGCTGATCGGCATAGAGGCAGGGTGGGACCAAAGCAAAGGGGAGGGGGCTTGGAATAAGGTGGCCCAGGTTCTATTTCACCCACCCACGATGCGGCCTGGAAGACTCTTGGCCAGTCAAGTCCTTCCTTCTCAGTCCAACCTTCCTCACAGGGCTGTTGTGAAGAAACATAATGGGCCTCCTTGAGTTGTTGAACATAAGGTGGTACATAAATACAGATAGTCCTCGACCACAATTGAACCCAAAATTTCTGGGGCTAAGGGTTTCTGTTGTTAAGTGAATTTTGCCCCATTTTACGACCTTTCTTGCCACATTTGTTAAGTGAATCACTCCAGTTGTTAAGTTAGTTGTTAAAGGAATCTGGCTTCCCCTTTGATTTTGCTTGTCAGAAGGTTGCAAAAAGTGATCGCAGAATACTGTAACTGTCATAAATATGTTGACAAGCTTCTGAATTTTGATCACATAACCATGGGGATGCTACAATGGTCATATGTGTTAAAAATTGTCACAAGTCACTTTTTTCAGTGCCGTTGTAACTTTGAATGGTTACTAAATGAACTGTAGTCGAGGACTGCCTGTAAATAATACTACGCTGGTATCCAAAGCCGATGTTTAAACAATTTATTTATTTATTTATTTATTTAATTGGTCTTATATGCTGCCCTATCTCCCTAGGGACTCAGGGCAGTTCACATAAAAACACCCAATACAAAAGCTAAAAAAGAATTTAAAAATTATTAAACCTAATTCGACCAAATAAAGTATTTAAAACCCCATCACATGACGTTTCAAACTAAACCCCCCCTCAGTCCAGGCCAGTTTGTTCGAATAACCAAGTCTTTAGGCCACGGCAGAAGGAACGGAGGTCGGGGGCCAATTGTAGCTCCAGGGAAAGCTGGTTCCATAAAATGGGCGCCCCCACAGAGAAGGCCCTCCCCCTAGGGACCGCCAGCCGACATTGTTTGGCCAACGGTACCCCAAGGAGGCCCTGTCTGTGGGCGCGCATCGGGCAATAGGTATTCAATGCTGGCAGGAGACATTCCCGCAAGTGCCCCGGCCCTAAGCCATGTAAACAATGAAAAATTAAGTCTTGGATTTTATAAAGGTAACAGATCCTGGATAAGTCCATAGCTGTTGGATATTGAAATTCCTACTGTCTAATCACCACACCTTGATTTAAATGATTGTAGGATGATCTGTACAAAGATCCATTTTACTGTGACTGAGGGACTCCTGTGTGTGAGAGATGCCATAAATTTTCTAATGATAAAAAGATAAATAACTAACTAGGCTCCAGTTGCCTTATGAGAAGTCTTAAACCGTTTCCTCCAGCTTTGCCATCCTGTCCCCTACAAACTCAGCACAGTAAAGTAAAAGAGATGTATAAGGCCACATAAACATTCAGAGTTATCCTATTGTGTTTTAGAAGACTATTTATAGAGAAAAGCAAAATGTCTCCCTGAAGCATACTTAGATGTAAGCTTCCATAATCTTCCTGCTCAGACAGCAGGAAATCTAATATACCAGCACAATAAACCTGTAGGAAACAAAGGTTTTATACAGCATTAAGAGGCACAGTATTAAAACACCAGAAAGATATTTTTAAGAGCTCAGAAAATCACGGGGCATTTTTTTTCCTCACTGCATGAGAATATTGCTGCAAAAGTTTCAGATTTCTCTTGGCAACTTTGTTGTTGACTCAGTTTTGTTCTGTGATCCCACTGAGAATTGCAATCTAAATGTTTTTAACAAAGATCTAAGCCTGTGGCCTGCAGGTATGAACACAATATATTATCTACCCTCAATTTGTGAATTTGTCAGGAGATTTTCCAAAAAGGAAACTAGCCTGAGTACAAGAAGCTGATTTCTTCCTCCCTCAAATCTCATACCAGGGAATTTATGTCCAGTTCCCCAATAATTTTGTAAATGTTCTGCTCCCAAAATCTGGAGAACAAGAATTTGCTATAAGTAGCTCTAAAACAATTATATTTTATTTTCCATACTATTCCCAAGAAGTCACCAAGTCTGCTCACTGGTTTTGCCTTTATTTATAACCCGAGACAGAATCTATTGTGCATGATATGTGATCGGTCAGATTTCATATTCCATCATGGAGGAGAAATTTCCCACCGATGGTGGAATCTAACTGGATTGCCCTCCTTTCTCCACAACAGCCTCTATAGCTGGTTCTTCCTATTGATAAGAGGTTGTGTGGTGGATATGGATCCTTTAGTCCTCTGCCTCTCTCATTCTGTAATGTAATCAACACCTGCTCTCAGACAGGACTAAATTTGTGCTTTTTCTCCCGAGACAGATAGTAAAGGCCTTGCTTTTCCCCTGTCAGTCTTTCTTTTGCCAACATTACTTTGAACTTTTGAATTGATTCTAGAGCAAAATGGAAATTCATTCTGCACTTTTAATTGGGGTTCTTCAGGTTTAGAGAGATCAATATTGAAACAGACATCATGTTTGCATTTTGTCTTTACAATTTACATTTATACTTTTATTATTTGTTTGTTTGTTTGTTTGTTTGTTTGTTGGGATT
The DNA here is from genome assembly GCA_009733165.1 of Naja naja. Taxonomy (NCBI): domain Eukaryota; kingdom Metazoa; phylum Chordata; class Lepidosauria; order Squamata; family Elapidae; genus Naja; species Naja naja. The sequence continues at coordinate 206,380,913 of CM019148.1, read as the reverse complement.
TCTATGCCTCCCTATCTCCCAAAGGACTCAGGGCGGCTCACAATGATAAAAACAGAAAATACAAACTTTAAGAAACTATTAAATCTAAAAAAAACCAACACTAGATCTAAAACCAATTTAAAACCCACAAACAACATGAGACAAATTAAAACTATTAAAATCTCCTTCAGTCCAGGTTGGCTGAACAAAAAAGCCAAGTCTTCAGGTCACAACGGAATGAGCGGAGGTCAATTCAAATTCTATATAATCCATAAAATAATGACAGCTAAACAAAACTGAACCCCTAGGAGTACATTCATGTGTTTTACGGATTTGGCAGTAATGTGTCTGATTTCCTTGGAGCGGTTTTTACTCATCATCTGCTCTGATCATTTGAGCAGTGTTTGTGGAGCAGAATTATCCTTTCAGGAGTTTTTTTTTTAAATCCCCAGATCTTATCATTTGAAAAGAGCACTGCAATCATAAATGTTCATCCTGAGGAAAGCATGCAGCAGCCTAAGTGCAATCTCTTTTGTGTTCATCATTATAGGGAGAAGTGAGTTTAGGCAAGCAATTGTCATGCGAGCAGAGTTGGAAGTAATAATGTGGCCTTTAATGACGGAATGATGGACCTGCCAAACACTAACTCCTGCCGTACACTGCTTGCCTCTCCCTGCTGGAGAGCACAGAGATGCCCATCGGGGAGTTATTAACATATCCTCGTCAACTCACAGCCAACTTTAACATAATCCATATTTGTTGGAGAAGGTCCAACATCAGCTAAAGAACAGAAGTCACGTGATACGAGACATTTCCAGCAACACGCAGAACGCATGCTTGAGCAGGTCAGCGATTCCAAAATGCAAATAGCCAAAATGCTCTTCTGAATAGATTGGAAGAACAAACTCTTTTGGGACAAGGAAACTTAGCTCTTCTGAACATCACAGCCTTAGGTGGGAGAGAGCCGGCACCCAACTGAGGTGTCATGCTTTGTTGACACCTCCAAAGGGAAAAAAGACCCTTGTAAGCAGCCCCTTGGGAATGGGAAAGGGCTATTGCAGAGGTGATCTGTGTGGGGAATACAAATTGCTCTTCATTCAGCAGTGCCCTCTTTGTTCTAGAGAGAATACATTTTAAAGAGTCACTGGAAATTATTTATGTTTACATTATATTGTGACCTGCAACAAAACAGATGGCAGAATCCTGACATACTATTTAGTAAAAAAAAGTATAAAAAGTAGGACAGTTAGCAACATGAGACAATTAGCAACCCAAAAGCATATCTCAAGAACGCTTTGCACAATAAAGACTGAAATCTCAATAATAGCAAAAGTTCCAAGAGAATTAACTTGGAGGAAGAAGTCCTACAGTGAAGCTCACTTGACCTAAAAATTTTTCTCCATTGTCATCTTTATCCTTATTTAACCATCAGTGATAAAGCTCATGGAGAAGACCGATGGGCACAGAGAGGTTTGGAAAAGAAATTCCTAAGAGTAGACTAAGAAATGTATATTATTTATTTTCAATGAAGTTTGGAAAGTTCCATTTCCATTTCAAGAATTTCAGACATTGAAAGGGTTAAAGAAGCTGACTTATCAATCTAGTTAACTCATCAGGCTTTAAATCAGCTCACATGTGTGAGCTTAACCTGATCATCTAAGCAAAATCAACCAGTATTGATCATACTAAAATAGCCCTCTTATTTCTGAAAGCTTTTTCCAACTAAGACCAGTCTTCTGGAGCTTGATCTATCAAAATTTAAGAAGGCATTAAAACATGTCTTGTTTATGGAGCTTTGAAAAGCTTATTTGAGTGCCAATTTTATGCAGAAACATAGTATTATTTCAAGATAGATTTTAATCAGTGTTTTTAAGGTCATGGATGGTTCAAGTTGCCAAGGCTCTGGATTTTCATTAGTATTTTCAATTGTATAGGAACGTGAGTTATTGAATTAATTTTTGAGTTTTCAGTACTGTGTTATTTTGTATTGTGTCTAGTTATAGGTACATGAAAAATAAAACAAAGTTTTCCTCATGAATTACAGCCAGGATACAGTAGGAATATGGGAGAGCCCAGGAACCATATCCCATGTTTGCATATACACTGACACTCTCTCTCTCTCTCTCTCTCTCTCTCCCCCCTCTCTCCATAGACTAAGAGACAGACACAAAATAATCAGGTGTTGATGTATTCTGATATTTAATCAATCATATTCTGTGCACTCTTGCAAACAAATCTATAAATCAAGGTGCTTATGTATATGCTGAAGATGTCTAATTCTGCACCACCATTATCTTACATGAAGGCTTTCTTTTTAAGGTTTATGTCTGTAATAAGATGCTCCTAAGAAATGGCTCTTCGCAGATTCAATATTCCTCACATAAGACAGAATAGTTCATTGGCCAATTGCACAGCCTTATGAGCACCATTCTATCACACCAGTACAAACCAGCAGCAATATTTTATGGCAATAAGATTTTTTTTTCATATTTTGTGGGGGAGGGAGGAGTAAAATAAGAATGCCAAGTCTCTATTTGAAAGGTAGAAAAGAAAGATGTAGAGGATATACCTTATTTCAAACTTACCTAGTATTCTAGATTATACTTATTTCAAACTCTTCGTCTCTGAAGCTATTTCTATTCTATTTTTATTTTTCAGACTTGAGTGAGCACATTGGCCTTTTTCTTTTTCTTTTTGGTCCCTGGATGTTAGGTAAAGCTAAAAACATTTATCATCAGCCAATGCATTCAGTCTACAATTATCATTGTGAGTCTCACTTTGAAATGCAGATCTCATAAATGAAACATCTCTCTAAATATTTTTAGACTTTTTTTGCTTCTTTTCCATGCCCTCTTTTCTACAACACCCTATCAGGTAACACTTCTGAAGAACTTCAGAGAAAGAATGGTGGAAGCTTTGGAGCCAAGTTCCAGTGGAAGTAGTGGGTCAATCATCAGTAACTGAGTTTAAACATGCTTGGGATAAACACATGGCCATCAATCAACAAGTTGCCAAGGCTCTGGATTTTCATTAGTATTTTCAATTGTATAGGAACGTGAGTTATTGAATTAATTTTTGAGTTTTCAGTACTGTGTTATTTTGTATTGTGTCTAGTTATAGGTACATGAAAAATAAAACAAAGTTTTCCTCATGAATTACAGCTCTTGGCAAGAGCCTTGGTGGTGCAGGCTGTCAAACACCTAGCACTTAGCTCCAGCTGCCTGCAATTAGTGCAGGCTCGAATCCCACCAGGCTCAAGGTTGACTCAGCCTTCCATCCTCCTGGGGTAGGTAAATTGAGGACCCAAGATTGTTGGGGGCAATAAGCTGACTTTGTAAAAATAAATGCTGCTTGGGGCATTTGGGGGGGCCAAAAGCCCTAGTAATAAGCAGGCATATACAATAAAATGAAGGCTATTGCTGAGCACATTGGACTGTGCTCTAAAGATTGTAAGCCACCCTGAGTCTCCGGAGAAGGGCGGTATATAAATGTGAATTTTTTTTAAAAAACTTAAAAAATAAAAAATAATTACAAATAATAAATACATAAATTAAAAAAAACCCTAAAAGGGAGACTCAATGGAACACTAGGTCTTTTTCTGCCATCAGTTTTCTATGTTTATATATTTCTAACTTGAAAATCAGTACTACTTTTATACTTTTTGTTTATCCTTACAAATATATTGCCCTCCTATGAACTGAAAAGATAGTTATTTGTAAATTTATGGCATTGCTCAGTTTTAATTGACTGTAGGTAATAGAGTCTAATAATAAACAGTGATAATAAATAACATGAAATCAGATTAAATTAGTAAAACTGAAGGTGGGATGGTTGCCTCCCCCATCAACCCCTAGCATAAGTTTGAAAGCTACTTCTTAACTATTTAAGCCATTCTGAAAAGTTTGTTGAAAGGAATGCATTAGGTGTCCCTAATAAAACACAAGTTAAAATCATGTTATATGATTTTACAGAATTTTCAGCATATTTTTAGTGACAAGGAGTTTGGAAAAAACTCAGAAACAGGACATGACATATATTTTTATTTATTAAGCTTCTATGCCACTAATCTCCCCTACTAGGTGACTCCAGGTGGCATGATGGAGATTAGCCATCCTCAAACAAGGAGGCTTGGAGGTTTAGTGTCCATCCCTCTCTCTAAGAACTAGAGCTAAACCTCCTTATAATTTTCCCTTTTAAAAAACCATCTGTGCTCATAGCTGCCATCATAATATAAAAGGCTGAGAAAAGGAAAATCAGGTTTCCATCCTGCTCATCAGGGTTGATAACAAAGGAGTAAATGCCAGCAAGGTTTCCAGTTCCAGATGATGGAGGTGCTAAGAAATCAGGAACAGATCATGCTGTTATTCCATAAGGGAGTTAAAATGCTGGCTGCCCTCAGAGAGAGAATGGTAGATCAGACGAATAAACCGCTGGATGATCTGACAAGACAGTTTCTCCATTCCTTTGGGATGAGACTTAGGAACCCATTCTGAAATTCAAATCAGTGTTTCCCTTCCTCCCACAGCTCTGCCCGAATAAGCCGTGAAGAACACCTTCATTTTTTAATCTAGCCTTCAGCCAAGATAGCGGTGCTGATTTAAATATCCAGAGAATCTCAGTTTGGAGGAAGCTGGAAGGGTGGACTTCCAGTAGAATTCTTAGCTACTGGAATATGCTGGAACAAGCATAACATTAACAATGTTATGTTACCCTATCTCTGTATTCCTCTAAGAATGTTCTTTAAAAAGTTTGCTAGAGAACCAATTTGGTCTAATGGTTAAAGTATCAAGGTAAAAATCAGGAGACTGTACTGCCAACTCACACACACACACAGACAGCAATAGGCTACAAGGTCTTTGTTGAGCTGCCCAAACCCAAATATACAGTCCCCAGCAGCTCTTGAATAAAGCCCCCACCACCACACCCTCTATGTTCCAACAAGAGGAGCAATCTCAATTCCCAAAGCCAGGCAGAAGCCAGAACAAAGGCATTTGACAAAGCAAGAGTTTCAAAGGCTTGAATAAGTCCATGAGGCAAGTCACTAGGTCAAGGCACAAGCCAGAGGTCCAAAGTTCAACACATAGCTCAGGATATCATTGATAACGTGATGCCTGAGCTACACCTTTGAATGCATCCATTTTCTTCAAAGGTCAGATGATTTGGGATTGATTTCTAGTATTCTTGCAAGTGCTATCAGAAAATATCCCTATATATTGATCAGTGCAGTGGAAAAACAAGAAATCCAACATGGAACCCATATCTTTTTTTCTCCCATTGAATAAATGCACAATATGAATAGTCCTGATAAATCCACAACTTCCATAGCTCAGCATGGGAAAGTGATTCCCACCACATAAACAAATGCTTATTTACATGGTGAAAGTGGATTCCCACCCCCAAATTGTGTATCCGATTCTTAAAATACATTCTTCAGGGTTTGGGAGATCTCATAGATGAGTCTATCCTGACCTCCTCCTTCTGTCACATAGGATAAATTCTACTGCATGAGTGTACACACACACACACACACACACACACACACACACACACACACACTTACATACTGTATGATCATGTAAACAATGTTTGCCCATTAAACCTTAGCTTAGCATTAGGGCTCCTGTCCCAAGATTATGTTTAAAGATAGCAGAAGTGTCACCATATTCCTCTGCACAGCTCAGTCATGACCCTAATTAATATGTCTAAGTTAGACATGCACTTCTTCAAGTAATGGGTGGTTTTGTTTGGACAATTAGGCAGAGCTGACAAGAAAATTTTCCATCAAACTGGGTCATAAAAAGTACATTATTCAGCATTATTATGAGCAAAGCAGTATTTATTACCTGAACTTTACAATACAACATTATCAATCATTACCTGCCATTGAGGTATGTTAACATGAGATCAAAGGGAAAAGACCAAGTTAAACAAACAGTGATGCATAGAAGGGCTTTCTCAATGCCTCACTTCGTTGGAAGCCAGGGACGCTGAAGAGACTGTTTGATCTCAGGCTGTCTTAAGGAAAAGAGTAACCCACAAAGAGTTTTCCTCTCTTTGTTTCCTGCCTTGATGAGAACCCAAACTCACATGGCATTATAAAACATAGAAGCCATCCTTTTCTGAAAAGCAGCTATGAAAAGAAACAGGGAAAAGACATGCTGAGGTCACAGCCAGATGATTTGAAACTAATTAGAAAGCACAGTGAAAAATGTCCTATTATCTAGTAAGTGATTGACAGATCAAATCAAATAAATAAATAAATAAATAAATAAATAGTCAATTCTAGCGAAGATGATATTAAGGGCTGTGCCTCACAAGCCAGTTACATTGTGATTGCCAGTTTCTGAGCCAACGGAAAATTATACCGACTTAACATTTGCTGCCCTGACTCTACCCTGCTACAGGCATAATGCCAACAAATGGTTTGGTTCTTATTTCTCACAGACATGCTAAGGACACAGATTGTCCTTTGCTTCTCTCCCCTCTGATCAAATGTCTCCAGCTAGCAGGGAAACATGAAATGATCATCTCATAGCATGGAAAATGGATGGTGGTAGGGATGGAAGAGGAGGAATGTTTGGATAGATGGCTGGACCTGTCAAAATCCGGTCTGGTTTTGCCCAAGAGCAATCAAAGAAAGCTATATGTTAACTGACATTAGCTTTGAATCAAATTCCTTTTAGAAATGGGTTTAGTATTGATTTAGAAGAATGGGATTTTAGAATTAAGAATTGGTTTGTAGCCCTGGCAAGGCAGGGGGTTCGCAAGACTGTAATAGGCTAGAATAGAATAACCTTGAGGAACAGAAGAAGGAGGCAACAACCAAACCAAGACAAACAATTAGATAAAAGAAATTTGAGTCCAGGGCAGAAATGTATGCTCCTTTTCTTCATGAAGATAAAGGAAAGAGAGAGGAAGTAAACACATTGAAACTTGTAAGATGCTGTAACCCAGGGGTGTTAAACTGGTAGCCTGAGGCCCAGAAGTGTCACATGCAGGCCACACCCACCGCAGCTCCACACAAGGAAAAACCATCATGAAACATCACTTAACAGCAATGTGCTGCCACAAGTTTGGCACCCGTGCTGTAATCTTACAATAAAGTAGTATTAGCATTCATAACTCTGGTGTCCTTGTCTGGTCAACCTTAAAAGGCTGAAACTGATTTGAAAAGACTAATTTAAACTCCAATTACCCAAAGCATGGACCTGGAAGATATGGAAGGAGGCNGTAGCAGCCTAAAATAGTTAATAGGTGAGGCAGGCTCTCACCCCGTGGTAGTTACTTGAGTGTGCTACTGACAGACTGTCTACTGAAGCACATCACATTGTATCCATCAGAAAACCTGTGTTGGGATAAAGGCAGAGGTGGTATTTAGCAGGTTCTGACCAGTTCTGGAGAACTGGTAGTGGAAATTTTGAGTAGTTCAGAGAACCAACAAATACCACCTCTGACTGGCCCCGTCCCAGCTGATCGGCTGGGTCTTCTTTTGTTGCCCTGCACAGGACAATGGAGCTGGAAAGCAGGTTAGTGGTGTGGGGAGGGAATGGGACTTTTTTTTAAATTACATTTATATGTCTCCAAGACTCAGGACGGCTTACAATTTTTGGGATACAACCCAGTGTGCTCAGCAATAGCCTTCATTCCATTGTATATGCCTGCTTATTACTGCTGCATTTGTCAGCTAATTGCCCCAACAATCTTGGTCCTCAATTTACCTACCCCGAGAGGATGGAAGGCTGAGTCAACTTGAGCCTGGTGGGATTCGAGGCAGTAATTGTACAGCTGGATCTTAAGAGCAGGCATTTAACAGCCTGAGCCACCACGGTAACCTTCCCCCAGGAGTGGGGAGGGAATGGGGATTTTACAGTATCCTTCCCCTGCCATGCCCACCAAGCCATGCCCACAGAACCAGTAGTAAAAACTTTTGAATCCCACCACTGGATAAAGGAGAAAATATTTGTATAATTAAGGGCAACTTCAAGCTGTCTCGGGAAGGGCCCGATGGCAGAATCACAAAGAAAAACAGCAGTGAGTGTCCTCTAGGTGTCACAATATTTTCTTTCTGACTTTCTACATTTGTAAACTACTAAAATAACCAAGCTTCATTCTATCGTCATAATAGAGTTCTAGATGCATTCTGGAAATGTTGCCGTAAATGGAATTAAAGTAAAATGTGACTAATATTCCACTTTATTGTTTTGATATTTTCACCAGTAGTTAGATTTTCCAGCTTCCAATTTTTAAATCTTCTGGCTGGAGGAAATCAGGAATAGGTTCATGGATGGAGTAACATTGGCCCCAATATGCCATCAAGACTCTTAATCCCAAAGTTAAAGGAGTTTCTAAGCAATCTGTATAAGCTACCTGGGATTGTAGGTTTGTTTGCCATAATAATACATTTTTACTGGGGATAAGGGTCATACTTTAATTTTTCATGTCCAAGATTTCAAAAACTACAGAGACATGAAGTGATGTCTTCAGAAGAAATAGGAGAAGGAGTTGAAATGATTAATTCCAATTTCTGAGATTTGGGAAGGGTTAGAAGAGTTTAATGCAAAAATAGAAATATTAAGCCTACAGGCTGAACCTCTATTTACATTTATTTATTTCGCATATGGAGGTGTACAGAAAGCCAGGATTCTACTGCATCAAAGATAGTAGATGTTCAGCAGCTGATGGGACCAGGAAACAACCACCAAAGCACATACAGAACAAGGCATACAGGCCCCTACTTGGACCAAGATCCCTACACATGGTCACTCATGCACTCATTGCCTCCCATCTTGACTACTGCAATGCTCTTTACCTGGGGCTGCCCTTGCAGACTATGCGGAGGCTTCAACTGGTGCAAAATGCGGCCGCGCTGGCAGTGATGGGAGTGGCCCAATTCTCCCATGTGGCACCCCTCCTACGCGATCTTCATTGGTTGCCAGTTGCCCTCTGTGTAAGATTCAAGGTGCTGGTATTAACCTATAAAGCCCTGCATGGCTCGGGTCCGGGGTACTTGCAGGAGCGCCTCCTACCAGCATCGAGGTCCAATCACCCGGTATGCTCCCGCAGGCAGGCCCTCCTGGGGGTGCCGTTGGCCAGACAATGTCGGTTGGCGGTCCCCCGGCCTTCTCTGTGGGGGCGCCCACCCTTTGGAATCAGCTACCTCTAGAGCTGTGCTTGGCCCCGAACCTGCGCTCCTTCCGCCGTGATCTCAAGATTTGGCTGTTTGTGCAGGCCGGCCTGGACTGAGCAGGGTTGGGAATTTTAATTTAATGGTATTTTAATTAGATTTTATTATAATTGGATTAGATCATTTGATAAATGTATTTATTGTTTATATATTTCTGTGTAAGCCGCCCCGAATCGCCCCGGAGATGGGGCGGCATATAAATCCAATTAAATAAATAAAATAAATAAATAAATAAGAGGTATTCGCCAATGACAACACTGTTGCTGAAGGGATGTCCAATGGTGATTCCCCTCTTTCGTCCCTGTGCAAGTTCCCACTGAAGTGGTAGTTACTTATATACTCACATTTTTACATGCTTTTGAACTGCTAGGTAGGTAGGAGTTGGAGCAAGTGGCAGGACCTCACTCTGTACCTGGATCTAAAACTCAGGCTTGCCAATCGTCAAGCCTACATTCTAACTACAGAGCCACCGCACCCATGACAAGACATGCAATCATGTCACAAAAAATTAAGGATTTGCTGCTGAATTTCAGTAGTGATAGTACATGCATCAGGATGTCACTGTGCAAATGGCACAATTGCTTAACACTCTATCAACTGATGCAAGATAGTATCATTTGCATAATGATATCATAATGATATCATGATTTACCTCCTTGTTCCCCAGGAGCAGGGAACCTATGGGCACCAGGGGTACTGAGGCCAAGCACACCGGCCCTCAGGGTCACTATGCTGGGGAGCCCAGTTTTACACTATTGAGTTATTCTGATTTAACAAGTTTCTCCAATTCAGTTGATAAGCTTCAAAAAAAAATAACCATCTTGGAGACTGCATTTACAGTCTCCAGCAGAGTCACCCAAGAGTTTTCATATTTTGATATGCCCTTCAAAAGAAAAACATGGGCAAGCAGAAAAGACAGTAGATATGGAAAACAAGCCTTTATGATGCCCAGCAATAACATTATTTATAAAAAGAGCCTTGGTGGTGCAGGCTGTTAAACACCAAGCACTTAGTTCCAGCTGCCTGCAATTAGTGCAGGTTCAAATCCCACCAGGCTCAAGGTTGACTCAGCCTTCCATCCTCTCGGGGTAGGTAAAGTGAGGACCCAAGATTGTTGGGGGCAATAAGCTGACTTTGTAAAAATGCCGCTTGAGGGGGGCCAAAAAAAAAAGCCCTAGTAATAAGCAGGCATATAAAATGGAATGAAGGCTATTGCTGAGCACATTGGATTGTGCTCTAAAGATTGTAAGCCGCCCTGAGTCTCCAGAGAAGGGCGGCATATAAATGTGAATTTTTAAAAAATTATTTATATTACTCAAAAGTATGGGAAGTGGGGCCTCTACAACCATACAAGAAGCATACACAGAACAACAGTTATAAAAACTCATATGATTTTTAAAATGCAAATTTCATTTATATTAACAGACTGTAGTAAATATTGTTTAATAAACTACAGTGATTACAATGATTATAGATCACCTCAGTTACTAATACCTATTTTCACAGAAGCTACTTTATTTTCTAGATTGCAGTCTAGGAACCAGAAATGTATTTTGGCCTCTCTTAACTAAAAGCTTCACTGACATGAAGTACATGATGAAACTAATTTGTTCCTTTCTTCTCTGGCTTTGGTCTTTAAAAGTGAAGGGTAGGTTAGAGGTCATAGATTAGAATCTGGAAACAGCTTTTCCTTTTTACTCATGAGTGTAAGCACTGGAAAACATTAAATGATACCAAAGCTTGAAAAGTTGCCAGGGCGAAATTGAATTGCTCTGAGAACTCTGATACAGTACATGTTGTCATGGACCACAAAGAGTCAAGATGTGATATAAAAAATATGCAGCATGAAGAATTATGAGGAGTGTGTGTTGGATTTGCCTGGAACCTATTTCAAAGCCCAATTGACTAATTATGTGGCTCAGCGGAATAAAGCAGTCCCCACAAAACATCCAAATTCTCCTGCAAAGCTTTGTGAATGAGTCCATTTCTGATACTATAGAAAGTAGACTTGAGGTAGATGGATAGATGGGTGATAGATAGATAGATAGATAGATAGATAGATAGATAGATAGATAGATAGATAGATAGATAGATAGGCAGGCAGGCAGGCAGGCAGGCAGGCAGGCAGGCAGGCAGGCAGGCAGGCAGGTTTCAATACATTAAATTCTGTAATGGAGAATGTGAGATGGGAATAAGAGAACTGGAAATCGCTGTATGGTTGACAGTATTGTTTATCAAGAAATTGAATCCCCTCTACCCCGTGTTCATTTCACAAATCACAAAAAAAACCCACATTTTAAGAACAATCAATGAAATCAAAATCCAATCAAAATGCTTTGGTTTTACTAGGAGATATAAATTAGTTCTCCCTAAAAACAGACAAAAAAATTAACTGAAATTGCTTGCTGCTTTCAGCAGAGTAGCCCAAAGTAGGCAAAATTTATTATTTTAGCAGCCCACATGTGTACTTCCATCCACCTCCCTTTTGGAAATCTGGTAAGATTTATTTTTCTGATCTGTGTTCACAAATGTAGTCCAATTCTGTCCCAAAAGACAAAGATATGGGTACAGGCATTTCTATCACCAGCATTAGAATTTAAAGGGGCTGGCTCCAAAGTCTCGGTACTCTTTTCTCTGTATTTGAGAAAACTTGAACTATTCTAACTTGTGTGATGCTCCAGCAAATTTTGATCACCTTCTGTTGAAAAAAAACCCAAACAAATCAATGTTACATCCATTGGTGTTTTTCCATTCTAGTCAATGGGAAGTACAAATCTTGAATTAGATTTGGCCTAGAGGTGAAGCAGATTTGGCCTAGAGTTGGAGTTGCCTTTTCAACAACAACAAAAAGCCAAATTAAGGGATACATTAAATCTTATGGCTGTTTGTTTACTCCTGCTCAAAATACTGTGAATTGTTTTTGATTTTTCCAAGAGAGTCAGAGCAACCTATTCCTGAAGGGCATTTGAAATAGCTTAGGAAATGCATTTCACTATAGGACAAGACATGATTTCTTATTGCCGATGATGCTTTTCCATGGTCTGCCAAACTATTGAAGTCCTTGCCGCGCTGAAATCCTTTTCCTTTAAGCAAGACAGCATTCTAGAAATAAATTCAAGAGAGAGTTAGTCAAGCAGTCAGTGCGGCAGGCGGAGATGATGGGACCTCTTGAAAAGATACCATCTGCTTCTGAAGTATTACTAATACTTATTGATTGTTAAAGGCATCTGGTCAACAGGAACATGAAAGAATGTTAATACACTGCAAGAGCTTTGTAATTGTGTCCTTGGGAATTATGTGATGAGTTCCAAAAAGTTCTCGACCATGAACTTCGCAACAGTACAACAAGCATAAGCAACAACAAGCCTATCTAAGTGAGAAATGAATATAACGATTAAAATGTCAACTTCATTTCAAGAATCTTTTCCAAGACAGTTCATATAACCATATTCTTTGCTCCGTGACAAGGTCTACGGCAAACATGGTTTTGCAGCAAAAGCTTATCTTTGGTCTGGCAAGTCAATGGTGAAAACATTCATTAGAACCATTCGCAGTACTGTATAGGTGCTTAGTATTTACATAAAAGTCAATATGCAAATTGCAAATTCAGCTTCTACAATAAACAACAATAACATTCACATTCATTCACTTCAAAAAGTTGAAAGAAACTGTATGGAGTGAATTGGCTGGCCCATCTAGTACTGTGATGATTAATTCAATTTACAGAAAATTATCATAGTAACAGTTGAAAGGGACCTTAGAGGTCTTTTAGTCCAATCCCCTGCTCAGGAAGGAAGCCCTATACCATTTCAGACAAGTGGCTGTCCAATCTCTTCTTAAAAACTTCCAGTGTTGCAGCATCCATAACTTCTGGAGAGAAGTTGTTCCACAGATTAATTGTTCTAACTGTCAGGAAATTTCTCCTTAGTTCTAGGTTGCTTCTCTCCTTGATTAATTTCCACCCATTGCTTCTTGTCCTGTCTTCAGATCAGAGGTGGTATTCAGCAGGTTCTGACCAGTTCTGGAGAACCAGTAGCAGAAATCTTGAATAGTTTGGAGAACTGGTAGTAAAAAAAATTGAATCCCATCATTGCTTCAGATGCTTTGGAGAATAGGTTGACTCCCTCTTCTTTGTGGCAGCCCCTGAGATATTGCAACACTGCTATCGTGTCACTCCTGGTCCTTCTTTTCATCAAACTAGACATACCCAATTCCAGCAACCGTTCTTTATATGTTTTAGTCTCCAATCTCCTAATCAACTTTGTCGCTCTTCTCTACACTCCTTCTAGAGTCTCAACATCTTTCTTACACCGTGGCAGTATTCCAAGTGTGGCCTTACCAAGGCATTATAAAGTGGTATTAACACTTCACGTGATCTTGATTCTATCCCTCTGATTATGCACCCTAGAACAGTGTTTTTTGGCACCTGCAGCACACTGCTGGCTCATATTTAAATGATTGTCTACTAGGACTCCAAGATCCCTCTCACAGTTACTACTATTACCAGCAACAGCAGCTCTCCTGAACCTGAGACAAAAGGGTGATCTCTCCCACTCTTATTACTAAAGAAATGTTGAGCAAAAATCTGAGAACTGAAATGCTACGTGGTATCGGGCCCTTCAGTATTCACCCTTCCTGAGGATGCTGGAGGATAAACCTCACAAATTATTCCATAGGGAAATTATCTGCTCTAGCAATGGGTCACTGCTTTCCTAGAAAAAGGCATATTGAGAAGACAGCACCTGGCTACTTTTGTCTGGGCTTAGCTTGTTCTGGTTAGTGCTTGGGTAGGAGCTCTCCAAGAAATACCACACTTGTAGCCTGGATTTGGAAGTCAAGAAAGCCTCCCAGGAGAAGACTGCAAACTGCTTCCATATTGTGGCCAAGACATTTTTACATTAAGTCACCAGGACTCATGCTTAACTTGCAAAAATCTTTACCATTATTATCTCTCTTCCAACATCTATATGAAGCCATTGGGCGAGATCATTCGTGGCTTTGGGGTGAAGTATCATCAGTATGCTGATGATACGCAGTTATACATCTCCACCCCAGGCCACATCAGTGATGCCCTCTCCGTGATATCCCATTGTCTGGATGCAGTACGGATCTGGATGGACAGGAACATGCTTCGGTTCAATCCAGCCAAGACAGAGTGGTTGTGCATACCGACATCTCGGACCAGTCATGAGATTCCATCTTTGGTCATGGGGGGAGAGGTGTTGCCCACCGTGGACAGGGCACGGAACCTGGGGGTCCTCCTGGACTCACGGCTCAGATTGGAGGAGCAGGTGGGAGCCGTGGCCAGCGGGGCCTTTGCCCAAGTCTGGCTGGTTCACCAGTTACACCCATATCTGGACCAAGATGCCCTGCGCACAGTCACTCAGGCACTTGTCACTTCCCGACTCGACTACTGCAACTCTCTCTATTTAGGATTGCCCTTGCATACCATTTGGAGGCTTCAACTGGTGCAGAATGCAGCCGCGCAGGTTGTGATGGGAGCCTCCCAGTACTCCCATGTTACACCCCTCCTACGCGGCCTGCATTGGCTATCAGTTGCCCTCCGAGTGAGATTCAAGGTTTTGGTATTAACATTCAAAGTCCTACAAGGCATGGATCCAGGGTATCTACGAGAACGTCTCCTGCTGGCATCGAATGCCAACCACCCTGTAAGAGCGCACAGACAGGGGCTCCTTGGGGTGCTGCCTGTGACCCAGTGTCATTTGGCGGTGTCCCGGGAGAGGGCCTATTCTGTGGCAGCTCCCACTTTGTGGAATCTGTTATGTATGCAGGTTTAAAGTCATTAGTTTAGTTTGAACTGTTCTTGTAAAATGTAAGAAATGATTGGTTTAAAAAGTGCAGGAAAACCCTGCACTCTGATTGGCTGGCAACTGCGGCTGCTGGCTATAAGTAGCAGCCATAGCCCAGCCAAAGTGGGTTTGTTCTGAGCTGTAGCCACTAATAAACAAAGAGCTTGAAGCACTCCGCGTCTGTCTCTTCATGCAAACTTAACACTGGCGACGAAGGTGGGATCTCCCTGAAGAAGAAGGCAACGCGGAACAGAAGGAGAGCGAGATGGTTGCGCTGAACACCCCCCCCAGCCCCGTTCGATCCGACGGCAGAAGACTGGGAGACGTATGCAGATCGTTTCCAAATGTATCTGGAAGGAAATGATCTTGCTGACATTTCCAAGAAGCGGAAGAGGGTGGTCTTTCTCACGCACTGCGGTCTGGCAGTTTTCAAGATGGCGAAGGCATTGGCGGGAGCTGCAGACGTGAAGGTAATGGAATGGCCTGACTTAGAAAAGTTGTTAAGAGCCCATTATGCCCCACAAGTATCATGCCTCATTAAAAGACACGAGTTTTACCGTCGGGATCAAGGGGAAAGCGAAAACGTAAACGACTTCATTGGCAAGTTTAAGAGACATTGGGGGTGCATGTGAATTTAACAATTTAGAAGAGGCCATGCACGATCGATTTGTTCTGGGCCTTAAAGACAAGGTGCTTCAGAGCAAGTTATTACTAAAACCTAAGATCACGCTGAAGGAAGCAATAGAAGAGGCCTCTTCAGCAGAAGCTACCAAGTCCTCAGCAGTGGCCATGAAGAAAATCAACAAGGCCACAAGCCATCCTGATGTGGAAAAGTCCACAACAACTCATTGTGAGCAAATAGATTCTGAGTCAGACTGTAGGGAGGTGGAGGAAGGAATTTATAGACTCAGAATGGAGCGGAAAAAGAGGGAAGAAAGAGGCAAGATTTCTACTGCAGAGGTTGTGGGGGAAGCCACCCCCACACTGAATGCAAGTTCCTAGATACCATCTGCCTCCGTTGTAAAAAAGAGGACACCTAGCAAGAGTCTGCAAATCATCCAGAACTCCACCCAACAGAAGGAAGTTTCCTGACAAAGAATTCAAGCCCAACAACCTCAGTGAGAAAATGGGGCGCAGCACAGAAGCAAAGGGGAAGAATGAAACTCACCAGACAGTAACTATTGGTCATTCTTCTTCTATCAATAACAGAAAAGTGCATGTCAAGGTACTAATTGAAGGAAGGCCTTGCCAAATGGAAGTGGACTCAGGCTCATATTTATCTATGGTGTCATGGGACACTATTCACAGACTACTCCCAAACATTCAGAAGAAGCATTTCAAGAAGCAAGCACTGACTCTTAAAGACTACCAAGGGAACAAGATTCCAGTAGTTGGAACAAGAGAATTCAACGTGAAGTTCAAAGGCCACACCAAACGCTTGCCCCTGACCATCGTGGACAAGGATTGCCCAAGCTTGCTGGGACTTGAGTGGTTCAATCCACTAGGCATCGAGGTGACTGGCATCAATCACGTGAGCAACACTGAATGGGAGGAAGCCTTGAAGTCTGAGTTTCCAGAGGTCTTCAGCAACGGATTGGGCAAGTATATGGGGACCCCTATCACTTTCAACCTAGATCCCAAGGTGCCCCCAATTTGTTTAAAGCCCAGAAGGGTCCCATACGAATGGAGGATGGTGTCCTCTGGAGCAGGCACATTGATCAGTTAAGATCCAGATTGCCTCAGGAGCATCGCTTTTGCTCCTCTCTGGTTCCCATACCTACTGCCTCTTCTAGGGGGGAAGGGGAGGATCATGAGTGTAATCAGCAAGCAAGAATCAACCCCATGTGTAACGAGCTAACATGACAGGAACCATCCCAAAACCTGTCACAATACCAATAACCATTTTCACAAATGGAAGATTGCACATCATTACCTGATTTAGGTGCTGACATTGGGTTGGAGATGGATTGGGAGGAGAGAACAGGTTGTAGTAACCAAACAGGTTCTACCATTACTACAAGTCCTAGTAAGGAAATGTCAGCAGACACATTTCCTCCTCACAAGGTGAGAACCTTAAAACATCTGAACCATGTAGGTCTCAACGTACACGTAAGAGCCCCACCTATTTAAAAGAATACATTAGATAGGCTGGGGTTTGAGTATGGACTGAACCTAGTGGGGAGGGGTGTTATGTATGCAGGTTTAAAGTCATTGGTTTAGTTTGAACTGTTTTTGTAAAATGTAAGAAATGATTGGTTTAAAAAGTGCGGGAAAACCCTGCACTCTTATTGGCTGGCAACTGCAGCTGCTGGCTATAAGTAGCAGCTGCAGCCCAGCCAAAGTGGATTCGTTCTGAGCTGTAGTCACTAATAAACAAAGAGCTTGAAGCACTCCGCGTCTGTCTCTTCATGCAAACTTAACAGAATCAACTACCTCTGGGACTCCGTTTGGCCCCTGACCTTCGCACCTTCCACCATGACTTAAAGACCTGGTTATTTGGACAGTTCAGGCTGTGCTGATCTCTTGGGGGTGGTGGTTTTATTTTAAATTGTGGGGTTTTTAGAATGAATTTGGCTTGTTTATTTAATATTGTTTTAGTTAATCAATTCATTGTATTGTTTTTAGTTGTGAGCCGCCCCAAGTCCTTTTCGGAGAGGGGCTGCATATCAAATAAATAAATAAATAAATAAATAAATAAATAAATAAATAAATAAATAAATAAATAAATAAATAAATAAATAAATAAATAAATGCATTTCAGATGACTTATCAGGAAGTATAAAACTAAGGCAGACTTAAAAAGACAATTACTCCAAACTCACATGCCCTGGATATTCATCACATAGATTTATAGAACTGTATCCATAGGGAAAGGCTGCCTTTATCCATGGACAGCTGCATCCAAATACATGCATCACTTGACTCTTAAGTTGGCTACCTTCCGAGGATCTGTAACAACACATGGCACTTCATGCAACCCATCATCATGGTGTCCATTAGTACAGATGCATACTCTACAGAAAGGATCTACCTTTTTTTGAAAAAAAGGTATTGAATCAGCTCAAGTGTGTGGAAAGAAAAACAAGTCCCAATGAAGTATCAAGTGCCAGGAAAATCAGGAGATCCAGACAGTTCAAATGGGTATAAAGCTTTATTGGAAGCTTAAACTCTCTACAAGAATCTGAACTACTAACGGCCAAGGGAAATTAGCAGGAGATAAGAGTAGAAAGAATTCAAGATTTGCTGGACTTAGATCTCTTGTAGGCATGAAGGGACTCATGCTGATGATGTGTTTGACCCAGGGATGGGATTTTACCAGTTCTGTCCACTTCTGTAGAACCGGTTGCTGTGAAAAGCAGCAAACAGAGAGCATACATAGAACCAGTTCTATGTCTGCTGCTGTTTTGGCCCACCCACCCGTCCGGGCTCTTACCTGACCTTTATTTCCTGCGTTTTCAACTGCAGCTGCTTTGCGCAACACAGCTGTGGTTGAAAAAGCAGGAAAAAAGTGCTTTTTCAACTGCTGTGCACTTGCACACAGCACTGCTCAGCTGTCCGGGCAGCTCAGCAGGTCGTAAATTGCACACGCGTGCATTGCGTGCACATGCACATGCAACACAGAGCAACAGAACTGGTAGCTATACCGGTCGGATCCCATCCCTGGTTTGACCCCTCCCTCAGACTCAGCCTGGTCATCTCCTCTTACAATAAATAGAAGCCATGAACCTTAAGTGGTTTGTGAACTTCACTATTCCAGTAAAATCCCTTTTCCTTTTCTAAATAGCTATTACTAGTTGATTGTCCTCAACCTGATCCACTGCCTTAATTTCATCTTCATGATATTACCTTTCCTGCACATTTTTAATTGCATGTCATTTCTAACCTCCTTGTAAAGAGACAAGGCTCAGCCATTTCTACTAATTATCTAAATCACCAGTCATTGTTGGTATGTGTGTGGTCCTGCTGAAAGCTTTTAACTGCAAGCAGTGTCACTAAATCAAAGCAAGTTGGAGTCATTTCTGTGGAATGATTTGCTAATAATAAATGCTAGTTGCCATTCCTATCAGCCATTTGGAGGCATTGTTTCTAAGATTACATGTTGTGGGAAGAAAAAATATTAAAGAACCAAGGGCATTCTAAAGATTAGTGAATATGTTGCCCACAGTAATTGTTTTCAGACAGGAGAGAAACCAAGTATGTTCAAAGCTTTCAGAACTGAATGAAATTATATGAATTGGAAAATTACAGGTCATCACAAATGCCATGGCTGAGGGCCACTGAAGAGTTTAATTTTAATTGCTGGAAATGTATTGTGTTGCTTTATGGACTGGCTCCAGCATACCACTGGTTGGACTTCTCTTGAAATAACTGATCCTGTGATGTCCCAGGGCATGGCACAATGGCAACACAATCACATAAGTAAGAAAAGCCCCTTTAATACCTCCAACTTTGCCCCCAATGTCCAGTTACCTTTGGCTGGAGAAAAAACTCTCCCAAAAACAGTCTTTAAGTGGAGGAAATTCATTCTGAAAACATACAGGTGAAACTCGAAAAATTAGAATATCGTGCAAAAGTTCATTTCTATAATTCTATAATTCTATAATTGGACTTGTATGCCGCCCCCTCTCCAACAGGACTCGGGGCAGCTCACAACTAAAACACAACAATAAATATATTTAAAAAGAATTAATTTAAACAAGCCCAATAGGTAAACTAATTTAAAACTAATTTAAAATTTAAAACAATTTTAAACCCCCCAAGAGGTCAATCCAGCCCGGCCTGCTCAAACAGTCAGGTTTTCAAATCGCGGCGGAAAGAGCGGAGATCAGGAGCCAAACGGAGCTCCAGGGGTAGTTGGTTCCACAAGGCAGGAGCTGCGACAGAGTAGGCCCTTCCCCGGGGCACCGCCAGCCGACACTGTCTCGCGGATGGTACCCCAAGGAGTCCCCGTCTGTGCGCACGCACAGGGCAATCGGTGTTTGATATCGGCAGGAGATGCTCCCGCAAATACCCCGGACCCAAGCCATGAAGGACTTTGAATGTTAATACCAACACCTTGAATCTCACCCGGAGGGCAACCGGCAACCAGTGCAGCTAGTGCAGGAGGGGTGTAATTTATTTCAGTAATGCAACTTAAAAGGTGAAACTAATATATGAGATAGACTCATTACATGCAAAGCAAGATAGTTCAAGCCGTGACTTGTCATAATTGTGATGATTCCTCTGAATTCTCTCTCCCTTGCTCTACCTCTTCCCTGCTCTGCCCAGCAAGACTGTGCCCTTCCCTGGTTTCTTCCACAGCTACTGGAGCCACACTCCCACTCCCTGTCAGCTGCTGGGCCTCCCACTCGGAATCAGATTCCGACAGGGGCAAGACAGATCCACCACTTGAGCTCTGGAAGCCCAGATGGTGAGGAACATCTATCACCACTTAAGGTTGGTCCAAAAGCTGAATCTATTCCTACACAGGGATACCTTAGCCTCAGTGAGTTACTCATTGGCTGCCTCGAGCTTGTACGTACTCTGGATGGAAGTTACAGAATAAAGGACTAGGTTTGGAGGGATATCCTACTGCACAAATACCCACCCTAAAAAAAACCCCACCTGCTCCGGTTGATAGCTACAGAACCAATTCCCAGTGCCGATATTAGCATGCAAGATCCTAAACAATTTGGAACAATTATTCCCAAACAGCTACAATTTTCTAGAAAGGCCTCACTCTTGATGCTGCTGCTGATTAGCCTTTCCTGACAAGGCAGAAGCAGATGTTCAGGAACTGGATTCAAAAGGCATTAGAAATCTCTAAGATTCTTCCAATTGACTCTGAAACATCTCTGAAACAAGTTCACAAGGCCCAGAGAGGCCATGCAGAGATTATTGGAGGCATTATCAGGTTTGTGTATGTCTGTGCGGTGCCTGCACACATCCCCTACCCACCAGCACAGAAAGGCCAGTGTTATTGGTAAATCAAAGGCTCAGTCCTAAATCTTTCATACATATCCTTTGAAATTTCGAGTAAGTCTCACATCGTCTATATAAGTTACAGCTTCTTAGTTACAAAAATCAATAAAAAATAAGTTAAAAAAATATCCCATGAAACAAAATTTCTCACCAAGAGTCAGGGAAAAACAAAATATTTCATCTGAGTTTCCCTGAGGGATGCCCCAGCATCAATGTTGCTGTTGTGTTATTGCAAATAAAGCACCATGAAATCCTAAGAATACAGTATTGCTAAGCAGATACTCCTAGACTCAATAATCCAGCCAGGCCTCTTCATTTAAACTGAAATCTCCCAGAAAGTTTAGTCCTGAACACAAGAAGAATTTGGTGAAATATACAATAATGTATATGAAAAATTCAGAATTTTGCTTTGTACTCAGTTGTAAATTGCAGTCAATTATATGCTAGAATAATAACTTTCTGAGTTGAAAAGAAAGAGAAAGAAAGATGGAAGATGTAAAACAGTGGTTAAGAACTGACAGCCCGTTAAGATCTTATCTTAGTCACAAACTTACTAAGCAAGACAGTCAGATGTGTGACAATAACTGTTAAGTCTGCATGAAGAGTCAGACGCGAGGAGCAAATGGGACCCTTCTGGGCTTTCAATTGGGGCATCCCTAGGTTGAAAGTGATAGGGGCATATACTTGCTCGCTGAAGGCTGGACTCAGACTCAAGTCCTCAGATTGGGCGATCCTTGCCCACGATGGTCAGAGGCAAATGTTTGGTGTGGCCTTTAAACTTCACGTTGAATTCTCTTGCTCCAACTACTGGAATCTTGTTCCTTTGGTAGTCTTTAAGAGTCAGTGCTTGCTTCTGGAAATGTTTCTTCTGAATGTTGGGAAGTAGCCTGTGAATAGTGTCCCATGACACCATAGATAAATAGGAGCCTGAGTCCACTTCCATTTGGCAAGGCCTTCCTTCAATGAGTACCTTCACATGTACTTTTCTGCTTCTTAAGGTTGAAGAATGACCAATGGTGACTGTTTGATGAGTTTCATTCTTCCCATTTGCTTCTGAGTTGCGCCCCATTTTCTCACTGAAGTTGTTGGGCTTGAAATCTTTGTCAGGAAACTTTCTTCTGTGTGGAGGAGTTCTGGATGATTTGCAGACTCTTGCTAAGTGACCTCTTTTTTCACAACGAAGGCAGATGGTATCAAGAAACTTGCATTCAGTGCGGGGGTGGCTCCCCCACAACTTCTGCAAAAAAGTCTTGCCTTTTCCTTCCCAGGTCTTTCTTTTTCTTTTCCATTCTGAGTCTGTAAATTCCTTCCTCCACCTCACTACAGTCTGATTCAGAATCTATCTGCTCGTAATGAGTTGTTGTGGACTTTTCCACATCAGGATGGCTTGAGGCCTTGTTGATTTTCTTCATGGCTGCCGCTGAGGACTTAGTGGCTTCTGCTGAGGAGGCCTCTTCTATGGCCTCCTTTAAAGTGATCTTAGGTTTTAATAATAATTTGCTCTGAAGCACCTTGTCTTTGAGGCCTAGAACAAACCGATTGCGCATGGCCTCCTCCAAGCTGTTAAACTCGCATGCACCCCCAATGTCTCTTAAGCTTGCCATGAAGTCATTATCGTTTTCGCTTTCCCCTTGATCTCGATGGTAAAACTCGTGTCTCTTAATGAGGCACGATACTTGTGGGGCGTAATGGGCTCTTAAAAGCTTTTCTAAATCAGACCATTCCATTACCTTCACATCTGCAGCCCCCGCCAATGCCTTCGCCATCTTGAAGACTGCCGGACGCAGGCGAAGGAAGACCGCCCTCTTCCGCTTCTCGGAGATGTCGGCGAGGTCGTTTCCTTCCAAATACATTTGGAAGCAATCCGCATATGATTCCCAGTCTTCTGCCGCCGGATCGAACGGGGCTGGGGGGGTGTTCAGTGCAGCCATCTCGCTCTTCTTCTTGTCTTCCGCGTTGTTCTTCTCTTCAGGGGGATCCCACCTTCATCGCCAGTGTTAAGTCTGCATGAAGAGTCAGACGCAAAGAGCTTCAGTGAAGAGTTTATTAGTGACTACAGCTCGAATGGACCCGACTTGGCTACGGCTGCTACTTATAGCCAGCAGCCGTAGTTGCCAGCCAATCAGAGTGCAGGGTTTTCCCGCACTTTTTAAACCAATCCTATTTGACATTTTACAAGAACAATTCAAACTAAACCAATGACATTCAAACCTACATACATAACAGTTTCAACTCCTATCCCCAAAACGATGCTATAGAGCACTGCACACCAAAACAACTAGACACAAGGACACTTTTTCCTCGAAAGCCATCACTCTGCTAAACAAATAATTCCCTCAACACCGTCCAACTATTTACAAAGTCTGCACTACTATTACTATTAATCTTCTCATCACTCCTTATCACCCATCGCCTCCCATTTGTGACTGTATGACTGTAACTTTGTCGCTTGTCTCCTTACAATCTATATTGGCTGTTTCCTAGTATGATTTGATTGCTTATTGTATCCTATGACTATTATTAAGTGTTGTACCTGATGATTCTTGACTCTTGACGAATGTATCTTTTCTTTTATGTATACTGAGAGCATTTGTACCAAGACAAATTCCTTATGTGTCCAATCACACTTGGCCAATAAAAGAATTCTAATTCTAATAATGTTGCATTGTTCCATAAGGTTAATTTAAGGCATAGAAATAATGCATTATTCATTTCTATGTAACCTATTTACATAAATGAAACTTAAGATGCGTTGTTTTTGCCTGGGACATGCTCATTTTCCCATGGCTGAGAATTTGTTCTCCGCCATGTCATCATCATCATTTTAGCCATTGTCCATTGCAGGAGGAAGGCCTCTTCCATATGTTTCCAACTGTATATCTCCACCAGAAATGGCATGTAAATGTTCAAAGTCAAATTCACTTGCCCTTGTGACTTCTAGGTTTTTCAGTGTTGTACAGCTGATCCAAATGATTCCTAGTTTAACTTGGCTGTGCCCAATTCTATAAGCTTATTATGGGATATTAAAAGGTTTCTTTTATTCTGAAAATAGGTGGCATTCCTCTTGGGCATTCTAGACCAACTTTTCATTTCCAAAAGATATGGTTATTGTTATGTATGCAGGTTTAAAGTCATTGGTTTAGTTTGAACTGTTCTTGTAAAATGTAAGAAATGATTGGTTTAAAAAGTGCGGGAAAACCCTGCACTCTGATTGGCTGGCAACTGTGGCTGCTGGCTATAAGTAGCAGCCATAGCCCAGCCAAAGTGGGTTCGTTCTGAGCTGTAGCCACTAATAAACAAAGAGCTTGAAGCACTCCGCGTCTGTCTCTTCATGCAAACTTAACAGTTATATTGTCTATAGAGATTCTCAATCATCCAGGTCATGGCATGTCCCAAAGGTGCTTTTTCTGGAGGCAACTGGACTTTCAGGTTATTTCTTTTGGATAAACTTGGAAGTGCTTCAATGACCACTAAAAGGATGCAGATTACCAGCTGTCTGCAAAGAATATAAATAAGAGTCTGAACAGACTAATATACTAGCAATGCCAGAGCAAATAGTAATAATTAAGTTTAGATAAGGATTGGCAAGCTTGTTACTTATGGGCTTAATTATATTAATTCTAGAACAATTTTGTGCCAAATGTTAATATTTGGAGTCAAAGTAATCTTTTTGACTCCAATCTGAAGATCATGGATGTAATAGAACTGTATATTTTACCCTATTACAAGAGAAGTGAGGTGAATGAAATGTATCAAAGACATCATCCATGACGAAAGTAGAGGCACATCCATGAGGCAGATAATGTCAATGACATCAAAATGGTAGGTTTGTCAGGCAAATGAAACCTCCTCATTTTACCTGTGTGTGATCTCCCAATTGTATCTGCCGTTTTGATGTTGTTTCCCCTGTGGATGACTCTGCTTCTGATTCATTCTCTTAATCTTACCAATTTTAGTTTTCAATTGTTTGAAAAATAAAAAGAAACATAAAGCTATTTTATAGAAGGTCATTTTTGTGACCTATCACACCTGAAAAATATTTAAAAATATATGGGGAAATATTTAAAAAATAAAAATATTACAGCATATGGAAAAATATGGAAAAATATGCAGCCCTGATGGTGCAGGGGTTAAAATGCAGTATTGCAGTCAAACTGCCCATAGCCTGGAGTTTGATCTTGGCAGGCTCACAGCTGACTCAGCCTTCCATCCTTCCAAGGTTGATAAAATGAAGACCCAGATTGTTGGGCACAATATGCTGACTTTGTAAACTGCCCAGAGAAGAACTGTAAAGTCAGTGCTATGGGATGATGTAAGTCTAAATGCTATTGCTAGCACTACTAAAAGTGTCAGTCTACAGAAACAGATTAAGGGATTGCCTTCTGTTCATTGCCCTGTTCCATCTGAGAAAGGTAAATATACTTTGGTTACTATCTGACCTTAACTAGAATTAAGACCCCTTGATCATATGAATTTAATTACATTCCTCCTCCATAACTTTAGCCAAGCATTCAGCAAATGCAGAGCAAAAGTCAGCCCCAGTGGAAATATCATCAGTATTTCAATGCTCTTTCCTGGGGTTGAATATGGACTACATTGAATTCAATTCAAACATTGAACAGGGAGTTGCTATACCATTAGCCATCCAATAAATAGATATGTTGAAATTTATCCCAACAGTAACTATTTATGAATGGTTACTATCCTTGTGGCAGGTATTTTATTTGAGCACTCACTACTTGCATGCAAAATGTCACATGTGCCCACTGACCCAAAAAGGATGCTGTGTCCATCCTGTTCGGGTCAGTGGGCACATGTGATATTTTGCATGCAAGTTGTGGGCGCTCAAATAAAATACCTGCCACGAGGACATGCCCATTCATAAATGATTACTGTTGGAACAAACTTCTACATATCATACAAAGGCTAACACTTGGTATGAAGAAGCAATTTTTAAAAATTGCAGCTTTCTGATGGCAGCAGTCCCCATTTTCTTAATAGTAATAAAGATGAGGAAATATGCACAGTTTTGGTGTAAAGCCAGCTTCACTGTTGGAAATGTATTGGGCCAAAGTCTAGTGAGAGTCCTCCCCATTTTGGAGTGTGCTGGTCCATTTTCCTGCTGAATATATTTCTAATTGCAATCTCCAGTTGCAATTTGTCAGCCCTGAACCTATCTTGCTCTTTGTTTTACTTCCACAACATCCGTTTCATTGGCACTGAAAATCAGTTCCCACGTGTAATATTTTTATGGCTTCTCATCTATTTATAATTGCTTTTGGAGAAACAGAAAATTGTGTTTGTGCCCTACTTTTTCCAACCTACATTATCCCTCTGACTGAAGTAATAACCTGTCATGCTTAAACAATTAGTGTAATGCAGAGGACACAGGGGCCTACTGCATGCTGCTAATGGAACATCGAATGTGGCTTTAGAAAGTCTGATAAAAATATGCTTTATATGGCCAAGGCTAGATATTAGTAAGTATTTCAGGGCAAGCCTCTTGAAAGGACTTTCTAAAGAAGCTTTCCCTCCCCATCTCTCCATACTTCTCACAGCTGAATGTTTTATTTTCTGCATTGAAGAACTCACTAAATATTACACCAGCTCCTATAATTAACAGATCTCATTATTTTACCAGAAATGTGGTATAACTACTTACAACTATAGGGGAATGAATTATGATTATGTTGAATGTTTTTAATGCCTCAGTTATCTGGCTGGGGAAAGATTAGGGCAGAGATTAAAACAGAATCTAATAATCTACTGGAGATAAATCATGCTATATCACTATTGTCTGGCTGGGTGGCAACCCTGAGCCAGCCTGGCTTCTCACCTGGGAACTGGCACGAACAGACTTCCAATGTAACAAAAGCTTTACTAAATAGGTTTACTGTAGAAAAGCAAACGCAACTATTAAGAAAGACGTCTAGTCACAGCAGTGTATCAAATCAAAGCCCTAGTTATAACAAAATCATGATCTAAATTCTTTCTCCTACTTATATAGTGGTAATACTGGAGGAGGATTTTCTTTGGATGTCAGTTTTTCTGATTAAGCCTATTTCAACCCTAATATTGGTTTTGATGTGTTTCCCATTTCAAAAGAGACCATTTCGTCAGTTATAACCAGAAGAGGATGCCAGGGCAATACTGTAAAAGAAATGTTGTGTCCACCCTTAATCTAAATTAACCTTTCCCAAGCCAGTATTCTTCAACTTCTCTGGACTACAAGAACATGACAGTTGTGGATTAAACATTGAAAGTTGCCAGATTAGAAAACATGAACCAAAAATAAGGCCTAGTGGTATCTAGAGGTATCTGTACATTTCAATAGACTATCTCTATACCAGAGCTACCTGTATATTTGAGTAAATTATCATACACTGAGTGGAAAAAAGGCACTTACTTCAGACCATTTGAACCCATTAATACAAGAGTGTTAGCTCCAAAATCATCAGACAATTAATTATAATCAACTATAATCAAATAATTTTTTTACTGAAGAAAATGACACCTGATTCTATTATTCAAGAATGGAGTTTAACATTAGAAAAGAATAAAAGAGTTATAAAAATATACATATCGATGAAGAATACATCTTGGGCTTTGGCAGATTATATGAGTCAGTTTTCTACTAGTGTATTTGCCAATCATCCTAAGATCCTGATTGTTGGAATTCCCAGAATAGTTTGATAATATATTACAACTGATTCCATGCTGATAGGCAACCAACTGAAGAATTCTGTATCTGAATCTTAGGTTATTATAGTAGTTGCATTTCTATACTAAACAGATTTACATTGGTGCCACAATCATTTTTGTTTGGAGCATTTCTTTGACATCCTCGGTTCCTTATGAAACCTCTGAGCAATAGCAACAGGAAATCCAATATTTGTACATTGCACCAAGCCAGGGAAGAACAATGTGAGTACAAATTCAAGCCATCTTTCCAAGGGAAACAATGGAAGAGTATTGTGTAACTGATGAAATAGGCATATCATTGTTAAAAAGTCAAGCAATCCAAATTATCAAAAAAGCCACCTCAGTCTCATTCATTTGTATCAGGGGTGAAATTCTACCACCTCAGCCCACCTCAGGAGAGGAGGTAGGGATGATTTGAATCAGTAAAAAATCACCCCTGATTGCTATTACTATTATACCAAGTATACTTGGCCACGCCCACAGCCATGCCCACAGAGCCGGTAGGGAAAAATTTTGAATTTCACCCCTGATTTGTATGGTGTCCTCCTGCCCACTTCCTGATCTTCAGCCCTCCTGTCAGACTTTTGAGAGAGGCCAGGTTAGAAAACGCACATCACAAGGACTACTGACCCTCTATTTCAGGTGTGTCAAACTCAACCCAGTGGGCTGGATCTGGCCCGTAGGGTGCTTAGATTTGGCCTGTGGGCCTGACCTGGAAACAGTGAAGGATCAGCCTGCAGTGCCTCTACCAGTGAAAAGGGAGCTTGGGGAAGCCGTGTCGGGCCCTCCCAAGCTCCATTTTTGCTGGCAGAGGCCTGCAGGAGGCTGTCACGGTTGAAAATGGAGCCTGGGAGGGCTGTTGTGGCCAAAAATGGAGCCTTGATGAGTGATATCAAGCTGGCCATACACCAGGGGTCGGATTCTACCAGTTCGCACCTATTCGCTAGAACCGGTTGTTAACATTCTAAGCAGTTCGGAGAACCAGTTGTTACAAGAAATTACTGGCCTAATCCTGTAAGGAAGGCAGGCAGGAAACATTCTGGTGTTGCTTACAGAAACTGCCTCTCCATTAACGCTTATTACATTCTTGGCAGGACTAGACTTCCTGTCTCAGGAACATCTCTGGAGTTTTTTCCCCTCCTTTGCTGGTACTTTGCTTGTGTGGAGTGACCATTCAAAGTTACAATGGCACTGAAAAATGTGACTTATGACCATTTTTCACACTTACGACTGTTGCAGCATCCCCACAGTCATGAGAGGCCAGGTGAGGAGATGCATGCCTTGATGTGAATGATATTGAGTTGGCCACACCCAGCCAATAACATGACCACCAAGCCACGTCCACCCAGTCACATGACCACCAAGCCACTCCCATCACCTAAGCCATGCCCACAGAACCGGTTGTTAAAAATTTGAATCCCACCCCTGCCATACACCCCAAGCCCCGAGGTCAAACACAGCCCTGACACAGCCCTCAATGAAATCAAGTTTGACACCCTTGTTCTATTTTATTGCTCCAGGGTACAATGACAGAATCTTTAAGACCCATCAGAGTACCTTTTTGCGCCTCATACCATACAGGATCTAGGTGTGTTATTCTGAGTCTCGTTCTCATGTCTCCTCCTTTTCCAGGACTGAAATGTCATTTGCTATGTCGTTTGTCCACTCATCATTCTTGCATACCTTCACCAAAATTGCCTCTGTTTTCTTCTGTGCCAATTTTTCTGAATCTTGGCAACTTTAAGAAGTGTGGACTTTATTTCCCCCATGCTGACTGGGACTTGAAATCCACGCATCTTAAATGTTGTTGAGGCTGAGAAACCCTGCTCTGCATTAACAATACTAATAAGGTTGGCTCTTGTTCATCAGGAGATTGTCCATACTGCTTTCAGCCTGAGCTGGGTTAAAACAACAATAATTGGCTCCTTTTGCACAGTAGGATAAGCCAAAGAAACATTAATTACAGTCTGATGTGTACTGACCCAATCAAAATTTAAGATAGTCATTCCAATACAGTTTTCCAATATCTTCATCTAGTACAGCTATACTATACATTCTTGGGCAAGAATGGTAGCAGCCATAATCCAAGAGTGTATCATACAAACAATTCTTCTGGCCAAGACCTCTTCTGCAGTTAGATGGGTTTTGCTTCCTTTGGTCACTGAAGGGAAAATTATTTATTTGTTTCTTTATTAAGTTTATTTGCTAATTAACTCACCATAGGGCTACTAGATACCCATCAAGGAACTCCCCACCCATGCTGCAATTTGCTTGTTTTGTAAACAGAGACTGCAACTATTCTAAACTTGAAGCCAGATGGCAATGTGTTGGCTGAAGCCATTTTATGGAATTAAGTACCCATGCAGTCAGATCTTATTCTGAGAAAGGTCCCCATCATGTTTGACTCTCAAAACAAGGCAAGAGTCTTTAATTAGTTATCAAAAGAAAAATCAAACCGAGCGTCCTAACAGAAGAACATCGTGTCTTCTTTTATATGATTCACTGTTCTCCATCCAAACAATTGTGTCCCTTCTAGGAACAACATTCACCTCCTCCAGGGACTTGCCCACCTGTTTGCCAGCCTAAGGCAAGTGGAGAAAGATGCAGAACTGACATTAGTTGCTTAGCAACCAGAAAGATGCTAAGACCTCACTGCTAACAAGGGGCACCCTAATGACCTCTTGCTGTTCTAACTTTCTCCCAGTTGCTAATGTGCTTTCATCACATGTAATCTTTTCTTCTGAAATCCCTTCCAACTAAATCCTCCAGGCTGGCATAAACTGGAAAAATGGGCGCTGCTTGTACAATTTGGGCATGGAAGCAGTCTCTGGCATATGATAAATTTTAAGGGGTTAAGAAAAGTCAGTTCACATCGGGAAAATTATAAAACATGATCCACCAGACCAAAGAGAAGTAAGGGCTGGTTTAGGGATGAAGAATTCAAAACGATAGTTGTGACATGGATGGCCTAAACTCAATCAGCTATAGTCCTTTAAAATGATATACAACAAGTAGGATGTTTTTGAGGAGCTGGGTATTTAAATTCCTCCTTAATTTCAAGCCATGAATTCCAACAGCAAATGATTAAAGATGAAAGTCACGTAGGCTGGCCTGCATGAGTCTGAAAACATTTTTTTTCTTTTCTTTTTTCTTTTAAAAAGCCATGATTGTTCTTATTTAGAGAAGTGAAGGGTCAGCCTGACCTTATTTGCTTATGATTTTTATTAGTAGCCTTTTTCTGCAGTTCCCACATTTCCTACTACTTCTCTTTGAACACCCAGTGGATTTACGCTTCATGTTTGCATGTATTAAGAATGCAGCCATAGCAACTACTAGCATTAATGAACTATTTGCTTATGCAGTAATAATTAACTTCCATTACATTACTTTGTGTGATTACTTTCTTAATTGCCTGAATTATGCATCCATTTAATATTTAATAACCATTTTCAGAAATCAGACACTGGTAAAAAAAAATTTGCTTGCCATTTCCTTGCAATAATTAAGCTAACAAGAATAAATGGAACATTTTTTTTAAAAATGATATCTTGCATTTGCATCTCTGCATACAGAACAAGATCTTAAATTAGCTATTTATTAAGTTTAAATTTAAAGACCAAACAGTGCATTTTTCAAAAATGCCAAGAGATATAAAACCTAAATGCCGTGCTACCTGATACTATAGTGTCACATATTTTCTTTGAAGATCACAGATTATTCATTAGTACTAATGCATTATGAAACAAGGCAAAGGAACTGTGTTTTTTTTATAAAAAAAAGCAACCTGACATCTTTTTTTTCCCCTTAAAAATTCAAGGAAGCTGGTTTCCAAGTGTGCTTTTCAAAATACACACCGAGAGAGATAATGCAAATTCAGTACACAGACAAGGGTTGGATTTACAAAGGGGAGTGACAACTCATTGTTGTATATGAAAATGTTGTTTACAATCAAGGCCAAGTGATGTGATTTGCTTGTTTCTGCATGTTGTCAGCTGTCTCTCTCCAAGCCCTTGTGCCCCCCTGGCACCCAAGCAAAGCCATCTGCTGATTTGCAAAGTGATCGTGCCAGGATGTTTCCTGCACATCAGCTCCAGTTTTCAGCGGTGTGTGCAAAGAAGTCACTCGCTTAACAAACATTATGTGTTACTCTTTTATTTTACACAGTGTTGTGAGACAGATTGAACTGAGTTCCGCCAATTCTCTAAACACACACACACACACACCTCTGCTTGAGCTACTTTGGCAGAATGCCTCTGACAGTCCATCTTGCTGACGGCAGCCATGTTGAGATACTTTTATCAACATATGAACTAGCAATAGAGAGACCTAGAATACTATTAACCTAGGCCAATTTAATGCACAGAAAATATGAACGTGGAAGAAAATGAGGAGAGTCTGCGCTGGACGCATTGTTTACTCAGGAACACTCATTCTATCCTCCCTGAGCAATCAAAAAGACATTTTCTGTCAGGCAAATCACAAAGAATGATTGTGGTGTTTCCCACCATCACCACCCCACCATCAGCAGAAGTGACTCATTTTAAATGAGGAGTAAGGGGAAAGATGGAAGTTTTGGATGTCTTTGAGTCAGCAACGTCTGCGATTCGAGTTTGTAAACCATAGCTAAATTGATGCCAATCTCACTGGCTGTTGCTACTGTGGGCGGCTTCATTAGGATTTGCTTTTTGAATGATCTCTCAGCCGGTAAGCCTGGGAGCGGCTAGTAAGGCAAGGTTAGGAGGAAAAAATATAATGGCAGCATGTTGATGCTTCGCAGACCTCATGATAGTTTCCGTCTGTCATTATTTACGTCCGACTTTATGCGTCATGTCAGTTACCTAGAAGGCACTTTAATGTGAAGCTCCAGTGTGGGGTCTCCCCTCCTCCTTCTCTTCTCTCTCTCTCTCTCTTTCTCCCTCTCTCACATCCAGGCTGGATACCATTATTTTCCTTGCACCACTACGCTTAGGTGAAGCATGCTACTAGCATTCAGGAAGAATACACAAAGAAGAAAGAATGTTTTCACTCATCTACACTAGAATATTTTGAAAAGACTACTTCAATATTCCTTTTATAGGTGGCAAATGGTGATCAATAAATAAACATCTATCAAAAGCCCACTCAGTTTTATTCTACCTCCCCTACTTAGTTTGCCTGTGTAATAGCAAATCTTTTTCATTTTTACAAAAAAACAACAACAGCAATACTGAAGCAGTTTCAAAGTAGAAATCAAACTGCATAAAATCAGGCAGTTTAAAAGTGGAAATCTATCATTTGAGGCTACAACCCTGAAATAAGAATTCTGAACTCTCAGTGATATCAATAATAGGAGAGAAAATCTGAAATGTTCTGTGGTTATTTTTAATTGGATTCTCTGTATACAAAGTTATTTATACAGTATGATGAATGTGCAAAGTGCTTTGGAGTCTTCGTTATGATTCAAATTTAAAAGACACAACTAGGTTGCATCGCGTTAGCTAGAAGATCCAAAGGAAAATAGGGAAGAGGAGAGCACTTGATTTGGAGCAATTTCAAGATAGATACATGTATAGTGTCAGGATTCCGGCAGTTACCCTAATTAATTAATTTCTATGCCATATAGGTTTTATTTCTTGTGGAGCAGTGAAAGGCCCTGAAGGTGTGGGTTCTTGTGGGATATACAGAGTTTTGGAAACTGAGGATGCACTCCTGTGCCTTTGAATGTTATTTATTTATTTATTTATTTATTTATTTATTTATTTATTTATTTATTTATTTATTTATTTATTATTTGGATTTCTAGGCCGCCCCATCTCCCGAAGGACTCGGGGTGGCGTACAACCATATAAAAACAATACAGTACAAATATCACACAGTTAAAAACTAACTAGAAACCCAATCAAATTTAAAATCATGAAGACAAATAATTAAAACTCCCATCCCACCCCTCAGTCCAGGTTGACAAGTTAGAATAACCATGTCTTCCAGCCACGATGGAAGGAGCGGAGGTCAGGGGCCATCCGAAGCTCAGGGGGGCAGTTGGTTCCATAGGGTGGGTGCTCCCACAGAGAAGGCCCTACCCCTGGGGAAAGTTAGCTCCAGAACCTTCTCTCAGTAGTCTCAACATCATGTCCCACTAATCACTTTATGAAGATGTTGCATTAACAGGGTTTTTTTTTAATGGCACATCCTCATAACATTGCCCTGATCTCACCTCCAGCTTTCAACTAACATAGCTGTTCAACCATTGTTCAGCATTCAGGTAATGTCTGTCCATCTTTGTGAACATTGGTTTGGTGGTCTTCTGAATGAGAGGTGGACCTATGTTTAATAAATAGGTCCTTGGGTGTACTGTATATCTGCATTTGTGCAGGTGTATGTCAATTCCTTAGGTTCAGAAGTACGCAAAGATTTAGCTCACCACTCTCAGATCTTCCTGCCACCCATCCCAACCCCTTAGGCATAACCGACCTGAGAAATCATGGTGCTTTTCCTCTGCCAGTTTTGACTGCTTCTGCTGATGCTGCTCTGTTCCAATAAAGACCCAACTGAGAATATGTGCAATGTGAAGGCGCTCCTTTTCTTTGCTACATCCAGACCAATGGGTGAGATCCTTCCTACCCTTTCTTTTCTTATGCTGACTAGCTGGTCTCTTTGACCTATCTCCCAAAGCAAGCCCAGCTCTTTCAGTCTGCCAGACTGCCTTTCTATTCACGAAGGTGGCATCTGGGTGAAATGGAAACAAGGCCCCAATTTCTCTTGGATAGGGCAAGGCATTATCTTTCAATCTCACTTGTACTTCCTCATCTGTAAAATGGGGTGCTTCCTAATACCTCTTTTTGTCCCCCTCTCCCAGTCTCTTCTCTTCATGCTGCTCGCCAGAGAGATGTCAGCTGGGTTTCAGGCTGGCTGCTACAGGAGGTGCTCTGAAACACAGCTGACAGGTACAGAAAGCAGCTCCTCAGTGCAATAAGAGAGTTTCTTCCCACTTCACTTGGCAATTTAAAACTGAACCTGTCAGCCATTTGGGAGGTACTTTTAAGTGGGTTCTTAGATCAGTTCCAGAAGAGCCCTATTGCAGAATAATATTATTCCAGAATACAGAATAGTGCTAAGCAGTGGTGGGATTCAATTTTTTTTACTACCGGTTCTGTGGGCGTGGCTTGGTGGGCATGGCAGGGGAAGGATATTGTAAAATCTCCAATCAGAGGTGGTATTTGCCGGTTCTCCGAACTACTCAAAATTTCCGCTACCGGTTCTCCAGAACTGGTCAGAACCTGCTGAATACCACCTCTGGTGCTAAGTCCATGTCCAAAGCTGCTAATGTGGTTTCCTCTGAACACACTAATACAAACATGCATGCAAGACCTGTACACATTTAGCAATAGCACTTAGACTTATCTACTGCTTCACAGTGCTTCACAACACTTTCTACATGATTTACAGAGTCAGCATATTAGTGCCCCCAACAATCTGGGTCCTCATTTTACCAGCCTTGGAAGGATGGAAGGCTGAGTCAACCATGAGCCCTGTGGGGATCAAACTCCAGGTTATGGGCAGAGTTTGCCTACAATATTGTATCCTAATCACTGGGCCATAAGGTTCACAAGGGCTCACATTTGACAGATGATTGACCCCACCCAATGAGTGACCACCTCCCCAGGCCTTGCTCATATTAAGGAATGTGATGGGTGTATATGCTCCCACCAGTTAGGGACAAAGCCAAGGAAATCTACCAATCATTTTTCCTTAACATGTCCTGAACTAAATCTGTAAGAATAGCATTCACTGGCCTCATTATCGAAGCAGAGTTCAGCCATCAGAATGACAAATGATATGCTGGCATAAACTCTTCTGCCAGCTCAAGGACTGGTGGATTGCACTTTAATGCAGCTGTGAAGAAAAGCCCATGGACAGCACTGATATGCCAAGTGGCTTGAGTCTGCATGCAGTAAAAATTCTCCTCAGCCAGCAGAGAAGAAATTTGCTTATTCCCATTCAATTTCCTCAAGCTGAGCATTCTCCAGATGTTATAGATTTCAACTTCCAGAAATCTCTACCCATCATGGCCATGGTTGAGAACTCTGCACATCATGAAGGCGTTTAGCTTCCTCATTCATCACCCTTTAATCTCAATGAAATCAATGAAACCACTTTAGGCCTGACCGATGTAATTCTGATTTATTTCAAACAGGCTATTCAGGTCCTTCTCCCACTTTCACTAAACCATCTTACAAGGATGATTCACAACATGTTTTTTCCCCTGCTGTATTACCATGGCATTAGTTTCACTTTATTCCCAGATGGTGAGAAAGTCAGTTTTTAAGTTGTCCTTAGCTGGGCTGGGATTTTAATAGTATCTTTGCTCTCTGCCCAAGGGCAACCTCTGAGTAGTCAAATAGCTGTCAGTAATCTCAAACAAGGCAACAGAGGGAAGTTAGGAACTGGTAATATAATGTCAGTGTAGTTTTATTTTTGTTTTTTTACCAAGGAGAGGTGGCAAGGATTTCATTTTGGCAATGGAAAACCTTTGATCTAGGTCTATCTTACCTGATTTCCCTCTTTTCATATAAGAAAAGATTAGATTCCCTCCATCCTGGAAGTTCCAGGATATTATCTCAGAAATCAGGTAAAAATATATACCTGCATTTCCAACTCCACATATGCATATTATTCTCATAAGAATGATAAAAGTAACCCTAATATAGATTCTCTGTGTATTAGGACTTTTGCTTTCAAGGCTGGTTGTTTTTATTGATTTATTTGATTCCCCTCTTTGAAACCAAATTTTCCCAGGGCTCTTTATGGTAAATTTAAAGCACAAAAGAAGTAATAATAATATATTTATTAAAATAAGCCTCAAAAACAGTCACCAGCCTGTTATTAAAAGACCTGAAAGATCAAAAATATCTTTGGTTCCAAGACCAGAAAATTTGTGCCAGGGATATCTCCCTGAAGACTTTCCAATACTTTTAGAATATCTTACAGATACAGATAATCAGAGTTGGAAGGAACCTTATAGGTCATCTAGTCCAACCTCCCGCCCTACACCATTTCTGACAAATGGCAGTCCAATCTCTTCTTGAAAGTCTCTAGTGATGGCGCTCCCACAACTTCTGAGGGCAAACCGTTCCACTGGTTGATTGTTCTCACTGTCAGGAAGTTTCTCCTTATTTCCAGGTTAAATCTCTCCTTGTTCAGTTTCCATCCATTATTCCTTATCTGGCCTACAGGCGCTTTAGAAAATAGCTTGACCCCCTCCTCTCTGTGGCAGCCTCTCAAATATTGGAAAACTGCTATCATGTCTCCCCTGGTCCTTCTCTTCACTAGACTAGCCAAGCCCAGTTCCTGTAACCGTTCTTCATATGTTTTGGTCTCCAGTCCCCTATTCATCCTGGTTGCTCTTCTCTGTACTTTTTCTAGAGTCTCAACATCTTTTTTATAATGTGGTGACCAAAACTGGATGCAGTACTCTAGGTGTGGTCTTACTAAGGCTTTATAGAGGGGTATTAGTACCTCACTTGATCTCAATTGTATCTCTCTGTTAATGCAACTTAGGATTGCATTAGCTTTTTGGCAGTGGCTGCTCATATTTAGCTGGTTGTCCACTAAGACTCCAAGATCCCTCTCACAGTTACTGCTATTTAGTCTGGTTTCACCCAGTCTATATGTGTACTTTTGGTTTTTCTTGCCTCAGTGTAGGACTTTACTTTTCTCTACATTGAATCTGCCCATCTTCCTTATTATTAGTGATCAGTTGTCCCCAGTTAAATATTAAAACATAGCACATATTTGTTTATGTACCAGTTAGAGCAGAGCAGTTTATGTTCCAGTTTAGTGAATGGGAAAAAAGTTGCAATATGTCATGAGATGACGACTCGAGTTTGACACACCTGAGTTAGAGGGGACACCAAACTTTTCATAATTCATCTTCATATCACTGTATTTGAGAAAATAAAAATAAAAATCACTGCAGCATCTGCAGCAAATAGAGATGACACCAAAGCAATGGCATGTGCATGATGCCAAACCATACAAAAAACCACCATTGCATAGTTCATCCTGATGTCTGCCTGAAGTATTGTAGCTGAGTAACATAATTTACATTGTACACAGTAACAGTGTGATCTTGGAATGCACACCCAATCATTCAATCCATCCTGCAAACTTCCATGCAAATACAAATTCCCAAATCTAAACTAATGTTCTTAACTGTCGCTACCCCTTTCTCTCCATGGATTCTATTTTATGCTTTATAGATTGAACCTATACAGTATCATTATTACCTTTCACACATTTACCTTTCTACCAATAATGAAAGCCAATAGCCTCTGTTTAATTGACCAAAACAAATACATGTTGGTCTCTCTCCATCATCCAGCTAAACAAACAATACCTCTGGATATTATATTTTCTTAAGTTATATTCTAGATGAATTTAATAATAGATGCCAATCACTTATTACACATTAGGTACACAACATCCCAAGATGTCATATTAAATTGTGTGTTTTTTGTGTTTGCAGTCTATTAAAAAAACCAATATCACCAGACAAATTTAAAATTTCTCACACATTATTATCCTGGTTATCAAACAAGCAAGGATTTATATAACTCAAATTTCTCTCAAAATATTATCCTGATTATCAAACAAACAGGGATTTATATAACTGTATATTTTAGTACTAAACATACTAAAAATTTCCACAGAAGGTACTTCCTTGTGAATTTTTCTTAAAAGAAAACATGTAAAAGGACTGAATAGAAGACATTAAAAATAGACCATGCATTAGTGGTTGAACAAAGGACAAATATTTTGAAAACATATAACACTAACATCTCCCAGATGTTAATCTTGTATGCCACCCTTATCCCACTCTTTTGCTAATGGAAATTAGAAAAAGGAAAATATGACCCTAATTTGGGCGGCTAGTTACTCAAATATATTGCCTTTATAATGGCACATTCTGAAAATTCAGATATTGTTCCAGAAGCACCTGTGGATGGAAAGACATGTCTGGTTTGCCTTCCAGGCTTAGATAGGAATATGGTTCAAATTTAGGTTCATTGTTATATATGTTATCAGAAATAGCATTTTTTATTTCTTAGTCTTAGATGGACTTTACTATAGCATCAGCGTCACTTTCTTTCTGTTCCCCATTTCACAAGCAGCTATCTCAACTCTTTCCAAAATCACCATAAATAATAAAGAAGAAGAATAAAGAAAATAATAAAGAAAACGGATAGGTAATTTTATGGTATGGATATGTATGAAGATGGGCAAAACAGAATGGTTCAGCTATTTATAAGTGGGAGGGGGGAGACAGCATTGACCATGGAAACAGGAATAAAATGAAAGTTTTGTTTTCCCTCACAATCCTTGTGTGTCCCACTTGTATATAGACAGCTGAAATGGAAAGAAAAAAAACCCAGAAGGTTCCACTTGTTGGGTACCTATAGGCCATTGTTTTCACTATAAGCACTCTGGCATTTAGAATTTATTAGCTGGAGAAATAGCATATCATAAGATGGAAAGATGACATAGGTGTCAGTTGGAGTGTCGGCCAAATCTCATTACAACAGCTTCTTTTATTAAAGGCATTGGCCTTTCCCATTATTTTTTCTCCCTTTGCCTTCATTATTTATAAAATCATTTCTATCTTTCCTTTCTGCTCATCTGGAAGCCTCAAGGCAGATCAGAAACAGAAGTTAAAACACATGATAAATCAGAGTAAACTAGAAAAGCAGAAACCGGATTTGGCTGAAACATAACTCACAACAGGAAGAATTTAAAATCAATCTAAAAGCAGAGCAAGGGGAAAACAAAAGCAAGCACATAAAAAAAGACAACAAATGGGCAAAACACAGAAAGACAAGAAATTCCTACTACAGAAGGGAAGAGAATTGTTAGGTAAGCCATCATGCAAATAACGACATCAGCGAATAACAACAAATAAAACAACCCAGTTGCCACAACTAAAAAATCCCATCCAGATGGTTAAATGACAATGGACCTCTCTCACCATAAGACCTCCACAGCTGTGGGAGGGCAAACAGGTAATTTTAAGTTTAAAATGTCTTTTTTTTTCAGGATAAAAATAAAACGGAAGGAATATTTGCAAAAGTAAAGGGGTTGGTGGGTTGTAATAGATCCAAAATGCATTTATGATGGGATGATTTTTTAAAGTTGACACTTTCAACCCTATGGGGCTTCTTCAGGAAAGCTCCTCTGCCAGCGTTCCTGAAATTGCCACAATGTGCTTCATTATATTAAGTGCACTGCTGGATAATAGCACTAGTAATAGCACTTAGACTTATATACCACTTTACAGTGCTTTACATTGCAGCCCTCTCTAAGTGGTTTACAGAGTCAGCCTATTGCCCCCAACAATCTGGGTCCTCATTTTACCCACCTTGGAAGGAAGGAAGGATGAGTCAACCTTGAATCTGATGAGATTCAAACTGCCAAATTGCAGGCATAACTAAATATTTGCTGTATTGAAATATAAACAAAGATAGAATGGAATCCCCTTTCACCTTCTATGTGTGTGTTTTTAATCTACCCACTAGTCCCATTCCATTTTTTTTTCAAAGAGAAGAATAAAATGTTAGTTGACATTTTCCAATGGCTAGTATTCATCCTGCTATGTATTCCCCTGAGATTAAAAGTCCCAAAGCTTTTTCCCAAGGTATTCATTCATGGTGGAATTCCCTAGCCAAGTCGGTCCTATTAGGATTCTGGAGTTCTAGCAGCAACTTAAGATATTGGCACCAGCTGTGAGAATACTTTCCTGCTCCAGACAAGACTTATTTTAATATTTGTGTGTGTGTATACATACACACATTATTTTCTTATTTAAATAGATATCTACCATTGCTAATTAAGAGGTTTTTTTTAATGAAGATCACTTTGGTGGGCCAGCAATTTTGTTCAGTGGATAGAATGCATGTAGACATAAACCCTAAAGTTAGCGGCATTTGTAAGAAAGTATTTGTATGGAAGAAATGAAAAATGTAGAATTTAAATTTAGAGGAGGAGGAGGAAGCGGGAAGGAAGTAGAAGGCAAGGGTGGTAACACAGATACAGGTTATGCATAAAACAGATTACAAGTATATTGCCAATTAAAACAGGTGCAATGTGTTTTAAAAAAACCTCTTTGTTTATTGAGACAAAGATGGCCTGAAATTTTTTGATGAATATGAATTCAACAGGTTTTTGTTGATAAAGGTTTCAGGGCATCTCAAAAAGTCTTGGGAATGCAAATCATATTACAATTGTTTGGCTACTTCTTAACCCGGTTCTCCTGTAACCTGTATCTGCATAGCCACCTGTCTTCTCTCTTTCTCACCTCTTCCGGCCAAATACAAGGCCACATCATCCCATTTTAAATCCTGCATCAGTTTATCCACTCCATACATCTCATGAAGCAACCTATAGTTGATGCCTTTTAGTAACATTTGCTGGCCAGCAAAGAGGCTCCCAGGCACCTTCTGGTTTTTGACTGCCGTAGATTAAAATGACTGCCTCCTACAATATTCTCCATTATGGAGACTGAGTTTATCAGAAGAGAAAAATAACTGATCTGAGAGGGAAAGGAAGGGATGGAAACTCTGAGAAGATCAGTTGAATCAGTAGGAGGCAAGTTACATGGAGGTCTTCAAAGTCTTTTAGATAAGAAGATAAAAGTATCACTGCTAACCATCACTGCGTCTATTGCCCATAGCGATCAATATGAAGGAAACCAGTGTAGGCAAACTCGCCATATATATCTTCTGACTGGTGGCCCAGAGTTCAATAATAAAATGCTCTACTTTGGCATACATTTTTCCTGTTTGAGAGATTATGGTATGGCATCCTTTGGGTTATCTGCAGGGCAGAGAAACCAACCTGGAGTTTGTTGTTACAACTGGGACTCAATGTCAGCAATATTGGTTTTCTTACTATCAATACGGGAATTCTCTAGCTATACTTCAAAGCTATTGAATGAAGCAAACTGCAGTGTTCATTCTTCAGTGTGCATCTTCTAGATCCTCTTCATGTGAATAAAGAAAGCTGAGGACATATAGTGTATCTGCTCTCAACTTGCTGCCAGAGAAAATCAGGCTGGTTCCTGGTTTGGTCAGTTCCTTCCACCACACCCTCACCAACACTGGCAGGCCAGGGCACACTACTGTATTAAATAGGGAGGAAATCCCACACTCATTCACACTGAAGATACTATCTAGTTCATTCACTCACTCATTCATTCATTTTTTAAACTGCCCATCTCCCTCAGAGAGGGACTCTGTTGGGTAATGAAATGTCTGCAAGCAAACAAACTCAGAGAGCATCAATGGCTCCCCAGCAGATACCACTCACCAGTGGTATTCAGCAGGTTCTTACCAGTTCCGGAGAACCGGTAGCGGAAATTTTCAGTAGTTCAGAAAACTGGCAAATACCACCTCTAATTGGCCCTGCCCTCATCTATTCTCTGCCTCCTGAGTCCCAGCTGATTGACAGGGTCTTTTTTGGTTGCCCTTCACAGGAGAGCGGAGCTGGAAAGCAGGTTAGTGGGGTGGGGAGGGAATGGGATTTTGCAGTATCCTTCCCCTGCCATGCCTACTGTTACGTATGAAGGTTTGAATGTCATTGGTTAAGTGGGGGGGGGGGGTTGAGCCACAGGCTTCCCAGTGGGAGGGAAGCTCCTATTGCATTTTACTCTCACACCTTGACCAAAGCAGAGAGGAATTACAGCCAATTGGACAAGGAAACATTGGCAATTGTTGCAGCTATCAAGAAATTTCATGAGTATCTATATGGGAGAACATTTACCATTGTCACAGATCACAAACCTTTGTTAGGCATTGTGGCAGGAGACAAACCTACACCCACTATCCTGTCACCAAGAATGCTGAGGTGGACTGAATTTCTTGCTGCTTATTCATACAAACTTATCCACAAGCCTGGCAAGGACATTGGACATGCTGATGCACTGAGTCGTTGCCCACTTCCTTGTCACAAGGAGGACTGTGAACCTGAGGCACACACCTTTTCCTAGAAACTGTTGCCAAGCTTCCAGTACAGGCTGCTGAAATTGCCAGAGAGACTGCCAAAGA
The DNA here is from genome assembly GCA_009733165.1 of Naja naja. Lineage (NCBI taxonomy): Eukaryota > Metazoa > Chordata > Lepidosauria > Squamata > Elapidae > Naja > Naja naja. The sequence goes on along the minus strand of CM019148.1, from coordinate 206,338,203 downwards.
CACTTTATTGGCTCCTGTTATAGGCTGGATTAAGAAAGGTTGGCCTCTTCAAGATCTACCTCACCTTGCCCAACCTTTTAAGTCAGGCAAACTGAATTATCTGTATTAAGAGGATGTATTTTGTGGGGTAACAGGGTGGTTATTCCTGCAAAACTGCAAAGAGAGGTTTTGGAAATGTTACATGGGGGTCATCCTGGTATTGTAAGGATGAAGGGATTGGCCAGGAGTTCAGGTATTGACAAAATGGTTGAAAACTGGGTTGCATCTTGTCCCAACTGTCAGGTAGTCAGGCCTGCCCCACCTCTCACCTCCAAACAGGAATGGGAATGTCCTAGGGGCCCATGGTCTAGGATTCACATTGATTTTGCTGGCCCTACCAGAGGGCACACTTTCCTTATTATAGTTGATGCATATTCCAAATGGCTAGAGGTAATCCCTATGGCATCCACCACAACGGATGCTGTCATCAAGCAGCTTAAAAAGCTTTTTGTAACCCATGGGTTACCTGATGTCTTGTCTCTGACAATGGCCCTCAATTTACATCCAACCTTTTTGAATCCTATCTAGCACAACTGGGTATCAGACATGCCCTGACAGCCCCTGGGCACCCTTCGGCTAACGGCCAGGCTGAACGCATGGTATGTTTTACCAAGGAGAAGCTTCAGCAATTGGGTCCTGGGGACATCACTAAGAAAGTTGAAAAACTTCTTAGTGTTCAGCACATCACTCCTAACCCATCAACTAACTTATCCCCAGCAGAGTTGTTGATGGGTAGGAAACTTAGGTCTCCCCTTGACCGCCTTCATCCCACTTACGCACCCAACGCACCACTTGATTCCACTAGCAAAGTTCGCACGTTCAGTGTGGGTGATTCTGTTTATGCTAAGAACCTTATGGGTGAACCTTCATGGATTCCTGCTGAAATAACTCAAATCACAGGCCCTCGTTCTTACAGGGTACAAACAGAGGATGGAATCCTCTGGAGCAGGCACATTGATCAGCTTAGATCCAGGTTACCTCAGGAACATTGCAATTGTTCCTCTCTAGTTCCCATACCTAATGCCTTTTCTAGGGGGTGGGGGGAGGAACATGAGGATAATCAGCAAACAAGAATCAACCCCATGTGTAACGAGCCATTACGACAGAAACCATCCCAAAACCTGTCACAATGCCAAAATCCATCCTTACAAGTGGAAGATTGCACATCACTACCTGACTTGGGTGCTGACATTGGGCTGGAGATGGGTTGGGAGGAGAGACCAGATTCTAACAATCAAACAGGGTCTTCTTTCACAGGAAGTCCAAGTAGGGAAATGTCAACAGACACAATTCCTCTCTCACTGGGTGAGAACGTTAAAACTTCTGAACCACGAAGGTCTCAATGTACACGTAAGAGCCCCACCTATTTAAAAGAATACATTAGATAGGTTGGGGTTTGAGTATGGACTGAACCTAGTGGGAGGGTGTTATGTATGCAGGTTTGAATGTCATTGGTTAAGTTTGAACTGTTCTTGTAAAATGTCAGAAATGATTGGTTTAAAAGTGGGAAAACCCTGCACTCTGATTGGCTGGCAACTGCGGCTGCTGGCTATAAGTAGCAGCCGCAGCCCAGCCAAATCGGGTCTGTTATGAGCTGTAGTCACTAATAAACTTTTCACTGAAGCACTCCGCGTCTGACTCTTCATGCAAATCTAACACCTACCAAGCCACACCCACCAAGCCACGCGACATCCACCAAGCCACGCCCACAGAACTGGTAGTAAATTTTTTTGAATCCCACCACTGCTCCCCATTACCATTCTTCTATTCTTTCTAGTCCTCACCCCACTTATAAAGGAATAAATAAAATGAATCTATTTTGCATCATTTAAAAAAAACTAACAATTTCTCCTCAATTACTTAGAGCATGTTGCAGATTGAGCAGCAATGACTATTGATGAGCAGCTTCAATCTTTCTGTGTGAGCATTACTGGACTGGTAATGGAAGGCCCTCCCAGGGAACTATCAGATGGAAAATTCTCCTTTATAAAGTAAGGGTGGGGAGCACACAGGTTAGCCTAGTGGGCTACAGGTTGTAGAGGAGACTTAGCGCTATTCAAAACTGCATTGCATCTCCTGGGTCTGAGATGAGATCGGTTTAATTCTGAGACACTTAACAGTATAACAGGATCAAAAAATACAATTTCATTCAAGTGCAACACGGTCCCTGCTACTGAAATGATACATGTGCTCTGATCAACAGTAGATGGCAGCCAAACCACTGGGCTATTTTTATCATTTTTTAGTACTGAATATGGTAAAGAGGTTAAAAGAGCCTATTTGTCAGTTCTGAAAGCATCCAAGCTCTAGAGTGAAGAAACAACAGAAAGAAAGAAAGAAAGAAAGAAAGAAAGAAAGAAAGAAGGAAGGAAGGAAGGAAGGAAGGAAGGAAGGAAGGAAGGAAGGAAGGAAGGAAGGAAGGAGGGAAAGAAAGAAAGAAAGAAAGAAAGAAAGAAAGAAAGAAAGAAAGAAAGAAAGAAAGGAAGAGAAGTTCAAGAAGCAAACTGTTTTATTCTCCAGGCATCTGTGTTTCCAAAAAAAAAGAACCCAAGGTTGTATTCATGAGGAGGAGCATAATGTTTGGCTGAAGATTAACATTATTAGTTACACATTATTGTTGTTGTTGTTTTATTGTTGTTATATTATGATCTCTTTTATTCATTAAACATGAAACTCAGTCAACTGAACATCTAAAATGTATCACAAATATCACTGACTGGTGCTGATGGTTGATACGGGTTGCTGCCAGCATCCTAGATATCAACAAAGTATTTTCTTAAAATCTACAATAGTGCAGTTTTTTGAAGGTCTGGTGTTATTGCAGGAAGCTGCAATTTCTTGATGTATTTTATAAAATTCTTGGACATGGCACCAAGTGCCCTGATGACAATGGGTATCACTGCCACATGTTTCATCCATAATCGCATAATTTTGATGGCCAGGTCGTGATATTTCGTGATTTTTCCTAGTTCTTTTTCTTCAACTCTGGTGTCTCCAAGTACAGTGATATAAATAAATTGTACACGTTGGCCCTCAGCAACCATAATATCTGGCGTGTTGTGTTCCAAATGATGATCTGTCTGTATTCAAAAATTCCACAAGATCTTCACCGTCTCATTTTCGACAACTTTTTCCACTTTAGGTTCCCATGACTTTTCGGATACAGGTAAGGTATATTTTTTACATAATGACCAGTGGATTAATTTAGCAATTTGGTCATGTCTAGCTTTATTTTTTATATTACTACTACTATTTATTTATTTATTTATTAAATTTATATCCCGCCTCACTTCCCCCAACGGGGAACTCAAGGCAGCGTACAAAAAGATAAAAACAATTTCTATACAATGTAAAAAACAAAAACTCATTCATATCAGTCCAAACGCACGGGAAAGGACAAGGTCTCAATGCCATGCCCCGACAAAGCCAGGTCTTAACGGCTTTGCGGAAGGCAAGTAGATTTGGGATGGTTCTGATCTCCACGGGAAGCATATTCCAAAGAGACGGTGCCGCTACAGAGAAGGCCCTAGCCCGTGGACCCGCCAGCCGACATTTCCTGGCCGACGGTATCCAGAGCAAGCCCTCCCTGTGAGATCTAACTGGCGCTGGGGGCATAAGTAGCAGTAGGCGGTCTCGAGGTATCCCGCTCCTAAACCATGAAGGGCTTTAAAAGTTGTCTATTACTACTACTACTACTACTACTACTACTACTACTACTACTGTTCTTTTGGTGGGTCACACAGGCAGATGTTTAGAGTGGATTTGGCACTTTTATCCACCTATCGAGCCCTTTCCAAGGACCTGGGATAAGCAGGTGCTGTTGTTTGATGGTGTTAAAGGAATTGACACAAGATGTTAGCTGCTCCAAGTAAAACTGTTTTTTTGCAATTGACTGGTGCTGTTTTTGTCAATGCCAATGGTACTGAAGTGGTGTTCCAGATCTTTGGTCCCAATTTTTGCTTTCTTTTGCCACAGTCATTGTACTTCTATTTTCAGGTCTTTGTATTCTGTGATTTTCTCCAGGTGTTTTCTTCTTCTTCTCCAAGCACTGATGTGATGTCCATTATTCAATCTTTTTTTCTCCCTCTTATCAACTGTTTTTAAGTATGGGATGTTATATAGTGGGTGTTTGTTCCAGATCACTTTAGTTTCTTCATGCTCTATTACTTTGTTTATTTTGTTGTTCTACCAGTTCTTACTTACAAGCAAATGGTATTTCTTGAAAATATTACGATGTACCATTGTTGCTATACTTTGTCATGCCTTTGTAATCAGTTTATGTGATCTTCGTGCAGTAGCTAACTAAATGGTCTACTGACAGGGAGAGATTAAGCCAAGGCTATCTATCTGGATTAGAACCCACAGTCTCCTGGTTTTTAGCATGGTGCTTGTAATCAGCACTCCAAATTGGGCCATGTTTAATTTTTACCTAATCCCAAAATTTATGGGAGAAAGACAACACACTTTCTCCACTCAGAAGTCTCTTTGGTTCTGCAGAATTGTGGATTTTAAATAATATACTGGAGCAGTTTAATGGAAATAAAATCTGACTTTAGAAAATGAATAAAAGGAAGCAGGAGCAATATTCTTACAAGAAGAATATTACAATCCACCTATTAGCAATTAATATTATTATGTTAATATTCTCTCTATTACTACAATTTTATTTATATTAACTTTGCATTCTTGTTTCAATACTACAATGACAATTGTATTAACTTTGCATTCTTATTTTAATGATTACAGCAATAGCCCAAACAGAAGTAAACTGAGATATTTCTATTTGGGGACTATCAGTTTTAGGGATTAACGAGAGGCCAAAGAGTCAAAGATGCCTACCAGTCAAATGAAATTTATCTCTCAACTGACAAATCAAAAGTAATGGCTGCCCAGTGTAACAACATTGAAAAGACTGCCCGGTGTAACAACGTTAACTAGCAGTTTTGGGAAGAGTTTAGCCCACCCCTTTCCTTTTTCCAAATAGTGAAGAAGTAAAACAAATGCCTGAAGCAAAACCTCCAAACTGCCAAGACTACTAAGCTCAAGTAAACCTCCTTAATAGATTTGCATATGCTGGCTCACAAGTTATCTTAAATCAGCGGAAACTGGGAAGTCAGCAGTGGTGGGATTCAGCCAGTTTTCACCAGTTCAGGAGAACCAGTTGTTAACTTTCTGAGCAGTGTGGTGAACTGGTTGTTGGAAGAAATCATTAGGGCAGAGAACCAGTTGTTAAATTATTTGAATCCCACCATTGGAAGTAAGCAACCACTGACTTACACCAATGTCCATTTTATCTCAGTATAAAACAGAAAATCTAACGCATGTGATCAAAAATAAGACGATTGTCATTTAACATCATGATTGGCCAGCATTTACAGGTGAAACTCAAAAAATTAGAATATCGTGCAAAAGTTCATTTATTTCAGTAATGCACCTTAAAAGGTGAAACTAATATATGAGATAGACTCATTACATGCAAATCAAGCTGTGATTTGTCATAATTGTGATGATTATGGCTTACAGCTCATGAAAACCCCAAATCCACAATCTCAGAAAATTAGAATATTGTGAAAAGGTGCAATATTCTAGGCTCAAAGTGTCCCACTCTAATCAGCTAATTAAGCCATAACACCTGCAAAGGGTTCCTGGCCTTTAAATGGTCTCTCAGTCTGGTTCAGTAGGAATCACAATCATGGGAAAGACTGCTGACCTGACAGTTGTGCAGAAAACCATCATTGACACCTCCATAAGGAGGGAAAGCCTCAAAAGGTAATTGCAAAAGAAGTTGGATGTTCCCAAAGTGCTGTATCAAAGCACATTAATAGAAAGTTATGTGGAAGGGAAAAGTGTGGAAGAAAAAGGTGCACAAGCAGCAGGGATGACCGCAGCCTGGAGAGGATTGTCAGGAAAAGGCCATTCAAAAGTGTTGGGGACTTTCACAAGGAGTGGACTGAGGCTGGAGTCAGTGCATCAAGAGCCACCACACACAGACGGATCCTGGACATGGGCTTCAAATGTCATATTCCTCTTGTCAAGCCGCTCCTGAACAACAAACAACGTCAGAAGCATCTTACCTGGGCTAAAGAAAAACAGACCTGGTCTGTTACTCAGTGGTCCAAAATCCTCTTTTCTGATGAGAGCAGCTTTTGCATCTTATTTGGAAACCAAGGACCCAGAGTCTGGAGGAAGAATGGAGAGGCACACACTGCAAAATGCTTGAAGTCCAGTGTGAAGTTTCCACAGTCTGTGTTGATTTGGGGAGCCATGTCATCTGCTGGTGTTGGTCCACTGTGCTTCATTAAGTCCAGGGTCAATGCAGCTGTCTACCAGGAGATTTTGGAGCACTTCATGCTTCCTTCCGCAGACAAGCTTTATGGGGATGCTGACTTCATTTTCCAGCAGGACTTGGCACCTGCCACACTGCCAAAAGCACCAAAACCTGGTTCAATGACCATGGGATTACTGTGCTTGATTGCCAGCAAACTCGCCTGACCTGAACCCCATAGAGAATCTATGGGGCATTGCCAAGAGAAAGATGAGAGATATGAGACCGAACAATGCAGAAGAGCTGAAGGCCGCTATTGAAGCATCCTGGTCTTGTATAACACCTCAGCAGTGCCACAGGCTGATAGCTTCCATGCCACGCTGCATTGAGGCAGTAATTGCTGCAAAAGGGCCCAAACCAAGTACTGAGTACATATGCATGCTTATACTTTTCAGAGGTCTGATATTGTTCTATGTACAATCCTTGTTTTATGGATTGCATGTCATATTCTAATTTTCTGAGATTGCGGATTTGGGGTTTTCATGAGCTATAAGCCATAATCATCACAATTTTGACAAATCACAGCTCGAACTATCTTGCTTTGCATGTAATGAGTCTATCTCATATATTAGTTTCACCTTTTAAGTTGCATTACAGAAATAAATGAACTTTTGCATGATATTCTAATTTTTTGAGTTTCACCTGTATTGTGTAACTATAAAAAGGTTGTTAGTACTCTTCTTAAGTGGGCACACTCTTCTGGTTTGTCCCCAGTGGGGTTCGAATCAGGACTAGGGGAGACACTTAAAGCAGTGTTCCAATATTTGAGGAGCTGCCACAAAGAAGAGGGGGTCAACTTAATCTCCAAAGCACCTGAAGGCCAGAAAAGAAGCAATGGGTAGAAATCAATCAAGAAGTGAACCAACCTAGAACTAAGGAGATATTTCCTGACAGAACAATTAGTCAATGGAATGACTTGCCTCCAGGAGTTGGGAGTGCTCTAACACTGGCGTCTTCTAAGAAGAGATTGGAAAAACATTTGTCTGAAATGGTATACAGCTTCCTGCTTGAGTTATGGGGGCACTAGAAGACCTCCAAGGTCCCTTCCAACTTTGTTATTCTGTTATTGGCTCAAACAAATTGTGTGGTCTCCGATTGTAACCTGGATCATGGGGAGTATTGCTCCTTCAGGCTTTCTGTATTTTTTTTCTACATTATCATTATCAACAACAAAATGTTCCTTGTTTTCGAGAGGACTTTCAATATCATGGAAAGCTCACTTTTAATCACACCAAACTGTGGTTAAAATAATTTTAATTTGGCAAGGTGAAATGATAGCATATGTTATCACCCAATACTCAAACCAACAAATATCACATGAATGAATAGTTAAGGCCTTAATTCCCTCGTCAGAAGTTGCTGCCACAATATAAACCATAGCAACAGAATCCTTTAAAGACAGAGAAAGGAAGAGTACATAGAAAGGTGGGAAATTCTCTCTGTTGCACCCGACAAAAGCTTATGTATTAATAAATGTCTTTCTTTTGCAAGACTCCTTGTTAGTTTTCCTGCAACCTATTAACTACAGCTATGCCTGTAGAAATTTACAAACGAAATCAGAACTGAAATTAAAGAGCACTTTGTATCTAACTATGACTTTAGCCAACCATGGTGTGGTCTGGTGTTTAAATAAGCCCCTGCAGTTGTAATCAGAAAGAACACATTTCTGCAGCGACAGAAAACTTGCACCTAAGCTTAATAAGGTTGTTGCCAGGCTGGATTCTGCTTAGCAAAGATGTTGTGGTTCTTTTAGAGCAATTCAGCCACTTCTTCCAAAAGGGCAACTGTTGTGGGAACAGGAAGTAGTTTCTGTGGATAGAAAAATGAATCAGTTATTGCACAGTTGGTATACAGACTACTTTCATTGTATTTCCGTTTATTCCATATTTATTTATTATTGGATACTGTGAGAAGAAGCAAGAATCCAGGGTAAGGATCCGAATGGAGCAGTAAGCTTTCTTTCAATGTTCAGATCCTTTTAATTACTGCCACTTTCAGAAGATTCAAGGGGAAATCCTTGCTTGGACCTGAATGAAAGAACTTATTCATGGTCCTGGGATCTTTTTGGATTCAGAGGTGCTGCTGAAGGAGAAGGCAAAAATAGCGACCAGGAGGCCTTGTGCCAGGGGTGGGATTCTACCAGTTCTGTCCGGCTCTACAGAACCGGTAGCTCTGAAAAGCAGCAGACACAGAAGCGGTTCTGTGTCTGCTGCTGTTGTGGGCCGCCCGCCTGCCCGGGCTCTTACCTGTCCTTTATTTTCTGCTTTTTCAACCGCAGCTGCTTTGTGCGCACAGCTGCAGTTGAAAAAGCAGGGGAAAGGGGCTTTTCCAACTGCTGCTCACCCGCACGCAGCGCTGCTCAGCTGTCCGGGCAGCTCAGCAGGTCGTAAATTGCACGCGCGACTCAGGCAACTCGCGCATGCACACAATGCAAAACAACAGAACTGGTAGTTATACCGGTCAGATCCCATCCCTGCCTTGTGCCCATCTCTGCTCTGTATACCAAGTGGGCTTTTATCTGGAATAAAATGCTCTGAGAACAGTTATTCATGCCTGTTATGTCTCAGGATGAGATTATAATTCACTCTACATGGCAGATACATCTGAAGACCACCTGAAAGTTCAAATGGTTCAGAAATGCAGTGTCCTCACTGCAGTTTCTGTACTGACATGTTACACCATTATTGCAGTGTGTTTCAAGTACAGTTCACATACTGACCGCACTCTTTAAAGCCAAATGACTTGGAAACTGTGTACCTAAGAAACTTATCCCAAAGAGTCTCCGCCAAGGCAACCATATGGTCAGAGAAAGCCTACTAAGCCCTTAGGTCTCCACCTGCTAGGAGAAGTAGCAAGAAGAGCCTTGGTGGTGCAGGCTGTTAAATGCCTAACACTTAATTCCAGCTGCCTGCAATTAGTGCAGGCTCGAATCCCACCAGGCTCAAGGTTGACTCAGCTTTCCATCCTCTCGGGGTAGGTAAACTGAGGACCCAAGATTGTTGGGGGCAATAAGCTGACTTTGTCAAAATGCCGCTTAGTAATAAGCAGGCATATACAATGGAATGAAGGCTATTGCTGAGCGCATTGGGTTGGATCCCCAAAATTGTAAGCCGCCCTGAGTCTTCAGAGAAGGGCAGCATATAAATGTAATTTTAAAAAAAAGAAGGCCCAATATTGAGTGTTCTTGATGATCCCCTGCTATGGAATATTTTCCTCCAGAGGCAAGGATGTTTGGTCGTTTTGAAATTAGCAAAAAAAATGGCTTTTCTTGAAAGCTTTTGTGTAAGCAGTGTTTCTCAACCTTAGTAGCTTGTGGATGTGTGAACTTAACTTCCAGAATTCCATGCTGGCTGGGGAATTCTGGGAGTTCAAGTCCACACATCTTCAAACTGTCAAGGTTGAGAAACAATATAGAGCCACACAGGGGCATTTATGAATGCGTATGTTTGTGTATTCTTCAAATTATTTGATATTAGTTTTATAATTTTTAATTGAATTGTTTTACTTCTGTTTTGATATCTATAATTGCCTACAATCATGAAGAATGAGGTGGTGGATAATTTCCATTAAAAAACATTAATTCAGATTTGTGGGACTTTGGTTTAGCATTTTCTGGGAAACCAGCCAATGTACATCTCTGTCAATCTCACCTCCCAAATGGTTACCATTTAGATCAAATGCTGACCTCTTCGTTTGCTTGCTTGTTACAAGTGTGCTTATGTATTACTTCAACCTTCCAACTCTAAGCATCAATACAGCAGACAGTCAGCGATACTATACAAATACACACACACAGACAGACACACACACACATATATACACACACACACTTTATCAGTGCTACAACTTACACACACTTCTAAGTAATACAATCTATCAAAACAGTCATACTAATATTGCCCTATATTCATACATGTTCATACTGATAATGCCCTAATCCATCTCAAGTACATCCTATCTTTTCTCTGCCATCCTGAGGGCTGTTTGGAAAAGATTTTAAGAGCTTTCTAAAAAAAAAAAATCAAGAGTGAGGGTACAGATCTAACTTATGGTGATAAAGAATTCCACTAAAAGGAAACTTCTGTTGAAATAAAACTCCTTTCATTGAACCAAATGTGGGGTGGGGATTAGTGCCCACAAGATCAGAAATGTACACTTGGTTTAAGGGGCTTTCAGGATAACTTGCAAGCAGGCTAGAAAATGGTGAGAACAGATCTGGGGATGCATTCTAGGAAAAAAAAATTATACAGAGAGGAAGATGACAACCAGCAGGAACCAGATGAATAAACTCAATTGTGGTGGCAATGGAAGAACTGAACAGCTAAATGAAGATCAGATCCTGCTGGGGGGGAAAAATCTATCTACTGGATTACTAAAAGTCAACATGGACTTGATAACATATCATCAATAATAATTATATTATATAGAGAAAAGAGTAAGATTTCAGTCTTAGACTGTGCTCTCTCCCAGGTGCTGTTTTTCTAAAAGTAGAAGAGTTAGTACACTAAGCATATGACCTAATAGAATTATATCAATTCTTCAAGAGAGATGCTTCATCTCTCACATAGACTATATACAGCATCTCTGTCTAAGTTATTAAAGCAGCTGCACTTTGGGGTATCTTCATGATACTGATGTGACTTCTTCATAAGGTGCTTTTTGCTGTCTCCAAACAGGGTTTATGTACAGAAGTCCTTTGGTCAAGTGTGCAAGAAGCTGCAAAGGATTCTCTGGTGAGAGGACCAACTTAAAACAGAAATGATCATATTTATTTCAATCAGCCTTTTTTATTTAATGTTAAAATTTAATATAAAATATTTGGGGGGGACAAAACAACTCAACGATATCAGCATAAACTTAACTCTCAATTGCATTCTAGTTGGCCTGCTAATGTGAAGATAATGTGAAAATAAGAGGTAAGTTGAAACAGCAGCCCCCAACCTTTTGGGCACCAGGGACTGGTTCTGTGGAGAGAGGTTTTGCGTGTTGCCTGCATCCCGCAGATGGGGCTTCACTTGTTTGTGTGGCCTGGGCTCTGGCATTCCACGGCCTGGTGCTGGTCCAGGGATCAGGGATTGGGGACCCCTGTGTTAAAAGATCTGGTAAGTAACCTCTCTGAATTAGTACGAAGACACAGAAGATCAACAAATAGACCATTTGAGATAATGTAAGAGATCTGGCTGGGGAGAAAAATCTGGGTGCAAATGCAAAAAAAAAAAATAGAGGAAAAGAAAAGAAAATCACATTTAAAAAATACACGAAAATATTATTGCAGTCCTCAGGATTTCAGGAGTAAGTTATTGATACCAAATATCTGTTCAGGGATTTTTGCAAGATCCCAATTGTTAGGTTTGCATGAAGAGTCAGACGCGAAGTGCTTCAGTGAAGAGTTTATTAGTGACTACAGCTCATAACAGACCCGATTTGGCTGGTCTGCGGCTGCTACTTATAGCCAGCAGCTGCAGTTGCCAGCCAATCAGAGTGCAGGGTTTTCCCGCACTTTTTAAACCAATCATTTCTGACATTTTACAAGAACAGTTCAAACTAAACCAATGACATTCAAACCTGCATACATAACACCAATATCTTGCCAAATTGACAAAATGTGTGTTATGATGTCACAATGCAAGACTTGCCCCATCTAGACTTTCAGTATCATCAAGACAGAGGTGCAAAGAGGTGGAATTTATGCCTCAATGTTGCAGTATGTTTGGTTACTTGACCTTGCTTGTCCCTGCTGTAGATTCCATTCTATTGAATCAAAGCTAATAACAGCAGCAAAAAAAATGACCCTATTAAGAAATACAGTATTTTAATGAGTTTCCCAAATATGTGGGTAAGCTACACCAATACGATCAGTACAGCAAAGAGATGCAAATGGTCACCCGAATGAAACATTATTCTGAGGATATCTCCTGCTTCTGGAAATATTGAAGGAAGTATGTCAGAACACACAAAATCTTTAAGTAAGTAAATATTTTTAGGGTCTTGTTTCTCTCTCTCCCTCTCTCCCTCCCTCCACCTCTGTCTGTCTGTCTCTCTTTAAGGACAACTGTCTTAAACACCATAGCTTTCTCAAATCATTTCAAGTTAAAATGAATGTAGGAAGATACCTTTTTATGCAGTAACACACACAGGGGTACTAAATGTTGACTTACTTGGTTTAGATGAATTCACTTTAAAATAGAGATGATTATGCCTGTTGTCTACTTGCACCCTGTTCAACATCATTATTAACATCTACCATTTCAATGCTACCCAATAGCAATGTTCCAGACATATTATGTACGTCAGAAACACCTACTCTATCACTTTTAGCTTCAAAAAGAAGAAACTCTATCATGCGGAAATCACAGATAACCTTGAAATAAAACAGCAAATTACTTCAAAAAGCAATTAATTAAAATAATTGCTTGGTTTGTTTATGCAACAAAATTTCCTTCCCATATGGTTGACCGCACCCATTTCATTGATATGGTTCAGTTACACCTGGTCACATTTCGTCCAAAAGAATAGACATCGCAGGAAAATTTTGGGATAGCATCTATAAGGAAGAAATAGAAGGGAGGATCCTTCTTGCTCAAATTATTGATAAATCAGAAAGTGCACACACTGTTAAATATTTATAAGTTGCAGCAGTAAAAGCTGGAATAAACTGTCAAAAGAATTTCAAATACCAATTATGCAGCTTTGCTATAGATATAATGCTGCAAATCTATCCAAGATGAAAAGAAATTTAGACGAAAGGAAAGGAGTCATCAAAGCTAGCATTTAATGCATCTTCTAGCTAAAGACTTCAGAGCTTCAGAAGCAAATGCAAATGTAATGCATCCCAATTACAATAACTTTTTGCAATAACTATTTTGCAGCACCTGCTATGGAGAAATAACAGTTTAATTTCTGATGCTATCTAAATCTGGAAGGAATTGCATGTAATCCTGAAAAGAGAAAGAGATGATGAGATAAATAAACTACAGGCAATAAGAAAAGAATGGAATAAGTGCTATCTTCTGCTCATTTTCTTGCCAATGTTCTCAATATTCAGTACCAGGGTCAAATGTTGACAAAGAAAAGTTGGCTATGACATAGGCTTCTAGTCATCATCCTTCTGTAATAGTGAGTATAATAAAATTCAAGGCAAAACATGATTCCTTCAACAAATATCTATATTCATTTATAATGATTTAGATAAAGTCATAGCACTGGCACAGAAATAATTTACAATGTTGGATTCAGAGATAACTGAGTAATAATTCAACTTTTAGCAGTGATTTTAGTTTCTTCTGCTAGTCTAGAAAATGCCTTTCCTTCCTTTGGCATGTTTCAATGGCTTGGGACAGAGATTTTGCCTCTCTTATGTCACAAATATGCCCTGTGGAGTTGCCTTCATCTCATCCCTAGCCCATAAGTAAGACCGGTTTAAAAATTGCTCTTAGCTTCACCAGTGGTCATATTGTATTTTCCTTCTCGTACCAATACCCAAGGGAAGCTGCAAGGTGTATAACATGCATTAAGCTTTGTGACCCATTATTATGGAAAGAGATCAGGTGACTAACAATCACTGGGAACACAATAGGGATGAACCTTAGGAATAGGAATCCTATTGATGAATATGAATCCTAGGAACAGAAGGATACAGTCAAGACCAAATGAGGTACTAATACCACTCTGTAAAGCTTTAGTAAGACCACACTTAGAGTACTACATCCAGTTTTGTTTTGTTTTTTTAATTGCCGCCCTTCTCCGAAGACTCAGGGCGGCTTACAATTTTTGGGATACAACCCAATGCGCTCAGCAATAGCCTTCCTTCCATTGTATATGCCTGCTTATTACTAAGCGGCATTTTTACAAAGTCAGCTTATTGCCCCCAACAATCTTGGGTCCTCAATTTACCTACCCCGAGAGGATGGAAGGCTGAGTCAACCTTGAGCCTGGTAGGATTCGAGGCTGCACTAATTGCAGGCAGCTGGAACTAAGTGAATCTAAGTGCTAGGCATTTAACAGCCTGCACCACCAAGGCTCTTGTTTTGGTCACCACACTAGATGTTGAGACTCTAGAAAGAGTGCAGAGAAGAGCAACCAAGATGATTAGGGGACTGGAGGCTAAAATATACGATGAAGAGTTGCAGGAACTGGGCATGGCTAGTCTAGTGAAGAGAAGGACCAGGGGAGACATGATAGCAGTCTTCCAATATTTGAGGGGTTGCCACAGGACCTGAAGGCCAGACAAGCAATAATGGATGGAAAGGAAACTGAACAAGGAGACATTCAACCTGGAAATAAGAAGAAATTTTCTGGTAGTGAGAACAAACAACCAATGGAACAGCTTGCCTTCGGAAATTATGGGAGCTTCATCACTGGAAACTTTCAAGAAGAGACTGGACTGTTCATTTGTCAGAAATGATAGTCTCCTGCTTCAGCAGGGGTTAGACTAGATGACCTATAAGGTTCCTTCCAACTCTGTTAATCTGTATTTGTATCTGAATAGTCAGTTTCACGATGGCATAGTTTTCTGCCAACTCCAACATGGGTGAACAGAATTACAATAGATATTGAAAAGTGGAAAGGAGTATCATTTTTCTTTTTCAAACTCTAAATAAAAAGGAAGACCCAGATGAAATCATCACCACCTAATATTTTATGGGATTTTGCTGTGCAGGAATGGCTTATTTTAATTATTTAGAAATAAAAAAGTGAATTCATTTTTTTAAATTAATGTATACATTTTTATGGTTTGAGGAAGAAGCTAGCCAGAACAAATGAGATTATTGCTACAATTTAAAAGCTGGTGCTGGTTGTTTTCCTAGCATATCATCACAAAATATATATATACTCCAAACATCCACAACATTTAATTGAACTGGAGATGGTTCAGCTCCTAATGATTTTACAAGTATGTATCTGGGTAGCATTGAGTTCATTATTCCATTTTTATGCAAATTAATCTGAACAAATTCTGATTAAATATGTACATGTATATTTATATTCCAGAAAGAAAACTACATCTCTCTTTGAGTACAGAAGAATATATATTCAAACTATCTCAAAAAAGAAAGATGCGTTTTAGTAGTGTGCTAGAAAACTCACCCCAATAAATGTCAACAAATGAAGAGGTTCCAGTGAGTATTTTATTTCCTGAAGTCAGATTACAATGCTGACTCAAATATGGGTATAGAGTTTCTAGTTTCTTGCATCCAACAAGCCCAGAACAAGAATCTCCAAGCTTTGGAAGTCTTGCACAGATAGTTGTTATTTGAGCAGATACATAATTATATATTTATTTCAATCTATATAGCCTCCCCTCTTACCAAAGTGATTCTGGATAGTGAACAGAATTTAAAATAAAACCAATATAAATGACTATAAAGCACAACACAGAATCAAAGAAAAAAAAGAAATAGCAGCCAAGAAGGATATTCTCAAAATAATGGCAAACCACTATCCATCATGGCAAACAGTTAGATCTTAAGTACTTTCTGGAAGGTCAGCAAGGTCATGCCCAATTTAATCTCAGAGGGTAAAGTGCTCCAGACAACAGGCACCGCAACCACTAAGGCATGTTTCCTGGGTTCTACCAGATGGCATTCTTTAACTGACAAGCACTGAAGGATGCCCTTATATTAGAGATAATTATCAGCTCCACCAGCTAGACCAGACCAGGAAATCACCTACATCAGAAGACTAAAGCTACTTTTATTAGGAGTGACTCTACTAACAATCTTGCAAATCTGATTGTGCTGTATCTTGTCTCAGGGAGGTGTGTACCTGAGCACATATTTTCAATCTGTTGCAGATTTCAGCTAGGTTTCACTCCTTCTTGATTTGGTCAAAGATCTTGCATATTGCCATCATGCTCCTTACTCTTTACACAAATCTTTTTCAACCGTGGCAACATTAAGAGGCATGGACTTCAACTCCCAGAATACCCCAGCCAGCTGGTTGGGGAACTGTGGGAGTTGAAATCCATTCCTCTTAAAATTGTAAAGGTTGAGAAACCCTTCTCTACACTAACATGGCAGGTAGAGACATCCAGAGAGAGGTGTTCCTTCAAGAATCCTGAAGGGATTAGATATATATGTTTCCACATTTCAAATATAGAAATAACTACTATACATCTGATAAAAATAGAGGGTAACAAAAATGAGGATGTGGGTATTATTCAGAGTATGAAGACACTTTAGATACAATGGTTTGAAATGCCACATAACAGCTTTGACACTGGGGAGTTGCCAAATCTCTAATTGTTATTCTGATCAGCTGACCTTATTCTTCACCGTAGAACAGGGCTGTCAAACTCCCGGCCCACAGGCTGGATGCGTCACACGCTGGCCATACCCAGAAAGGGGGGAAAAAGTTCCAATACTTCATACGATGACACCGTGACAACATGAGTTTCATACCCCTGCTATAGAAGAAGGGAAAGAGACAAAGAAGTACATAGTCTTAACATCCTTCAATCAATGGCCTCTTCTAAAGGTATAGATTCTATAGGTGTTGAAATCATTGACAGTATATTGGCCCAGTTACAAATTCCTGACTCAAATGAATTACCTCAGAAATGCAATTAAATACAAGAAAACTTCATAGGCTAGTCCAAACAGCTCCAGCAGTCAAAAATAGACTTGAAGGCATTAAAAAAGCAATACAATTCAAAACAATTATGAAGAAGTACAATAAATCAGAACTAAAGTTCTCGTTTCAGTTCTTCACAGTAGACAAAAGGATAACTGACTAATGAATAAATGAATAAATCATGATTTAAATAATTCAGCTGTCTCTTTCTGACTGGTCTTTTAAAACAGGATGAATTTAAATCATCACTTACCTCAATTTCATTTCAGTCAGATCCACCTAGGAATTGACACCAGTGGAATACATGAAGGAACAAGGCACCAAAAGAGAGATTTCTGCTTTCTCACCAGCCATACTGTCCCCATTCACAGCTAACTGTGGCCCCCTTCCCACAATTTTTTCTGGCTGCTTTCCCATGATGTTGCCTTCATTTCCTTCTCAGCCCATGAATGAAGTAGAATTAACTTATTAGCAGTAATAGTAGCACTTAGACTTATATACCACTCCATAGTGCTTTACAGCCCTCTCTAAGCTGTTTACACAGTCAGCATATTGCCAGCAACAATCTGGCTCCTCATTTTACCCACCTCAGAAGGATGGAAGGCTGAGTCAACCTTGAGCCCGGTGAGACTTGAACTGATGAACTGCTGGCAGCCGGCAGGCAGCAGAAGTAGCCCGCAGTACTGCATTCTAACCACAGCGCCACCATGGCTCTTATTAAAATAGCATTTTCCCCTTTGCTATCCAACAGTAGCCTCATGGTGTGTAAAATATACTATATTAGGTTTGGTCATCCATTACAGCATCATGGAGAGAAATCAAAAGGTTGTAGTGGGCAGGAACAAAAGAAACAGATAGGAATTGGAAATTGGGACAGCCAATCTCATATCAGTATTGTTTTCCCCAATTCAAGGACAGGCAGGGGGCATTTTTAAAAAAAGAAGGGGGAAAAACCTTCACTAAAGCTGATCTTACCACTGGTGGATTTATTATGATAATGTTAGCCATTCAGTTGTGTCCGACTCAGTAATTCTATGGGCCAGATCTCTTCATGTCTTCTAATCTTGCACTACTTCTTCAAGTTGCTCTATGCTCTGGTTGGTGTCAGCTTTGATGGTGTCCAGTCACCATGTTCTTTGGCAGCCTGGTTTTCTTTTACTGTAAACAGGTGGAATTATATAAACTGTTTACAAATCTGCAAAAGCTGTTCTCATGCTGAATGCTGTACCTGAAAGAAAAAATGGCTGAGTGTTGATGCAAAGTTCTTACCTGACTCCAACTGGCTGAAATCATTACTAGGGTGTCAGTAACTTACATGAAGCTGGCTATGTTTGTTGTCTTGCAGCACATAGACCAAAAGTTTACAGGATCCTTTCTGCTGTCACTTGCTAGCTGAACTTTATACTTCAGGGCATTCAATCTCTTACAGCTCACTGCTTAACCAGATACACATACCATACACCAAATTTACTGCTGCCCCCTGCTGGTACAGATTGTACTGCAATGCTTTAAAGTTTCTTGATTTCCTTTCATGGACTGTATTCGCTAATAAATCCAGAGGAAACAATGGTTTTCAATGCTGCTGAATTCTGGCAAAGCACTACAATTTGTCAATCCAAATAAATAGTTATTTGCTTATAAAAACGAGTAATTTCTCAACATCCAAATAACACCATGATTCAAAGTTTACCTGGGTTGAAAATTATAAATTTATATAAAGCAGGCATTTCTACATACAAAATCTAATTCTTGGTGCTGACTTAAATAAAAATTCATAAATGCCACTATGCAATTTGAAATAAAAAGAGGAGATAATTTTTGATATCAGCTTTCCAGTAACATGTTTAGTGCAAAATAATTATTAAATCAGCATTGGTTGAAAAAATGACACTTTATCATGAAGAAAATCCTTCCTTCCTTCCTTCCTTCCTCTTCCTTCTTTCCTTCTTTCTTTCTTTCTTTCTTTCTTTCCTTCCTTCCTTCCTTCCTTCCTTCCTTCCTTCCTTCCTTCCTTCCCGATTCTCTACTTGCCAATTTTTTCTTGAAAAAAAGGAAAAAGCTGGGATAATTTAGTTCAGGGCTGTCAAACTCCAGGCCCGCAGGCCGGATGTGTCACATGCTGTCCACGCCCACACCCAGTTTAGTGAAGGTGAAAAAAATACATCACATGACACGACCGTGATGACGTGAGTTTGAAACCCTTGGTTTAGTTCAAGAGATACAGATGCATGAGTGATTTGAGAAACTGGATTTTAAGGAACTGCTACGCAAGAGTAATGATGCTGACTTTCTATGACATGTACTCTAGAACAATAGAAATATACACCACTATAGAATAGAATAGAATAGAATAGAATAGAATAGAATAGAATAGGTTTATTGGCCAAGTGTGATTGGACACACAAGGAATTTGTCTTGGTGCAAATGCTCTCAGTGTACATAAAAGAAAAGATACATTCGTCAAGAGTCAAGAATCATAAGGAACAACATTTAATGATAGTCATAGGGTACAATAAGCAATCAAATCATACTAGGAAACGGTCAATATAGATCATAAGGATACAAGCAACAAAGTTACAGTCATACAGTCACAAGTGGGAGGGGATGGGTGATAAGGAGTGATGAGAAGATTAATAGTAATAGTAATGCAGACTTTGTAAATAGTTGGACAGTGTTGAGGGAATTATTTGTTTAGCAGAGTGATGGTGTTCGGGGAAAAACTGTCCTTGTGTCTAGTTGTTCTGGTGTGCTGTGCTTTAAAGAATGTATTACAACAACACAGCAGACAAATACTGCAACTATGCCTATGCACACGGGCATTAATGCTGAGAGTTGAAAGAAATGCAAGTTGAAAGAGAAACTTCTCTGGAGCCATTTTCCAAGTACAGACTGGAGCCTAAGAGACTAGCTTTGCTTTGTCTAAATATCAGAACAGAATATAAATGATTCCGATTCAGTCAGTGTCATTAATCAACAGAGGCAAAAGCTGAACTGGAAAGATGAAAAGAGCCCTCTGTCACCAAACACTGAATTGTTTTCATCACAATTCAAAGGTTTACTAATCAAATCCAGCAGGGTCTGGCATTGAGGTGCATTTTGACTAGAAAAAGATATTAGTAAAGTCAACAACAGAAAGTTCTATTTTCTTAAACTTCACTCCTGAGCTCTTTTTTTCAGAATGATTGCTGAAGACATAAGTGAGTCAGGAGCAAAACAACACTATTCATATTATCTTGCTTTTAATAAACAATATTAACAATATTGGTCAATTGAAATCTTTGGCCACACAACTATTCTCTGACAATATGTAGCTTGAAATCATGTAATCCTGAAAAGAGATAATTCATTTGCTGGCACGTATCTTTTCCATTCTCCTCCTTCCCTTCTTGCTGTTTAAAATGTCAAGAGCAGCCTGGCATACTTAACAGAAAAGAGGAAGAAACTATGACCTCCCTTCCTATACATCTGCAACTACAAAGATGCAAAGTTAGCTCTAGATCAAGGGTGTCAATCTCAAGGCCCACAGCCAGATCCGGCCCATGGGGTGCTTAAATCTGGCCCACCGGGCTGCCCTGGAAACAGCAAAGGCCCAGCCAGCAAAAACAGAGCTCGGGAGGGTTGCATACAGCCCTCTGAGGCTCCATTTTTGGCTGTGATGGCCTCCTGCAGCCCTCTGCCAGTGAAAACGGAGCTCAGGGGGCTGCTTGAGGCTCTTGCAAGCTCCATTTTCGGCCGTGATGGCCTCCTGTCGCCCTCTGCCAGCAAAAATGGAGCTCCAGAGGGCTGCAGGAGGCCATCGTGGTCGAAATTGGAATCTCAATGAGTGACATGGAACTGGCCATGCCTACCCCAGCCAACCCTACCCCTGCCCCCCCCAAGGTCAAACACAACCCTGATGCGGCCCTCAATGAAATCAAGCTTGACACCTCTGCTCTAGATGGATCGTGGGGGGACTTCTAGCAAGACAACTTCAGTAAACTCACCTTGTTTTTGACACTTTCTCCAATCTATACTCACTTGTTTTCTTCTTCACACAGCCACTTAGGGGTAGCCAGTCACATCAGATCAATTATCCCAGTTTTGCCAGCCACAAGTGTTGGGGTGGCAGATGGAGAATGGTGTGACTGGGTAACTTCTCAAAAGACCCCTCATTAGAATGGTGAATGTGTATATGTCAGGGGTCAGAATCTGGTCCATGGATTGCTCTATTTCCTTTAGCTCTTGCATCCATTTTCCTGGGCTCTGCACCCTTCTAGATAAGTTGCTGTGGTTTATTGTTGCTCCCAGAAGATGGAGTATGGTTCTTTTGGTCTAACAAGGTGCATTCTCTGCATTGCGTCCTTTCCTATGAAGCTAGGAAGAGCATTTCCAAAAGCATACGTACTGTAGCTCTCTCAATTTTCTTTCATACATTTATGGAAACACACTAGCATTAATTCTCCCCAGAAACTGTAGAAAGGAGGATGGGGGCTGGGGGCCAACAGATGGGTGCATGTGTAGGACATGTCAAATTTTTCAACTTTCAATTTCCAAACGCTCAAAAGTTGTGATGTGCCTAGGGGACTGTAAAGATATTTTGGTTACATTAATATAATTTAGATGTGTGTGTGTAAACGTAAGTGACCACATAAATATCATAACTTTTTAACATTTTGTTTGTTTCATCTTGGTGCTTGTGTAACCCCCTCCCCCCTCTTCCCACTGGGCTACACTGTAAGAGGATAGCCACATAGCACTTCGCCGATGACGTTGCTGGATGCATGGGCAGAGGAAGGAGGTGCAGATGTAACGGATGTACATAAAGAGGGAGGAGAGAGGAAAGCAAATGGCAGGAAGAGAAAGGTGCATGTGTCCAATGGGGATGTCCATTTTGCTATAGTTCCAACCACTTTTAGTTCTGGGTTCACTCAAATTTTGGGATTGAAAACACTGAGCTCAGTAGGATGGGCCAAAGTCCTAAGTCAGTTCAGGGCAACTTCTGACAAGGGAAAGTCAAAGGCAATCAAAGGGTACCTTTATGTCAATCTTGCCTCCATTTGTAATCTCAGAGAAGACTACTACCAGTGAAAACAACAGAACAGGCTAGTGAAACAGTGTTAGTTTGAGAGTGGGCACCCGGTTTTCTTCTCTCCACTGGAGACTCAAAGCCATCCTCCTCCTCAGTCTCAAAGCAAAGGAATGGAAACACCACTGGGCCACCTTCTTTGGAGATTAGCCAGCTAAATCCTGCTGTGCCTCCCTAATTTGTTTGGACTGCCCCACCCTGGATCCCTAGCAATCTGGTCAACACAATATCCCATACTAGTTGGCTATTCTATGCTCTCCTAAACTCCATTCAGATTAAATCACACTCACATACTGAAAGCAAAGCACCCAATCAATTCTCCAGTTGAGCGGTTGCCTCTGATCCTATTTAATAATATAAGAGAGGCATCTACCCTGCACCAGAAGACCTTTGTCACTTTAATATTTCAGGGTTTTACAGTGAATGGAAGAAAACATGCCGGCTATCTACTTCTGAACCAGAAGGCAAGTAACTTCCGTGCAATATTTAACTAGTGTAGAGGTTAAACATTGATTTGACATTAAAGTTGACTGCTGTACTTCATGAGTTGCACTTACATTGCCTATAGTCTAAATATAAACATAAATCTTCACAAGTAGATCCGCTGGAGCAGGACATGCTGGGCAATGAATTACAGTTAATGTCCGAGTCATATTTTGCTGGCAGGCCAAGTCCTGGTTTTAAGAATTTCTTTCTTGGTATGAAGCACTTTATCTTGATTACTAAGAACAGATTGTCTTATACACGGTTACTCAGAGACCATCCTGAACTCAAAAAAGATATTCAGTCCAAGCTGTTTGGGAGGCAATGGGCAACGCTGTTTTTTTCCCAGCCAATGTTTTCCAATATTACCACACAACAGGGAAGGAAAAAAGGAAGGAAACCACATAAATCATGCTTCTTTTCTCTTATGGGAGAAGGAAGGAAGGAAGGAAGGAAGGAAGGAAGGAAGGAAGGAAGGAAGGAAGGAAGGAAGGAAGGAAGGAAGGAAGGAACTGAGGCCTTTCACTGTTGCAGAACTATCACCCCCACAAGTCCTAGCCATCGGGAAAATGGTGAGGATGATGGGAGTTGTAACCCAATAACAATTGGGGGGGGGCACAGTTTGCTCACTCTTGTGAACTACCAAGTGTCCTTTAAAGTGATTTTCCCTGAGAAAAAATGTACAATGAATTTTAGTTCCTAAATTTTAAAGATCCATTCTGTGTTCACATTATTAACTCACTGATTTGAGGTCTCACGATCTGCTTAATGTTGGGGTACCTAATTATTTGTTCCTGGAATGAATTTAAATAGTTCCTTTTCTTCTTTGGTAACAATGCACAGCTTTGCTATGAGTATTTTAGTCCAGAAAATAAATCTAACAAAATAGAGACTGTACCTCCCACCTGTATGTATGTGTGTGTGCACGCACACGCACGTGCGCGCACACACACACACACACAGGCACAGGCACACATGTATGTTTCCAGAAGATTTCCATTTCAGTACTATTTTGTTCTCTGTTAGGGAATCATGTACTATTTCACAAGGCTTCTATCATTTATTTACATGCAACGGAACAGATTTACATTCAGTCTTTGCAATGTTTTTGCTCTGTTTATAATTTCTAGGCCTGTGGAGATCTTGCAAAGGGTACTTTTTGTTTCATTGGCTCTTTGATGTATTTCCATCACACAGGCATTCTTAAGCACAACCAGTCTTTAAGTTCTAGAAAGATTGCTTGATATTTTGTTGAAACTAGTGGCATTTATCTATCAGACTGCAGAATCCATTATTAATCTACTGGTTGTTCAAGGGAGGTCAGAACGATCTACCTCTGCAAAGTAATGAACCTTCTTGTGGTGTCTCATGTAACCCTAGTATTTTCTATGAAAGGAACAGGCCATTCCCCAAATTACTCTGCATTTAAAACAAGAGAATCATATTAATTTCCTTGAGAATATAGCAATGGAGGAAGACAAGTGTGATTATTTTTCTGCCCTATCTTCCTTAGGTTGTAAGGCCTTCTTCAATTCAAAAGTGTCTTACTGTCAGCTATATCTATATCTATATCTATCTATATATCTATATCTATATCTTTATATCTCTATCTATCTATATCTATATCCATCTCTATCTATCTCTATCTCTATCTCTATCTCATCTATCTATCTATATCTATATCTATCTATACCTATACCTATATCTATATCTATACCTATCTATATCTATATCTATATCTATCTATACCTATACCTATATCTATATCTATACCTATCTATATCTATATCTATATCTATCTATCTATCTATATCTATCTATATCTATATTTATCTATATCTATCTGTATCTGTCTCTATATATCTACGTCTATATAGCTATGTCTAGATATAGATATAGATATATCTATAACTGTATCTGTATCTGTATCTGTTTATGTCTATGTCTATGTCTATGTCTATGTCTATGTCTCTATCTCTATCTCTATCTCTATCTCTGTATCTGTATCTGTATCTGTATCTATCTATCTATATCTATACCTATACCTATACCTATAACATCCAAGAAGTTGGATGTTCCCAAAGTGCTGTATCAAAGCACATTAATAGAAAGTTATGTGGAAGGGAAAAGTGTGGAAGAAAAAGGTGCACAAGCAGCAGGGATGACCGCAGCCTGGAGAGGATTGTCAGAAAAAGGCCAGTCAAAAGTGTTGGGGACTTTCACAAGGAGTGGACTGAGGCTGGAATCAGTGCATCAAGAGCCACCACACACAGACGGATCCTGGACATGGGCTTCAAATGTCATCAGAAGCATCTTATCTGGGCTAAAGAAAAACAGACCTGGTCTGTTGCTCAGTGGTCCAAAATCCTCTTTTCTGCATGAGTGAGCTGTTAAGCTGCTTGCACTAAACCAGAGTGACATTTTAAACCAACATTTCTGACTAAACCAATGACTTTAAACCTACATACACCCTCCCCACTAGGTTCAGTCCATACTCAAACCCCATCTATCTAATGTACTCTTTTAAATAGGTGGGGCTCTTATGTCGTTGAGACCTCGTGGTTCAGATGTTTTAATGTTCTCACCCAGTGAGAGAGGAAATGTGTCTGCTGACATTTCCATACTTGGACTTCTAGTAATAGAAGAACCGGTTTGGTTACTACAACCTGGTCTCTCCTCCCAATCCATCTCCAACCCAATGTCAGCACCTAAGTCAGGTAGTGATGTACAGTCTTCCACTTGTAAGGATGGATTTTGGCATTGTGACAGGTTTTGGGATGGTTCCTGTCGTGTTGGCTCATTACACATGGGGTTGATTCTTGCTTGCTGATTATCCTCATGATCCTCCCCTTCCCCTAGAAGAGTATTAGGTATGGGAACTAGAGAGGAGCAATTGCGATGTTCCTGAGGTAATCTGGATCTAAGCTGATCAATGTGCCTGCTCCAGAGGACACCATCCTGTTTGTACCCTGTAAGACCTAGGGCCTGTGATTTGGGTTATCTCAGCAGGAATCCATAATGGTTCACCCATAAGGTTCTTAGCATAAACAGAATCACCCACAGTGAATGTGCTAATTTTGCTAGTGGAATCTAGTGGTGCGTTGGATGCAAGTGGGATGAAGGCGGTCAAGGGAGACCTGAGTTTCCTACCCATCAACAACTCTGCTGAGGATAAGTTAGTTGATGGGTTGGGAGTGATATGCTGGACACTGAGTAGTTTTTCAACTTTCTCAGTGATGTCCCCAGGACCCAATTGCTGAATTTTTCCTTGGTAAAGCGTACCATGCGTTCAGCCCAGCCGTTAGCCGAAGAGTACCCAGGGGCTGTCAGGGCATGTCTGATACCCTGCTGTGCTAAATATGATTCAAAAGGTTGGGCGTAAATTGAGGACCATTGTCAGAAACTAGGATATCAGGTAACCCATGAGTTACAAAAGCTTTTGAGCTGTTTGATGACAGCTTCAGCTGTGGTAGATGCCATAGGGATAACCTCTAGCCATTTGGAATATGCATCTACTATAATAAGGAAGGTGTGCCCTCTGGTAGGGCCAGCAAAGTCAATGTGAATCCTAGACCATGGGCCCCTAGGACATTCCCATTCCTGTTTGGGGCAAGAGGTGGGGCAGGCCTGACTTCCTGACAGTTGGGACAGGATGCAACCCAGTGTTCAACCATTTTGTCAATACCTGGCCACCATACATAACTCCTGGCCAATCCCTTCATTCTGACAATACCCGGATGACCCTCATGTAACATTTCCAAAACCTCTTTTTGTAGTTTTGCAGGAATAACCACCCTGTTACCCCACAAAATACATCCTCTTAATACAGATAATTCAGTTTGCCTGGATTTAAAAGGTTGGGCAAGTTGAGGTAGATCTTGAAGTGGCCAACCTTTCTTAATCCAGCCTATAACAGGAGCCAATAAAGTGTCTTTGGCAGTCTCTCTGGCAATTGCAGCAGCGTGTACTGGAAGCTTGGCAACAGTTTCTAGAAAAAGGTGTAAGTCTCAGGAGCAGGATCCTCAGTGGTGAAGGAAGTGGGCAGTGACTCAAAGCATCTGCATGCCCAATGTCTTTTCCAGGCCTGTGGATGAGTTTGTATGAATAAGCAGCAAGAAATTCAGTCCATCTCAGCATTCTTGGTGACAGGATAGTGGGCATTGGTTTGTCCCCTGCCACAATGCCTAACAGAGGTTTGTGATCTGTGACAATAGTAAATGTTCTCCCATATAAATACTCATGGAATTTCTTGATAGCTGCAACAATTGCCAAGGCTTCCTTGTCCAGTTGGCTGTAATTTCTCTCTGCTTTAGTCAAAGTGTGAGAGTAAAATGCAATAGGGCTTCCCTCCCTGGGAAGCATGTGGCTCAAAACCCACCCCAAAGGGGATGCATCACAAGTCAGTACAACTGGCTAATTTTCAGAGAACTGTATCAGTACAGCATCAGAAGTGATTTGTCTCTTAATAGTGTTAAAGGCAGCTTGTTCTTTTCTGCCCCAGACCCATGCAGACTTTTTGTCTAGTAATCTGTGTAGTGGTTCTGCAATGGTTGCCTTCTGAGGTAGAAACATGTGATAGAAGTTAATGAGTCCCAGAAAGCTTGCAAGTCTGTTTTGCATTTTGACCTGAGGGCTTCTTTGATTGCCTGAACCTTGGCATCTGTGGGGTGGATACCATGCTTGTCAATCATATAGCCCAAGAACTCTACCTTGTCAGTTCTAAGAGTGCATTTTCTTCTTTTACTCTTAACCCCGCTTTTTTTGAATCTGGTTAGGACTTCTCTGAGTCTCTCGTGTAACTGAGTGTCATTTTAGCAGAGATTAACACATCATCAAAGTAAGGTACTACCCCTGGCAGTCCTTGGAGCATCCTTTCCATAAGGCTTTGGAAGATGCCTGGTGCCACGCTTACTCCAAATTGCAACCTTTTGCATTTGAAAGCACCTCTATGAGTCACAATGGTTTGGGCTCTGCAGTGGCATCATCAACTGTTAACTGTTGATATGCCTGGGCCAGATCAATTTGGCAAAGACTGTGCCCCCACCAAGAGAATGTAATAAATGATGCACCACTGGAACTGGATATGCGCTCTGTTGTAGTGCATGGTTCAACGTCCCCTTGTAGTCTCCAGATTCTCACAGACCCATCAGCCTTGACTGGTGTGACTATGGGTGTCTCCCACCTGGAGTGGTCAGTGGGCTCTAAAACTCCTTGAGCTATTAGTTTATCTAATTGTGCATCAATTTTTCCTTTAAGGCAAATGGGACCCTTCTGGGCTTTAAACGGATTGGTGGCACCTTGGGATCTAGATTGAAAGTGATAGGGGTCCCCAAGTACTTGCCTAATCCGTTGCTGAAGACCTCTGGAAACTCAGACTTCAAGGCCTCCTCCCATTCAGTGTTGCTCACGTGATTGATGCCAGTCACCTCGATGCCCAGCAGGTTGAACCACTCAAGTCCCAGCAAACTTGGGCGATCCTTGTCCACGATGGTCAGGGGCAGGCGTTTGGTGTGGCCTTTGAACTTCACGTTGAATTCTCTTGTTCCAACTACTGGAATCTTGTTCCCTTGGTAGTCTTTAAGAGTCAGCTTGCTTCTTGAAATGATTCTTCTGAATGTTTGGGAGTAGTCTGTGAATAGTGTCCCATGACACCATAGACAGACATGAGCCTGAGTCCACTTCCATTTGGCAAGGCCTTCCTTCAATAAGTACCTTGACATACACTTTTCTGTTATTGATGGAAGATGAATGACCGATAGTTACTGTCTGATGAGTTTCATTCTTCCCCTTTGCTTCTGTGCTGTGCCCCACCTTCTCACTGAGATTGTTGGGCTTGAATTCTTTGTCTTTGTTTGCAGGAAATTTCCTTCTGTTGGGTGGAGTTCTGGATGATTTGCAGACTCTTGCTAGATGTCCTCTTTTTTCACAATGGAGGCAGATGGTGTCTAAAAACTTGCATTCAGTTAGGGGTGGCTTCCCCACAACCTCTGCAGTAGAAATCTTGCCTCTTTCTTTCCAGGTCTTTCTTTTTCCACTCCATTCTGAGTCTGTAAATTCCCTCTTCCACCTCACTGCAATCTGACTCAGAATCTAGGTCATCACAATGGTTTGTGATAGACTTTCCCCATCAGAATGGCTGTGGCCCTGTTCATCTTCCTCATGGCTGCTGCTGAGGACTTGGTAGCTTCTGCTGAAGAGGCTTCTTCTATGGCTTCTTTGAGTGTGATCTTAGGTTTCATTAATAACTTGCTCTGTAATACCTTGTCTTTAAGGACCAGAACAAATCGATCGTGCATGGCCTCTTCTAAACTGTTAAATTCACATGCACCCCCAATGTCTCTTAAACTTGCCATGAAATCGTTTACGTTTTCGTTCTCCCCTTGATCACGACAGTAAAACTCGTGTCTCTTAATGAGGCACGATACTTGTGGCGCGTAAGGGGCTCTTAACAGCTTTTCTAAATCAGGCCAGTCCATTACCTTCACATCTGCAGCTCCCGCCAATGCCTTCGCCATCTTGAAAACTGCCAGACCGCAATGGATGAGAAAGACTGCCCTCTTCCGCTTCTCGGAAATGTCGGCTAGATCGTTTCCTTCCAGATACATTTGGAAGCGATCTGCATACGACTCCCAGTCTCTGCCGTCGGATTGAACGGGGCTGGGGGGGTGTTCAGTGCAGTCATCTCGCTCTTCTTCTGTTCCGCGTTGCCTTCTCTTCAGGAAAAATCCCACCTTCGTGCCAGTGTTAAGTTTGCATGAAGAGACAGACGCGAGTGCTTCAAGCTCTTTTGTTTATTATGACTACAGCTCAGAACAGACCCTGGCTGGGCTGCAAGCTGCTAGCCAGCAGCCGCAGTTGACAGCCTATCAGAGTGCAGGGTTTTCCACTTTTAAACCAATCATTTCTGACATTTTACAAGAACAGTTCAAACTAAACCAATGACTTTAAACCTACACATAACAAGAGCAACTTTTGCATCTCATTTGGAAACCAAGGACCCAGAGTCTGGAGGAAGAATGGAGAGGCACACACTGCAAAATGCTTGAAGTCTAGTGTGAAGTTTCCACAGTCTGTGTTGATTTGGGGAGCCATGTCATCTGCTGGTGTTGGTCCACTGTGCTTCATTAAGTCCAGGGTCAATGCAGCCATCTACCAGGAGATTTTGGAGCACTTCATGCTTCCTTCCGCAGAGACGAGCTTTATGGGGATGCTGACTTCATTTTCCAACAGGACTTGGCACCTGCCCACACTGCCAAAAGCACCAAAACCTGGTTCAATGACCATGGGATTACTGTGCTTGATTGCCCAGCAAACTCGCCTGACCTGAACCCCATAGAGAATCTATGCATTGCCAAGAAAAGATGAGAGACATAATGCAGAAGAGCTGAAGGCGCTATTGAAGCATCCTGGTCTTCCATAATACCTCAGCAGTGCCACAGGCTGATAGCTTCCATGCCACACCACATTGAGGCAGTAATTGCTGCAAAAGGGGCCCAAACCAAGTACTGAATACATATGCATGCTTATACTTTTCAGAAGTCCGATATTGTTCTATGTACAATCCTTGTTTTATGGATTGCATGTAATATTCTAATTTTCTGAGATTGTGGATTTGGGGTTTTCATGAGCTGTAAGCCATAATCATCACAATTATGACAAATCATGGCTTGAACTATCTTGTTTTGCATGTAATGAGTCTATCTCATATATTAGTTTCACCTTTAAGTTGCATTATGGAAATAAATGAACTTTTGCACGATATTCTAATTTTTCGAGTTTCACCTGTAAATTATAATGAAAGGTAGATACAGGATGAAGAATGGAAATAGCAGTGTTACTAGTTTCCTTTTCAGAGCTAAAGTGCTTGTATGTATGACCCCAGTGCCTAAACTGTATATCTCCCTGTTACATGTTTAGTTGGGTATAGAAAAAGATAAAGAATAAAAGATGGAGCTACTTGAAAATGCTTTATGCATAGCAAGCAGTTATTCAGTCAAAACCACAAGTTATGTCATTGTTCTAAACCATATCAGTCTCCGCCTTCAAAGTGCTTAAGAGAACAAAGCAAGCACATTTTAAAATATGCTGCTGTTAAATTCATAAATGAATCCAAGCTGAATAATACAATCCAGCCTAGTGTACTTGTGTGCATCGATGCTCTTTAGATCTCCTTGAATCAGAAATAAGCGGGCATAAATTAAATAGCATATTCTATTTTTTTCAAGATAGGTTAAGAACAGTATTTGCTTATAAACACCTTATAATTTAGAGCTGGATGAATAATAAAAATGAATACCACCATAGGGTTAATAAGTGATGTTAACAGATCAGTAAGAACACAGTTAGATGACCAAAAGAACTACAGGCAACTCTTAAAGGATCCCTGTTGCTTTACAGTCATCTTTTCCTTCATATTTGGTTCATAAAATTTTCTTTGAATGATTTGATAGTTTCCTGCAATATGTTCACTATCTGTGAGTCTATGTTTTCTTTAGAATCATCTAATTTATGTAAAATTTCTTCTTGTGCTATATGAAATGTTAACAAAAAGGAGACATTAATTTACTGTTATATCTCCCACATTTATACAACAGCATAAAGTGGTTAGCAGTTAGGAGAAATATAAATATGATTATTATTACTGTGTTGCTTTGCATGTACATTTGAGTGCTCCTGCACCAGAGACAAATTTCTTCTGTGTCTAATCACACTTGGGTAAAAGTTATTCTATTCTATTCTATTCTATTCTATTCTATTCTATTCTATTCTATTCTATTCTATTTCATTCCATTCCATTCCATTCTATTCCATTCCATTCCATTCCATTGCTACATTTGAAGAAACCTGAACTATATTCTGTTGGAATTCAAATATCTATTGTGAGAATAGTTTCACAAACATTACCAAGATGGAGAAGCAGAAAGTACAAATCATTCCCAATTTCCTCCATATTTCTTTCAAGTTGATCAGCTCATACCAAGAATGGAAGCTCATACTGTAATTCAGCTAGTCT
>CM019148.1:206285881-206305706 GCA_009733165.1 Naja naja | reverse complement strand
AGAGGTTACTTACCAGATCTTTTAACACAGGGGTCCCCAATCCCTGATCCCTGGACCAGCACCAGGCCGTGGAATGCCAGAGCCCAGGCCACACAAACAAGTGAAGCCCCATCTGCGGGATGCAGGCAACACGCAAAACCTCTCTCCACAGAACCAGTCCCTGGTGCCCAAAAGGTTGGGGCTGCTGTTTCAACTTACCTCTTATTTTCACATTATCTTCACATTAGCAGGCCAACTAGAATGCAATTGAGAGTTAAGTTTATGCTGATATCGTTGAGTTGTTTGTCCCCCAAATATTTTATATTAAATTTTAACATTAAATAAAAAAGGCTGATTGAAATAAATATGATCATTTCTGTTTTAAGTTGGTCCTCTCACCAGAGAATCCTTTGCAGCTTCTTGCACACTTGACCAAAGGACTTCTGTACATAAACCCTGTTTGGAGACAGCAAAAAGCACCTTATGAAGAAGTCACATCAGTATCATGAAGATACCCAAAGTGCAGCTGCTTTAATAACTTAGACAGAGATGCTGTATATAGTCTATGTGAGAGATGAAGCATCTCTCTTGAAGAATTGATATAATTCTATTAGGTCATATGCTTAGTGTACTAACTCTTCTACTTTTAGAAAAACAGCACCTGGGAGAGAGCACAGTCTAAGACTGAAATCTTACTCTTTTCTCTATATAATATAATTATTATTGATGATATGTTATCAAGTCCATGTTGACTTTTAGTAATCCAGTAGATAGATTTTCCCCCAGCAGGATCTGATCTTCATTTAGCTGTTCAGTTCTTCCATTGCCACCACAATTGAGTTTATTCATCTGGTTCCTGCTGGTTGTCATCTTCCTCTCTGTATAATTTTTTTTTCCTAGAATGCATCCCCAGATCTGTTCTCACCATTTTCTAGCCTGCTTGCAAGTTATCCTGAAAGCCCCTTAAACCAAGTGTACATTTCTGATCTTGTGGGCACTAATCCCCACCCACATTTGGTTCAATGAAAGGAGTTTTATTTCAACAGAAGTTTCCTTTTAGTGGAATTCTTTATCACCATAAGTTAGATCTGTACCCTCACTCTTGATTTTTTTTTTAGAAAGCTCTTAAAATCTTTTCCAAACAGCCCTCAGGATGGCAGAGAAAAGATAGGATGTACTTGAGATGGATTAGGGCATTATCAGTATGAACATGTATGAATATAGGGCAATATTAGTATGACTGTTTTGATAGATTGTATTACTTAGAAGTGTGTGTAAGTTGTAGCACTGATAAAGTGTGTGTGTGTATATATGTGTGTGTGTGTCTGTCTGTGTGTGTGTATTTGTATAGTATCGCTGACTGTCTGCTGTATTGATGCTTAGAGTTGGAAGGTTGAAGTAATACATAAGCACACTTGTAACAAGCAAGCAAACGAAGAGGTCAGCATTTGATCTAAATGGTAACCATTTGGGAGGTGAGATTGACAGAGATGTACATTGGCTGGTTTCCCAGAAAATGCTAAACCAAAGTCCCACAAATCTGAATTAATGTTTTTTAATGGAAATTATCCACCACCTCATTCTTCATGATTGTAGGCAATTATAGATATCAAAACAGAAGTAAAACAATTCAATTAAAAATTATAAAACTAATATCAAATAATTTGAAGAATACACAAACATACGCATTCATAAATGCCCCTGTGTGGCTCTATATTGTTTCTCAACCTTGACAGTTTGAAGATGTGTGGACTTGAACTCCCAGAATTCCCCAGCCAGCATGGAATTCTGGAAGTTAAGTTCACACATCCACAAGCTACTAAGGTTGAGAAACACTACAAAAGCTTTCAAGAAAAGCCATTTTTTTTGCTAATTTCAAAACGACCAAACATCCTTGCCTCTGGAGGAAAATATTCCATAGCAGGGGATCATCAAGAACACTCAATATTGGGCCTTCTTTTTTTTAAAATTACATTTATATGCTGCCCTTCTCTGAAGACTCAGGGCGGCTTACAATTTTGGGGATCCAACCCAATGCGCTCAGCAATAGCCTTCATTCCATTGTATATGCCTGCTTATTACTAAGCGGCATTTTGACAAAGTCAGCTTATTGCCCCCAACAATCTTGGGTCCTCAGTTTACCTACCCCGAGAGGATGGAAAGCTGAGTCAACCTTGAGCCTGGTGGGATTCGAGCCTGCACTAATTGCAGGCAGCTGGAATTAAGTGTTAGGCATTTAACAGCCTGCACCACCAAGGCTCTTCTTGCTACTTCTCCTAGCAGGTGGAGACCTAAGGGCTTAGTAGGCTTTCTCTGACCATATGGTTGCCTTGGCGGAGACTCTTTGGGATAAGTTTCTTAGGTACACAGTTTCCAAGTCATTTGGCTTTAAAGAGTGCGGTCAGTATGTGAACTGTACTTGAAACACACTGCAATAATGGTGTAACATGTCAGTACAGAAACTGCAGTGAGGACACTGCATTTCTGAACCATTTGAACTTTCCAGGTGGTCTTCAGATGTATCTGCCATGTAGAGTGAATTATAATCTCATCCTGAGACATAACAGGCATGAATAACTGTTCTCAGAGCATTTTATTCCAGATAAAAGCCCACTTGGTATACAGAGCAGAGATGGGCACAAGGCAGGGATGGGATCTGACCGGTATAACTACCAGTTCTGTTGTTTTGCATTGTGCGTGCATGCGCGAGTTGCCTGAGTCGCGCGCGTGCAATTTACGACCTGCTGAGCTGCCCGGACAGCTGAGCAGCGCTGCGTGCGGGTGAGCAGCAGTTGGAAAAGCCCCTTTCCCCTGCTTTTTCAACTGCAGCTGTGCCGCACAAAGCAGCTGCGGTTGAAAAAGCAGAAAATAAAGGACAGGTAAGAGCCCGGGCAGGCGGGCCCAACAGCAGCAGACACAGAACCGCTTCTGTGTCTGCTGCTTTTCAGAGCTACCGGTTCTGTAGAGCCGGACAGAACTGGTAGAATCCCACCCCTGGCACAAGGCCTCCTGGTCGCTATTTTTGCCTTCTCCTTCAGCAGCACCTCTGAATCCAAAAAGATCCCAGGACCATGAATAAGTTCTTTCATTCAGGTCCAAGCAAGGATTTCCCCTTGAATCTTCTGAAAGTGGCAGTAATTAAAAGGATCTGAACATTGAAAGAAAGCTTACTGCTCCATTCGGATCCTTACCCTGGATTCTTGCTTCTTCTCACAGTATCCAATAATAAATAAATATGGAATAAACGGAAATACAATGAAAGTAGTCTGTATACCAACTGTGCAATAACTGATTCATTTTTCTATCCACAGAAACTACTTCCTGTTCCCACAACAGTTGCCCTTTTGGAAGAAGTGGCTGAATTGCTCTAAAAAGAACCACAACATCTTTGCTAAGCAGAATCCAGCCTGGCAACAACCTTATTAAGCTTAGGTGCAAGTTTTCTGTCGCTGCAGAAATGTGTTCTTTCTGATTACAACTGCAGGGGCTTATTTAAACACCAGACCACACCATGGTTGGCTAAAGTCATAGTTAGATACAAAGTGCTCTTTAATTTCAGTTCTGATTTCGTTTGTAAATTTCTACAGGCATAGCTGTAGTTAATAGGTTGCAGGAAAACTAACAAGGAGTCTTGCAAAAGAAAGACATTTATTAATACATAAGCTTTTGTCGGGTGCAACAGAGAGAATTTCCCACCTTTCTATGTACTCTTCCTTTCTCTGTCTTTAAAGGATTCTGTTGCTATGGTTTATATTGTGGCAGCAACTTCTGACGAGGGAATTAAGGCCTTAACTATTCATTCATGTGATATTTGTTGGTTTGAGTATTGGGTGATAACATATGCTATCATTTCACCTTGCCAAATTAAAATTATTTTAACCACAGTTTGGTGTGATTAAAAGTGAGCTTTCCATGATATTGAAAGTCCTCTCGGAAAACAAGGAACATTTTGTTGTTGATAATGATAATGTAGAAAAAAAATACAGAAAGCCTGAAGGAGCAATACTCCCCATGATCCAGGTTACAATCGGAGACCACACAATTTGTTTGAGCCAATAACAGAATAACAAAGTTGGAAGGGACCTTGGAGGTCTTCTAGTGCCCCCATAACTCAAGCAGGAAGCTGTATACCATTTCAGACAAATGTTTTTCCAATCTCTTCTTAGAAGACGCCAGTGTTAGAGCACTCCCAACTCCTGGAGGCAAGTCATTCCATTGACTAATTGTTCTGTCAGGAAATATCTCCTTAGTTCTAGGTTGGTTCACTTCTTGATTGATTTCTACCCATTGCTTCTTTTCTGGCCTTCAGGTGCTTTGGAGATTAAGTTGACCCCCTCTTCTTTGTGGCAGCTCCTCAAATATTGGAACACTGCTTTAAGTGTCTCCCCTAGTCCTGATTCGAACCCCACTGGGGACAAACCAGAAGAGTGTGCCCACTTAAGAAGAGTACTAACAACCTTTTATAGTTACACAATACAGGTGAAACTCAAAAAATTAGAATATCATGCAAAAGTTCATTTATTTCTGTAATGCAACTTAAAAGGTGAAACTAATATATGAGATAGACTCATTACATGCAAAGCAAGATAGTTCGAGCTGTGATTTGTCAAAATTGTGATGATTATGGCTTATAGCTCATGAAAACCCCAAATCCGCAATCTCAGAAAATTAGAATATGACATGCAATCCATAAAACAAGGATTGTACATAGAACAATATCAGACCTCTGAAAAGTATAAGCATGCATATGTACTCAGTACTTGGTTTGGGCCCCTTTTGCAGCAATTACTGCCTCAATGCAGCGTGGCATGGAAGCTATCAGCCTGTGGCACTGCTGAGGTGTTATACAAGACCAGGATGCTTCAATAGCGGCCTTCAGCTCTTCTGCATTGTTCGGTCTCATATCTCTCATCTTTCTCTTGGCAATGCCCCATAGATTCTCTATGGGGTTCAGGTCAGGCGAGTTTGCTGGGCAATCAAGCACAGTAATCCCATGGTCATTGAACCAGGTTTTGGTGCTTTTGGCAGTGTGAGCAGGTGCCAAGTCCTGCTGGAAAATGAAGTCAGCATCCCCATAAAGCTTGTCTGCGGAAGGAAGCATGAAGTGCTCCAAAATCTCCTGGTAGACAGCTGCATTGACCCTGGACTTAATGAAGCACAGTGGACCAACACCAGCAGATGACATGGCTCCCCAAATCAACACAGACTGTAGAAACTTCACACTGGACTTCAAGCATTTTGCAGTGTGTGCCTCTCCATTCTTCCTCCAGACTCTGGGTCCTTGGTTTCCAAATAAGATGCAAAAGCTGCTCTCATCAGAAAAGAGGATTTTGGACCACTGAGTAACAGACCAGGTCTGTTTTTCTTTAGCCCAGGTAAGATGCTTCTGACGTTGTTTGTTGTTCAGGAGCGGCTTGACAAGAGGAATATGACATTTGAAGCCCATGTCCAGGATCCGTCTGTGTGTGATGGCTCTTGATGCACTGACTCCAGCCTCAGTCCACTTCTTGTGAAAGTCCCCAACACTTTTGAATGGCCTTTTCCTGACAATCCTCTCCAGGCTGCGGTCATCCCTGCTGCTTGTACACCTTTTTCTTCCACACTTTTCCCTTCCACATAACTTTCTATTAGTGTGCTTTGATACAGCACTTTGGGAACATCCACCTTCTTTTGCAATTACCTTTTGAGGCTTTCCCTCCTTATGGAGGGTGTCAATGATGGTTTTCTGCACAACTGTCAGGTCAGCAGTCTTTCCCATGATTGTGATTCCTACTGAACCAGACTGAGAGACCATTTAAAGGCCCAGGAACCCTTTGCAGGTGTTATGGCTTAATTAGCTGATTAGAGTGGGACACTTTGAGCCTAGAATATTGCACCTTTTCACAATATTGTAATTTTCTGAGATTGTGGATTTGGGGTTTTCATGAGCTGTAAGCCATAATCATCACAATTATGACAAATCACAGCTTGATTTGCATGTAATGAGTCTATCTCATATATTAGTTTCACCTTTTAAGGTGCATTACTGAAATAAATGAACTTTTGCACGATATTCTAATTTTTTGAGTTTCACCTGTAAATGCTGGCCAATCATGATGTTAAATGACGATCGTCTTATTTTTGATCACATGCGTTAGATTTTCTGTTTTATACTGAGATAAAATGGACATTGGTGTAAGTCAGTGGTTGCTTACTTCCAATGGTGGGATTCAAATAATTTAACAACTGGTTCTCTGCCCTAATGATTTCTTCCAACAACCAGTTCACCACACTGCTCAGAAAGTTAACAACTGGTTCTCCTGAACTGGTGAAAACTGGCTGAATCCCACCACTGCTGACTTCCCAGTTTCCGCTGATTTAAGATAACTTGTGAGCCAGCATATGCAAATCTATTAAGGAGGTTTACTTGAGCTTAGTAGTCTTGGCAGTTTGGAGGTTTTGCTTCAGGCATTTGTTTTACTTCTTCACTATTTGGAAAAAGGAAAGGGGTGGGCTAAACTCTTCCCAAAACTGCTAGTTAACGTTGTTACACCGGGCAGTCTTTTCAATGTTGTTACACTGGGCAGCCATTACTTTTGATTTGTCAGTTGAGAGATAAATTTCATTTGACTGGTAGGCATCTTTGACTCTTTGGCCTCTCGTTAATCCCTAAAACTGATAGTCCCCAAATAGAAATATCTCAGTTTACTTCTGTTTGGGCTATTGCTGTAATCATTAAAATAAGAATGCAAAGTTAATACAATTGTCATTGTAGTAATTGAAACAAGAATGCAAAGTTAATATAAATAAAATTGTAGTAATAGAGAGAATATTAACATAATAATATTAATTGCTAATAGGTGGATTGTAATATTCTTCTTGTAAGAATATTGCTCCTGCTTCCTTTTTATTCATTTTCTAAAGTCAGATTTTTATTTCCATTAAACTGCTCCAGTATATTATTTAAAAATCCACAATTCTGCAGAACCAAAGAGACTTCTGAGTGGAGAAAGTGTGTTGTCTTTCTCCCATAAATTTTGGGATTAGGTAAAAATTAAACACGGCCCAATTTGGAGTGCTGATTACAAGCACCATGCTAAAAACCAGGAGACTGTGGGTTCTAATCCAGATAGATAGCCTTGGCTTAATCTCTCCCTGTCAGTGGACCATTTAGTTAGCTACTGCACAAAGATCACATAAACTGATTACAAAGGCATGACAAAGTATAGCAACAATGGTACATCGTAATATTTTCAAGAATTACCATTTGCTTGTAAGTAAGAACTGGTAGAACAACAAAATAAACAAAGTAATAGAGCATGAAGAAACTAAAGTGATCTGGAACAAACACCCACTATATAACACCCCATACTTAAAAACAGTTGATAAGAGGGAGAAAAAATATTGAATAATGGACTGAATAATGGACATCACATCAGTGCTTGGAGAAGAAGAAGAAAACACCTGGAGAAAATCACAGAATACAAAGACCTGAAAATAGAAGTCCAATGACTGTGGCAAAAGAAAGCAAAAATTGGGACCAAAGATCTGGAACACCACTTCAATACCATTGGCATTGACAAAATCAGCACCAGTCAATTGCAAAAAAACAGTTTTACTTGGAGCAGCTAACATCTTGTGTCAATTCCTTTAACACCATCAAACAACAGCACCTGCTTATCCCAGGTCCTTGGAAAGGGCTCGATAGGTGGATAAAAGTGCCAAATCCACTCTAAACATCTGCCTGTGTGACCCACCACAAGAACAGTAGTAGTAGTAGTAGTAGTAGTAGTAGTAGTAATAATACACAACTTTTAAAGCCCTTCATGGTTTAGGAGCGGGATACCTACGAGACCGCCTACTGCTACCTTATGCCTCCCAGCGCCAAGTTAGATCTCACAGGGAGGGCTTGCTCCAGATACCGTCGGCCAGGCAATGTCGGCTGGCGGGTCCACGGGCTAGGGCCTTCTCTGTAGCGGCACCGTCCCTTTGGAATATGCTTCCCGTGGAGATCAGAACCATCCCAAATCTACTTGCCTTCCGCAAAGCCGTTAAGACCTGGCTTTGTCGGGGGGCATGGCATTGAGACCTTGTCCTTTCCCCGTGTACGTTTGGACTGATATGAATGAGTTTTTGTTTTTTACATTGTATAGAAATTGTTTTATCTTTTTTATGCGCTGCCTTGAGTTCCCGTTGGGGGAAGTGGCGGGATATAAATTTAATAAATAAATAAATAAATAAATAGTAGTAGTAATATAAAAAATAAAGCTAGACATGACCAAATTGCTAAATTAATCCACTGGTCATTATGTAAAAAATATACCTTACCTGTATCTGAAAAGTCATGGGAACCTAAAGTGGAAAAAGTTGTCGAAAATGAGACGGTGAAGATCTTGTGGAATTTTTGAATACAGACAGATCATCATTTGGAACACAACACGCCAGATATTATGGTTGCTGAGGGCCAACATGTACAATTTATTTATATCACTGTACTTGGAGACACCAGAGTTGAAGAAAAAGAACTAGGAAAAAATCACGAAATATCACGACCTGGCCATCAAAATTATGCGATTATGGATGAAACATGTGACAGTGATACCCACTGTCATCGGGGCACTTGGTGCCATGTCCACGAATTTTATAAAATACATCAAGAAATTGCAGCTTCCTGCAATAACACCAGCGGACCTTCAAAAAACTGCACTATTGTAGATTTTAAGAAAATACTTTGTTGATATCTAGGATGCTGGCAGCAACCCGTATCAACCATCAGCACCAGTCAGTGATATTTGTGATACATTTTAGATGTTCAGTTGACTGAGTTTCATGTTTAATGAATAAAAGAGATCATAATATAACAACAATAAAACAACAACAACAATAATGTGTAACTAATAATGTTAATCTTCAGCCAAACATTATGCTCCTCCTCATGAATACAACCTTGGGTTTTTTTTTTGGAAACACACAGATGCCTGGAGAATAAAACAGTTTGCTTCTTGAACTTCTCTTTCTTTCTTTCTTTCTTTCTTTCTTTCTTTCTTTCTTTCTTTCTTTCTTTCTTTCTGTTGTTTCTTCACTCTAGAGCTTGGATGCTTTCAGAACTGACAAATAGGCTCTTTTAACCTCTTTACCATATTCAGTACTAAAAAATGATAAAAATAGCCCAGTGGTTTGGCTGCCATCTACTGTTGATCAGAGCACATGTATCATTTCAGTAGCAGGGACCGTGTTGCACTTGAATGAAATTGTATTTTTTGGTCCTGTTATACTGTTAAGTGTCTCAGAAATAAACCGATCTCATCTCAGACCCAGGAGATGCAATGCAGTTTTGAATAGCGCTAAGTCACCTCTACAACCTGTGGCCCACTAGGCTAACCTGTGTGCTCCCCATCCTTACTTTATAAAGGAGAATTTTCCATCTGATAGTTCCCTGGGAGGGCCTTCCATTACCAATCCAGTAATGCTCACACAGAAAGATTGAAGCTGCTCATCAATAGTCATTGCTGCTCAATCTGCAACATGCTCTAAGTAATTGAGGAGAAATTGTTAGTTTTTTTTTAAATGATGCAAAATAGATTCATTTTATTTATTCCTTTATAAGTGGGGTGAGGACTAGAAAGAATAGAAGAATGGTAATGGGGAGCAGTGGTGGGATTCAAAAAAATTTACTACCAGTTCTGTGGGCATGGCTTGGTGGACATCGCGTGGCTTGGTGGGTGTGGCTTGGTAGGTGTTAGATTTGCATGAAGAGTCAGACGCGGAGTGCTTCAGTGAAGAGTTTATTAGTGACTACAGCTCATAACAGACCCGATTTGGCTGGGCTACGTCTGCTACTTATAGCCAGCAGCCCCAGTTGCCAGCCAATCAGAGTGCAGGGTTTTCCCGCACTTTTTAAACCAATCATTTCTGACATTTTACAAGAACAGTTCAAACTTAACCAATGACATTCAAACCTGCATACATAACACCCCTCCCCACTAGGTTCAGTCCATACTCAAACCCCAACCTATCTAATGTATTCTTTTAAATAGGTGGGGCTCTTACGTGTACATTGAGACCTTCGTGGTTCAGAAGTTTTAACGTTCTCACCCAGTGAGAGGGGAAATGTGTCTGTTGACATTTCCCTAGTTGGACTTCCTGTGAAAGAAGACCCTGTTTGATTGTTAGAATCTGGTCTCTCCTCCCAACCCATCTCCAGCCCAATGTCAGCACCAAGTCAGGTAGTGATGTGCAATCTTCCACTTGTAAGGATGGATTTTGGCATTGTGACAGGTTTTGGGATGGTTCCTGTCATAATGGCTTGTTACACATGGGGTTGATTCTTGTTTGCTGATTATCCTCATGTTCCTCCCATTCCCCTAGAAAAGCATTAGGTATGGGAACTAGAGAGGAACAATTGCGATGTTCCTGAGGTAACCTGGATCTAAGCTGATCAATGTGCCTGCTTTAGAGGATTCCATCCTCTGTTTGTAGCCTGTAAGAACAAGGGCCTGTGATTTGAGTTATTTCAGCAGGAATCCATGAAGGTTCACCCATAAGGTTCTTAGCATAAACAGAGTCACCACACACTGAACGCATGCGTAACTTTGCTAGTGGAATCAAGTGGTGTGTTGGGTGCGTAAGTGGGATGAAGTCTCTCTGGCAATTTCAGCAGTGTGTACTGGAAGCTTGGCAACAGTTTCTAGGAAAAAGGTGTGTGCCTCAGGTTCACAGTCCTCCTTGTGACAAGGAAGTGGGCAACGACTCAAGGCATCAGCATGTCCAATGTCCTTGCCAGGCTTGTGGATAAGTTTGTATGAATAAGCAGCAAGAAATTCAGTCCACCTCAGCATTCTTGGTGACAGGATAGTGGGTGTAGGTTTGTCTCCTGCCACAATGCCTAACGAAGGTTTGTGATCTGTGACAATGGTAAATGTTCTCCCATATAAATACTCATGAAATTTCTTGATAGCTGCAACAATTGCCAATGCTGCCTTGTCCAATTGGTTGTAATTCTCTCTGCTTTGGTCAAGGTGCGAGAGTAAATGCAATAGGGGCTTCTCCTGCTGGGAAGCCTGTGGCTCAACCCCTCCAAAGGGGATGCATCACAAGTCAGTACAACAGGTAAATTCTCAGAGAACTGTATGAGTACAGCATCAGACGTGATTAGTCTTTTAATACTGTTAAATGCTGATTGTTCCTTCCTGCCCCAGACCCAAACAGACTTTTTGTCAAGTAATCTGTGTAATGGTTCTGCAATGGTTGCCTTCTGAGGTAGGAACATGTGATAAAAGTTAATAAGTCCAAGGAAGGCTTGCAAATCTGTTTTGCATTTTGGTCTAGGGGCTTCTTTGATTGCTTGAACCTTGGCATCTGTAGGGTGGATGCCATGCTTGTCAATCATATAGCCCAAGAACTCAACCTTGTCAGTTCTAAGAGTGCATTTTTCTTCCTTGACTTTTAACCCCACTTTCTTGAATCTGGTAAGGAGTTCTCTGAGTCTCTCTTGTAATTGAGTGTCATTTTCAGCAGAGATTAACACATCATCAAAGTAAGGCACTACCCCTGGCAGTCCTTGGAGCATCCTTTCCATAAGGCTTTGGAAGATGCCTGGTGCCACGCTTACTCCAAACTGTAACCTTTACATTTGAAGGCACCTCTATGAGTCACAATGGTTTGGGCCTCTGCAGTGGCATCATCAACTGTTAGTTGTTGATATGCCTGGGCCAGATCCAATTTGGCAAAGACTGTGCCCCTGCCAAGTGAATGTAATAAATGATGCACCACTGGAACTGGATATGCGCTCTGCTGAAGTGCATGGTTCAATGTCCCCTTATAGTTTCCACAGATTCTTACTGACCCATCAGTCTTGACTGGTGTGACTATGGGTGTCTCCCATCTGGAGTGGTCAGTGGGCTCTAAAACTCCTTGAGCTATTAGTTTATCTAATTGTGCATCAATTTTTCCTTTAAGGCAAATGGGACCCTTCTGGGCTTTAAACGAATTGGGGCACCTTGGGATGTAGGTTGAAAGTGATAGGGGTCCCCATATACTTGCCCAATCTGTCGCTGAAGACCTCTGGAAACTCAGACTTCAAGGCCTCCTCCCATTCAGTGTTGCTCACGTGATTGATGCCAGTCACCTCGATGCCTAGTGGATTGAACCACTCAAGTCCCAGCAAGCTTGGGCGGTCCTTGTCCACGATGGTCAGGGGCAAACGCTTGGTGTGGCCTTTGAACTTCACTTTGAATTCTCTTCCAACTACTGGAATCTTGTTCCCTTGGTAGTCTTTAAGAGTCAGTGCTTGCTTTGGAAATGTTTCTTCTGAATGTTGGGAAGTAGCCTGTGAATAGTGTCCCATGACACCATAGATAAATAGGAGCCTGAGTCCACTTCCATTTGGCAAGGCCTTCCTTCAATTAGTACCTTCACATGTACTTTTCTGCTTCTTAAGGGTGAAGAATGACCAATAGTGACTGTTTGATGAGTTTCATTCTTCCCATTTGCTTCTGTGTTGCCCCATTTTCTCACTGAAGTTGTTAGGCTTGAAATCTTTGTCAGGAAACTTCTTTCTGCTTGGTGGAGTTCTGGATGATTTGCAGACTCTTGCTAGGTGACCTCTTTTTTCACAACGGAGACAGATGGTATCAAAAATTTGCATTCAGTGTGGGGTGCCCCCACAACCTCTGCAATAAAAGTCTTGCCTCTTTCTTCCAAGGTCTTTCCTTTTCTTCTCCATTCTGAGTCTATAAATTCCTTCCTCCACCTCACTACAGTCTGAATCAGAATCTATTTGCTCAATGGGTTGTTGTGGATTTTTCCACATCAGGATGGCTTGTGGCCTTGTTAATTTTCTTCATGGCTGCTGCTGAGGACTTGGTAGCTTCTGCTGAAGAAGCTTCTTCTATGGCCTCCTTAAGCGTGATCTTAGGTTTCATTAATAATTTGCTCTGCAAAACCTTGTCTTTTAGGCCTAGAACAAATCGATCGCGCATGGCCTCTTCTAAGTTGATAAATTCACATGCACCCCAATGTCCCTTAAACTTGCCACGAAGTCATTAACGCTGCTTCCCTTGATCCCGGTAGAATTGTCTCTTAATGAGGCACGATACTTGTGGCACGTAATGGGCTCTTAATAACTTTTCTAAGTCGGGCCAGTCCATTACCTTCACGTCTGCAGCTCCCGCCAATGCCTTCACCATC
Organism: Naja naja; assembly: GCA_009733165.1. NCBI lineage: Eukaryota > Metazoa > Chordata > Lepidosauria > Squamata > Elapidae > Naja > Naja naja. The sequence continues at coordinate 206,292,560 of CM019148.1, read as the reverse complement.
TTGAAAATGGCGGACTGCAGTGGGTGAGAAAGACCTCCTCTTCCGCTTGTCGAAATGTCGGTGAGATCGCTTTCCTCCAAATACATTTGGAAACGATCTGCATACAAGTCCCAGTCTTCTGCCGTCAGATCAAACGGGGCTGGGGGGGGTGTTCAGCACAGCCATCTCTCTCAGCTTGTTCTCCGTGTTGTCTTCTCTTTGGGAAGGATCCCACCCTCGTCGCCAGTGTTAGATTTGCATGAAGAGTCAGACGCGGAGTGCTTCAGTGAAGAGTTTATTAGTGACTACAGCTCATAACAGACCTGATTTGGCTGGGCTGCGGCTGCTACTTATAGCCAGCAGCCGCAGTTGCCAGCCAATCAGAGTGCAGGGTTTTCCCGCACTTTTTAAATCAATCATTTCTGACATAGAACAGTTCAAACTTAACCAATGACATTCAAACCTGCATACATAACAGTAGGCATGGCAGGGGAAGGATACTGCAAAATCCCATTCCCTCCCCACCCCACTAACCTGCTTTCCAGCTGCCTCCTGTGAAGGGCAACCAAAAAAGACCCTGTCAATCAGCTGGGACTCAGGAGGCAGAGAATAGATGGGGGCAGGGCCAATTAGAGGTGGTATTTGCCAGTTTTCCGAACTACTCAAAATTTCCGCTACCGGTTCTCCGGAACTGGTCAGAACCTGCTGAATACCACTGGTGAGTGGTATCTGCTGGGGAGCCATTGATGCTCTCTGAGTTTGTTTGCTTGCAGACATTTCATTACCCAACAGAGTCCCTCTCTGAGGGAGATGGGCAGTTTAAAACATGAATGAATGAGTGAGTGAATGAACTAGATAGTATCTTCAGTGTGAATGAGTGTGGGATTTCCTCCCTATTTAGTACAGTAGTGTGCCCTGGCCTGCCAGTGTTGGTGAGGGTGTGGTGGAAAGACCTGACCAAACCAGGAACCAGCCTGATTTTCTCTGGCAGCAAGTTGAGAGCAGATACACTATATGTCCTCAGCTTTCTTTATTCACATGAAGAGGATCTAGAAGATGCACACTGAAGAATGAACACTGCAGTTTGCTTCATTCAATAGCTTTGAAGTATAGCTAGAGAATTCCCGTATTGATAGTAAGAAAACCAATATTGCTGACATTGAGTCCCAGTTGTAACAACAAATTCCAGGTTGGTTTCTCTGCCCTGCAGATAACCCAAAGGATGCCATACCATAATCTCTCAAACAGGAAAAATGTATGCCAAAGTAGAGCATTTTATTATTGAACTCTGGGCCACCAGTCAGAAGATATATATGGCGAGTTTGCCTACACTGGTTTCCTTCATTTCCTACAATTGTATTGATCGCTATGGGCAATAGACGCAGTGATGGTTAGCAGTGATACTTTTATCTTCTTATCTAAAAGACTTTGAAGACCTCCATGTAACTTGCCTCCTTCTGATTCAACTGATCTTCTCAGAGTTTCCATCCCTTCCTTTTCCTCTCAGATCAGTTCTTTTTCTCTTCTGATAAACTCAGTCTTCATAATGGAGAATATTGTAGGAGGCAATCATTTTAATCTACGGCAGTCAAAAACCAGAAGGTGCCTGGGAGCCTCTTTGCTGGCCAGCAAATGTCACTAAAAGGCATCAACTATAGGTTGCTTCATGAGATGTATGGAGTGGATAAACTGATGCAGGATTTAAAATGGGATGATGTGGCCTTGTATTTGGCCAGAAGGGGTGAGAAAGAGAGAAGACAGGTGGCTATGCAGATACAGGTTACAGGTGAACCGGGTTAAGAAGTAGCTAAACAATTGTAATATGATTTGCATTCCCAAGACTTTTTGAGATGCCCTGAAACCTTTATCAACAAAAACCTGTTGAATTCATATCCATCAAAAAATTTCAGGCCATCTTTGTCTCAATAAACAAAGAGGTTTTTTTAAAACACATTGCACCTGTTTTAATTGGCAATATACTTGTAATCTGTTTTATGCATAACCTGTATCTGTGTTACCACCCTTGCCTTCCACTTCCTTCCCGCTTCCTCCTCCTCCTCTAAATTTAAATTCTACATTTTTCATTTCTTCAATACAAATACTTTCTTACAAATGCCGCTAACTTTAGGGTTTATGTCTACATGCATTCTAACCACTGAACAAAATTGCTGGCCCACCAAAGTGATCTTCATTAAAAACCTCTTAATTAGCAATGGTAGATATCTATTTAAATAAGAAAATAATGTGTGTATGTATACACACACACACAAATATTAAAATAAGTCTTGTCTGGAGCAGGAAAGTATTCTCACAGCTGGTGCCAATATCTTAAGTTGCTGCTAGAACTCCAGAATCCTAATAGGACCGACTTGGCTAGGAATTCCACCATGAATGAATACCTTGGGAAAAAGCTTTGGGACTTTTAATCTCAGGGGAATACATAGCAGGATGAATACTAGCCATTGGAAAATGTCAACTAACATTTTATTCTTCTCTTTGAAAAAAATGGAATGGGACTAGTGGGTAGATTAAAAACACACATAGAAGGTGAAAGGGGATTCCATTCTATCTTTGTTTATATTTCAATACAGCAAATATTTAGTTATGCCTGCAATTTGGCAGTTTGAATCTCATCAGATTCAAGGTTGACTCATCCTTCCTTCCTTCCAAGGTGGGTAAAATGAGGACCCAGATTGTTGGGGGCAATAGGCTGACTCTGTAAACCACTTAGAGAGGGCTGCAATGTAAAGCACTGTAAAGTGGTATATAAGTCTAAGTGCTATTACTAGTGCTATTATCCAGCAGTGCACTTAATATAATGAAGCACATTGTGGCAATTTCAGGAACGCTGGCAGAGGAGCTTTCCTGAAGAAGCCCCATAGGGTTGAAAGTGTCAACTTTAAAAAAATATCATCCCATCATAAATGCATTTTGGATCTATTACAACCCCACCCCCAACCCCTTTACTTTTGCAAATATTCCTTCCATTTTATTTTTATCCTGAAAAAAAAAGACATTTTAAACTTAAAATTACCTGTTTGCCCTCCCACAGCTGTGGAGGTCTTATGGTGAGAGAGGTCCATTGTCATTTAACCATCTGGATGGGATTTTTTAGTTGTGGCAACTGGGTCGTTTTATTTGTTGTTATTCGCTGATGTCGTTATTTGCATGATGGCTGACCTAACAATTCTCTTCCCTTCTGTAGTAGGAATTTCTTGTCTTTCTGTGTTTTGCCCATTTGTTGTCTTTTTTTATGTGCTTGCTTTTGTTTTCCCCTTGCTCTGCTTTTAGATTGATTTTAAATTCTTCCTGTTGTGAGTTATGTTTCAGCCAAATCCGGTTTCTGCTTTTCTAGTTTACTCTGATTTATCATGTGTTTTAACTTCTGTTTCTGATCTGCCTTGAGGCTTCCAGATGAGCAGAAAGGAAAGATAGAAATGATTTTATAAATAATGAAGGCAAAGGGAGAAAAATAATGGGAAAGGCCAATGCCTTTAATAAAAGAAGCTGTTGTAATGAGATTTGGCCGACACTCCAACTGACACCTATGTCATCTTTCCATCTTATGATATGCTATTTCTCCAGCTAATAAATTCTAAATGCCAGAGTGCTTATAGTGAAAACAATGGCCTATAGGTACCCAACAAGTGGAACCTTCTGGGTTTTTCTTTCCATTTCAGCTGTCTATATACAAGTGGGACACACAAGGATTGTGAGGGGAAAACAAAACTTTCATTTTATTCCTGTTTCCATGGTCAATGCTGTCTCCCCCCTCCCACTTATAAATAGCTGAACCATTCTGTTTTGCCCATCTTCATACATATCCATACCATAAAATTACCTATCCCGTTTTTCTTTATTATTTTCTTTATTCTTCTTCTTTATTATTTATGGTGATTTTGGAAAGAGTTGAGATAGCTGCTTGTGAAATGGGAACAGAAAGAAAGTGACGCTGATGCTATAGTAAAGTCCATCTAAGACTAAGAAATAAAAAATGCTATTTCTGATAACATATATAACAATGAACCTAAATTTGAACCATATTCCTATCTAAGCCTGGAAGGCAAACCAGACATGTCTTTCCATCCACAGGTGCTTCTGGAACAATATCTGAATTTTCAGAATGTGCCATTATAAAGGCAATATATTTGAGTAACTAGCCAGCCCAAATTAGGGTCATATTTTCCTTTTTCTAATTTCCATTAGCAAAAAGTGGGATAAGGGTGGCATACAAGATTAACATCTGGGAGATGTTAGTGTTATATGTTTTCAAAATATTTGTCCTTTGTTCAACCACTAATGCATGGTCTATTTTTAATGTCTTCTATTCAGTCCTTTTACATGTTTTCTTTTAAGAAAAATTCACAAGGAAGTACCTTCTGTGGAAATTTTTAGTATGTTTAGTACTAAAATATACAGTTATATAAATCCCTGTTTGTTTGATAATCAGGATAATATTTTGAGAGAAATTTGAGTTATATAAATCCTTGCTTGTTTGATAACCAGGATAATAATGTGTGAGAAATTTTAAATTTGTCTGGTGATATTGGTTTTTAATAGACTGCAAACACAAAAACACACAATTTAATATGACATCTTGGGATGTTGTGTACCTAATGTGTAATAAGTGATTGGCATCTATTATTAAATTCATCTAGAATATAACTTAAGAAAATATAATATCCAGAGGTATTGTTTGTTTAGCTGGATGATGGAGAGAGAGCAACATGTATTTGTTTTGGTCAATTAAACAGAGGCTATTGGCTTTCATTATTGGTAGAAAGGTAAATGTGTGAAAGGTAATAATGATACTGTATAGGTTCAATCTATAAAGCATAAAATAGAATCCATGGAGAGAAAGGGGTAGCGACAGTTAAGAACATTAGTTTAGATTTGGGAATTTGTATTTGCATGGAAGTTTGCAGGATGGATTGAATGATTGGGTGTGCATTCCAAGATCACACTGTTACTGTGTACAATGTAAATTATGTTACTCAGCTACAATACTTCAGGCAGACATCAGGATGAACTATGCAATGGTGGTTTTTGTATGGTTTGGCATCATGCACATGCCATTGCTTTGGTGTCATCTCTATTTGCTGCAGATGCTGCAGTGATTTTTATTTTTATTTTCTCAAATACAGTGATATGAAGATGAATTATGAAAAGTTTGGTGTCCCCTCTAACTCAGGTGTGTCAAACTCGAGTCGTCATCTCATGACATATTGCAACTTTTTCCCATTCACTAAACTATGCGGGCGTACAGTCTGTGCATCTGCCCCAAGGCCATGAGTTTAACTGCTCTGCTCTAACTGGTACATAAACAAATATGTGCTATGTTTTAATATTTAACTGGGGACAACTGATCACTAATAATAAGGAAGATGGGCAGATTCAATGTAGAGAAAAGTAAAGTCCTACACTGAGGCAAGAAAAACCAAAAGTACACATATAGACTGGGTGAAACCAGACTAAATAGCAGTAACTGTGAGAGGGATCTTGGAGTCTTAGTGGACAACCAGCTAAATATGAGCGCAGCCACTGCCAAAAAAGCTAATGCAATCCTAAGTTGCATTAACAGAGAGATACAATTGAGATCAAGTGAGGTACTAATACCCCTCTATAAAGCCTTAGTAAGACCACACCTAGAGTACTGCATCCAGTTTTGGTCACCACATTATAAAAAAGATGTTGAGACTCTAGAAAAAGTACAGAGAAGAGCAACCAGGATGAATAGGGGACTGGAGACCAAAACATATGAAGAACGGTTACAGGAACTGGGCTTGGCTAGTCTAGTGAAGAGAAGGACCAGGGGAGACATGATAGCAGTTTCCAATATTTGAGAGCTGCCACAGAGAGGGGGTCAAGCTATTTTCTAAAGCGCCTGTAGGCCAGATAAGGAATAATGGATGGAAACTGAACAAGGAGAGATTTAACCTGGAAATAAGGAGAAACTTCTGACAGTGAGAACAATCAACCATGGAACGGTTTGCCCTCAGAAGTTGTGGGAGCGCCATCACTAGAGACTTTCAAGAAGAGATTGGACTGCCATTTGTCAGAAATGGTGTAGGGCGGAGGTTGGACTAGATGACTTATAAGGTTCCTTCCAACTCTGATTATCTGTATCTGTAAGATATTCTAAAAGTATTGGAAAGTCTTCAGGGAGATATCCCTGGCACAAATTTTCTGGTCTTGGAACCAAAGATATTTTGATCTTTCAGGTCTTTTAATAACAGGCTGGTGACTGTTTTTGAGGCTTATTTTAATATAAATATATTATTACTTTTGTGCTTTAAATTTACCATAAAAGAAAATTTGGTTTCAAAGAGGGAATCAAATAAATCAATAAAAACAACCAGCCTTGAAAGCAAAAGTCCTAATACACAGAGAATCTATATTAGGGTTACTTTTATCATTCTTATGAGAATAATATGCATATGTGGAGTTGGAAATGCAGGTATATATTTTACCTGATTTCTGAGATAATATCCTGGAACTTCCAGGATGGGAATCTAATTCTTATATGAAAAGAGGGAAATCAGGTAAGATAGACCTAGATCAAAGGTTTTCCATTGCCAAAATGAAATCCTTGCCACCTCTCCTTGGTAAAAACAAAAATAAAACTACACTGACATTATATTACCAGTTCCTAACTTCCCTCTGTTGCCTTGTTTGAGATTACTGACAGCTATTTGACTAC
>CM019148.1:206184962-206274797 GCA_009733165.1 Naja naja | reverse complement strand
GGATGACCGCAGCCTGAGAGGATTGTCAGAAAGGCCAGTCAAAAGTGTTGGGGACTTTCACAAGGAGGACTGAGGCTGAATCATGCATCAAGAGCCACCACACACAGACGTGATCCTGGACATGGGCTTCAAATGTCATCAGAAGCATCTTATCTGGCTAAAGAAAAACAGACCTGTCTGTTGCTCAGTGGTCCAAAATCCCTTTTCTGGATGAGAGCTAAGCTGTTGTTTGCATGAAGAGACAGACGCGGAGTGCTTCAAGCTCTTTTGTTTATTAGTGACTACAGCTCAGAATGGACCCACTTGGTTGCCTGGCTGCTACTTATAGCCAGCAGCCGCAGTTGACAGCCAATCAGAGTGCAGGGTTTTCCCACTTTTAAACCAATCATTTCTAACATTTTACAAGAACAGTTCAAACTAAACCAATGACTTTAAACCTACATATAACACCTCCCCCACTAGGTTCAGTCCATACTCAAACCCCATCTATCTAATGTACTTTTAAATAGGTGGGGCTCTTACATGTACATGCTGAGACCCACGTGGTTCAGATGTTTTAATGTTCTCACCCAGTGAGAGGAAATGTGTCTGCTGACATTTCCATACTTGGACTTCTAGAAGAACCTGTTTGGTTACTACAACCTGGTCTCTCCTCCCAATCCATCTCCAACCCAATGTCAGCACCTAAGTCAGGTAGTGATGTACAGTCTTCCACTTGTAAGGATGGATTTTGGCATTGTGACAGGTTTTGGGATGGTTCCTGTGTGTTGGCTCATTACACATGGGGTTGATTCTTGCTTGCTGATTATCCTCATGATCCTCCCTTCCCCTAGAAGAGGTATTAGGTATGGGAACCAGAGAGGAGCAATTGTGATGTTCCTGAGGTAATCTGGATCTAAGCTGATCAATGTGCCTGCTCCAGAGGACACCATCCTGTTTGTACCCTGTAAGACCTAGGGCCTGTGATTTGGGTTATCTCAGCAGGAATCCATAATGGTTCACCCATAAGGTTCTTAGCATAAACAGAATCACCCACAGTGAATGTGCTAATTTTGCTAGTGGAATCTAGTGGTGCTGGATGTAGTGGGATGAAGGCGGTCAAGGGGAGACCTGAGTTTCTACCCATCAACAACTCTGCTGGGATAAGTTAGTTGATGGGTTGGGAGTGATATGCTGGACACTGAGTAGTTTTTCAACTTTCTCAGTGATGTCCCCAGGACCCAATTGCTGAAGTTTTTCCTTGGTAAAGCGCACATATGCTCAGCCCGCCATTATCAAGGGTGCCCAGGGGCTGTCAGGGCATGTCTGATACCCTGCTGTGCTAATATGATTCAAAAAGGTTGGATGTAAATTGAGGACCATTGTCAGAAACTAGGACATCAGGTAACCCATGAGTTACAAAAAGCTTTTTAAGCTGTTTGATGACAGCTTCAGCTGTGGTGGATGCCATAGGATAACCTCTAGCCATTTGGAATATGCATCTACTATAATAAGGAAGGTGTGCCCTCTGGTAGGGCCAGCAAAGTCAATGTGAATCCTGGACCATGGGCCCCTAGGACATTCCCATTCCTGTTGGGGGCAAGAGGTGGGCAGGCCTGACTTCCTGACAGTTGGGACAGGATGCAACCCAGTGTTCAACCATTTTGTCAATACCTGGCCACCATACATAACTCCTGGCCAATCCCTTCATTCTGACAATTGGATGACCTCATGTAACATTTCCAAAACCTCTTTTGTAGTTTTGCAGGAATAACCACCCTGTTACCCCACAAAATACATCCTCTTAATACAGATAATTCAGTTTGCCTGGATTTAAAAGGTTGGGCAAGTTGAGGTAGATCTTGAAGTGGCCAACCTTTCTTAATCCAGCCTATAACAGGAGCCAATAAAGTGTCTTTGGCAGTCTCTGGCAATTTGCAGCTGTACTGGAAGCTTGGCAACAGTTTCTAGAAAAAGGTGTAAGTCTCAGGAGCAGGATCCTCAGTGTGTGAAGGAAGTGGGCAGGACTCAAAGCATCTGCATGCCCAATGTCTTTTCCAGGCCTGTGGATGAGTTTGTATGAATAAGCAGCAAGAAATTCAGTCCATCTCAGCATTCTTGGTGACAGGATTGTGGGCATTGGTTTGTCCCCTGCCACAATGCCTAACAGAGGTTTGTGATCTGTGACAATAGTAAATGTTCTCCCATAAATACTCATGGAATTTCTTGACAGCTGCAACAATTGCCAAGGCTTCCTTGTCCAGTTGGCTGTAATTTCTCTCTGCTTTAGTCAAAGTGTGAGAGTAAAATGCAATAGGGGCTTCCCTCCCGCTGGGAAGCATGTGGCTCAAACCCCCCACAAAAGGGGATGCATCACAAGTCAGTACAACTGGCAAATTTTCAGAGAACTGTATCAGTACAGCATCAGAAGTGATTTGTCTCTTAATAGTGTTAAAGGCAGCTTGTTCTTTTCTGCCCCAGACCCATGCAGACTTTTGTCTAGTAATCTGTGTAGTGGTTCTGCAATGGTTGCCTTCTGAGGTAGAAACATGTGATAGAAGTTAATGAGTCCCAGGAAAGCTTGCAAGTCTGTTTTGCATTTTGGCCTGGGGCTTCTTTGATTGCCTGAACCTTGGCATCTGTGGGGTGGATACCATGCTTGTCAATCATATAGCCCAAGAACTCTACCTTGTCAGTTCTAAGAGTGCATTTTCTTCTTTGACTTTAACCCGCTTTTTGAATCTGGTTAGGACTTCTCTGAGTCTCTGTAACTGAGTGTCATTTTCAGCAGAGATTAACACATCATCAAAGTAAGGCACTACCCCTGGCAGTCCTTGGAGCATCCTTTCCATAAGGCTTTGGAAGATGCCTGGTGCCACTTACTCCAAATTGCAACCTTTTGCATTTGAAAGCACCTCTATGAGTCACAATGGTTTGGGCCTCTGCAGTGGCATCATCAACTGTTAACTGTTGATATGCCTGGGCCAGATCCAATTTGGCAAAGACTGTGCCCCCACCAAGAGAATGTAATAAATGATGCACCACTGGAACTGGATATGCTCTGTTGTAGCGCATGGTTCAATGTCCCCTTGTAGTCTCACAGATTCTCACAGACCCATCAGCCTTGACTGGTGTGACTATGGGTGTCTCCCACCTGGAGTGGTCAGGCTCTAAAACCCCTTGAGCTATTAGTTTATCTAATTGTGCATCAATTTTTTCCTTTAAGGCAAATGGGACCCTTCTGGGCTTTTAACGGATTGGTGGCACCTTGGGATCTAGATTGAAAGTGATAGGGGTCCCCAAGTACTTGCCTAATCTGTTGCTGAAGACCTCTGGAAACTCAGACTTCAAGGCCTCCTCCCATTCAGTGTTGCTCACGTGATTGATGCCAGTCACCTCGATGCCCAGCAGGTTGAACCACTCAAGTCCCAGCAAACTTGGCGATCCTTGTCCACGGTGGTCAGGGGCAGGCGTTTGGTGTGGCCTTTAAACTTCACGTTTAATTCTCTTGTTCCAACTACTGGAATCTTGTTCCCTTGGTAGTCTTTAAGAGTCGCTTGCTTCTTGAAATGATTCTTCTGAATGTTTGGGAATAGTCTGTGAATAGTGTCCCATGACACCATAGACAGATATGAGCCTGAGTCCACTTCCATTTGGCAAGGCCTTCCTTCAATAAGTACCTTGACATGCACTTTTCTGTTATTGATAGAAGATGAATGACCAATAGTTACTGTCTGATGAGTTTCATTCTTCCCTTTGCTTCTGTGCTGCCCCATTTTCTCACTGAGATTGTTGGGCTTGAATTCTTTGTCTTTGTTTGCAGGAAATTTCCTTCTGTTGGGTGGAGTTCTGGATGATTTGCAGACTCTTGCTAGATGTCCTCTTTTTTCACAATGGAGGCAAATGGTGTCTAAAACTTGCATTCAGTTGGGGTGGCTTCCCCACAACCTCTGCAGTAGAAATCTTGCCTCTTTCTTTCCAGGTCTTTCTTTTTCCGCTCCATTCTGAGTCTGTAAATTCCCTCTTCCACCTCACTGCAATCTGACTCAGAATCTAGGTCATCACAATGGTTTGTGATAGACTTTTCCCCATCAGAATGGCTGTGGCCCTGTTCATCTTCCTCATGGCTGCTGCTGAGGACTTGGTAGCTTCTGCTGAAGAGGCTTCTTCTATGGCTTCTTTGAGTGTGATCTTAGGTTTCATTAATAACTTGCTCTGTAATACCTTGTCTTTAAGGCCCAGAACAAATCGATCGTGCATGGCCTCTTCTAAACTGTTAAATTCACATGCACCCCAATGTCTCTTAAACTTGCCATGAAATCGTTTACGTTTTCGTTCTCCCCTTGATCACGACGGTAAAACTCGTGTCTCTTAATGAGGCACGATACTTGTGGCAGGCTAATGGGCTCTTAACAGCTTTTCTAAATCAGGCCAGTCCATTACCTTCACATCTGCAGCTCCGCCAATGCCGCCATCTTGAAAACTGCCGGACCGCGTATGGATAGAAAGACCGCCCTCTTCGCTTCGGAAATGTGGCTAGATCGTTTCCTTCCAGATACATTTGGAAGCGATCTGCATCGACTCCCAGTCTTCTGCCGTCGGATCGAACGGGCTGGGGGTGTTCAGTGCAGCCATCATCTCGCTCTTCTTCTGTTCCGCGTTGCCTTCTTCAGGGAAAATCCCACCTTCGTAGCCAGTGTTAAGTTTGCATGAAGAGACAGACGCGGAGTGCTTCAAGCTCTTTTGTTTATTAGTGACTACAGCTCAGAACGGACCCACTTTTGGCTGCTGGCTGCTACTTATAGCCAGCAGCAGTTGACAGCCAATCAGAGTGCAGGGTTTTCCCCACTTTTAAACCAATCATTTCTGACATTTTACAAGAACAGTTCAAACTAAACCAATGACTTTAAACCTACATACATAACAAGAGCAACTTTTGCATCTCATTTGGAAACCAAGGACCCAGAGTCTGGAGGAAGAATGGAAGAGGCACACACTGCAAAATGCTTGAAGTCTAGTGTGAAGTTTCCCAGTCTGTGTTGATTTGGAGAGCCATGTCATCTGCTGGTGTTGGTCCACTGTGCTTCATTAAGTCCAGGGTCAATGCAGCCATCTACCAGGAGATTTTGGAGCACTTCATGCTTCCTTCCGCAGACGAGCTTTATGGGGATGCTGACTTCATTTTCCAACAGGACTTGGCACCTGCCCACACTGCCAAAAGCACCAAAACCTGGTTCAATGACCATGGGATTACTGTGCTTGATTGCCCAGCAAACTCGCCTGACCTGAACCCCATAGAGAATCTATGCGGCATTGCCAAGAGAAAGATGAGAGACATAATGCAGAAGAGCTGAAGGCCGCTATTGAAGCATCCTCGTCTTCCATAATACCTCAGCAGTGCCACAGGCTGATAGCTTCCATGCCACACCACATTGAGGCAGTAATTGCTGCAAAGGGGCCCAAACCAAGTACTGAATACATATGCATGCTTATACTTTTCAGAAGTCCGATATTGTTCTATGTACAATCCTTGTTTTATGGATTGCATGTAATATTCTAATTTTCTGAGATTGTGGATTTTTCATGAGCTGTAAGCCATAATCATCACAATTATGACAAATCATGGCTTGAACTATCTTGTTTTGCATGTAATGAGTCTATCTCATATATTAGTTTCACCTTTTAAGTTGCATTATGGAAATAAATGAACTTTTGCACGATATTCTAATTTTTTGAGTTTCACCTGAAATTATAATGAAAGGTAGATACAGGATGAAGAATGGAAATAGTAGTGTTACTAGTTTCCTTTTCAGAGCTAAAGTGCTTATATGTATGACCCCAGTGCCTAAACTGGTGCAGTTATCTTCCTGTTACATGTTTAGTTGGGTATAGGAAAAGATAAAGAATAAAAGATGGAGCTACTTGAAAATGCTTTATTTAGCATAGCAAGCAGTTATTCAGTCAAAACCACAAGTTATGTTCATTGTTCTAAACCATATCAGTCTCCTACTTCAAAGTGCTTAAGAGAACAAAAGCAAGCACATTTTAAAAATATGCTGCTGTTAAATTCATAAATGAATCCAAGCTGAATAATACAATCCAGCCTAGTGTACTTGTGTGCATCGATGCTCTTTAGATCTCCTTGAATCAGAAATAAGCGGGCATAAATTAAATAGCATATTCTATTTTTTTCAAGATAGGTTAAGAACAGTATTTGCTTATGAACACCTTATAATTTAGAGCTGGATGAATAATAAAAATGAATACCACCATAGGGTTAATAAGTGATGTTAACAGATCAGTAAGAACACAGTTAGATGACCAAAAGAACTACAGGCAACTCTTAAAAGGATCCCTGTTGCTTTACAGTCATCTTTTCCTTCATATTTGGTTCATAAAATTTTCTTTCGAATGATTTGATAGTTTCCTGCAATATGTTCACTATCTGTGAGTCTATGTTTTCTTTAGAATCATCTAATTTATGTAAAATTTCTTCTTGTGCTATATGAAATGTTAACAAAAGGAGACATTAATTTACTGTTATATCTCCCACATTTATACAACAGCATAAAGTGGTTAGCAGTTAGGAGAAATATAAATATGATTATTATTACTGTGTTGCTTTGCATGTACATTGAGTGCTCCTGCACCAGAGACAAATTTCTTCTGTGTCTAATCACACTTGGGTAAAAAAGTCTATTCTATTCTATTCTATTCTATTCTATTCTATTCTATTCTATTTCATTCCATTCCATTCCATTCTATTCCATTCCATTCCATTCCATTGCTACATTTGAAGAAACCTGAACTATATTCTGTTGGGAATTCAAATATCTATTGTGAGAATAGTTTCACAAACATTACCAAGATGGAGAAGCAGAAAGTACAAATCATTCCCAATTTCTACCTCCATATTTCTTTTCAAGTTGATCAGCTCATACCAAGAATGGAAGCTCATACTGTAATTCAGCTAGTCTTGGCCTTCAGAAAAAGTAGAGATGCTACTTCAGATATTGGGGTGCTATAGAGATTTTGGGCACCCTTCCCTCCTCCTGAGGGGAGTCCATTTTCTTTTGATCCATTTACTTCTCTTTATCTTCAAAGCCCAATTTGTTTCTACACCCAGCTTTTTTTCTATAATATTATCTCTGGTTGGTTAGAGATTTTAAGTAATCAGGTTGCCACACACGTAGAAAGAGGAACAAACCCCAGAGACTTGAACTAAAAACTATTTAAGAGCTAGAATAGACCCTGGGCACCAGTCTGAAGACAGCCAAGAACGATGAGAAAGTTGATCCAGGAGGAAGCAAGAAATTGGAATCAAAGGATTTTTAAAATCCTGGAATATACCAAGTTTTAGGAAGAACATCAAACAATACTTAACTGAAATTAAAAAATCTAATATGCTTCTTTGTCAAGGAGAGGGGATCAAACCATCAGGTTGAGTGGTTGGGGACGATCCAAGGCCTTACAATACTAAGCTGAATAGACAGATCCTATAAGTCCAATCCAATTATTTGTGGCATTGGCCAGTTGCTCATAAATCAAAATTTCCCAATTCAAGATTCAAGAAATCCTGACCTGAATCAGGATATTTAGAGTCAGTTTGATGTAAAAGTTTAATTCAGAAAAAGTTATTGTTCTATCTCACTTATAGAATGGAGTTGAAAGGGACCTTGGAGGTCTTCTAGTCCAACCCCCTGCTGAGGCAGGAAATCCTGTACCATTTCAGACAAATAGTTGTCTAATCTCTTCTTAAAAACCTCCAGTGTTGGAGTACCCATAACTTCTGGAGGCAAGTTGTTCCATGGATTAATTGTTCTAATTGTCAGGAAATTTCTCCTTACTTCTAAGTTGCTTCTCTCCTTGATTAATTTCCATCCATTGCTTGTTGTCCTGCCCTCTGGTGCTTTGGGGAATAGCTTGACTCCCTCTCCTTTGTGGCAGCCCCTGAGTTATCTATAATATAGAACCAGAAATATCCCCTATATACAAATATACCTTGAAATATTTAGAATTCCCTCTGTTGTATTACGTTATGGTGTGCTGAAACCAAGGAACCTAGAAGTTTGGTCCGTGGAGCATAGATAGTAAAATGCAAGGCCATCAAATTGAGAACAAAACATTGTCGAAAACGTAAATATTTTAAGCTGGAATGATTAAAACCCACACCACAGTTCAGCTTTCTTCAAGACTACCTCTGAAGAATAAATGGAATAATTAATAAATGTAATAGTATAGGAGGAGATTTGAAGGTGAAATTTTTTTTTTTAATTACATTTATATGCCGCCCTTCTCCGAAGACTCAGGGCTGCTTACAATTTTTGGGATACAACCCAGTGTGCTCAGCAATAGCCTTCATTCCATTATATATGCCTGCTTATTACTAAGCGGCATTTTTACAAGGTCAGCTAATTGCCCCAACAATCTTGGGTCCTCAATTTACCTACCCGAGAGGATGGAAGGCTGAGTCAACCTTGAGCCTGGTGGGATTCGAGCCTACAGTAATTGTAGACAGCTGGATCTTAAGAGCAGGCATTTACAGCCTGAGCCACCAAGGCATTAGGATTGACTAATTGTTATTTCATTGATATGGAATTTTATGCTCTTTATTACCTATAAAGATAATTGTAATAAATAATGAAATATGTTTATTGAACGCATTGAAATATCTTAAATATATTGAAATAAATGAAATTATATAGGAGGAGAGATGAAATGGAGTTAACATCAGGGCCTATTAAATGAGTAGATTAATATGTCCTTTTTCTGAAACTGTAGATAAACTTTATGAAATTAAAATTAAAAGGGAAACCATGCAGAACCTGATTTATATGTGTTATATAATCTTAAATGGGATTAGTAATTTTAATGTGTTAGGTAATAAAATGTTAATATTTAATGGAAGAATATGTAACTCAAAGGTGGTGCACTTAAATTATTTCAGGGGGGAAACCAATTTATAGAAGGAGTGTTATAAATCAGAATTTAAGAGGAATATACAAATGTGACAGCCAAAAGTATTAAAATATAATAATTATGAAGTTAATATATGTGAATTAAATAATGAGATAAACATTTGGAACAATATGATAAAATAGAAAATATATAAAAACATTGTTAAGATAAGAAATTGAATATAAAAACTGAATGTGTAGTTATGGTCATATTTGTATGTATATGTCAAACCTGTAATCATGCTGTTTACTGAAAAGAGACGTTAAAATGTGGAAAGCTGAATAAAACTTGCTTTAAGAAAAAAAAGACTACCTCTGAAGGGCATCCAATTTGGGGCATAACTGAACAAACTGCTCCCGATAAGTGACAATTCCTCTTTCTCTTGCAATAACATTTTTTCTTCTTTTCTTCCTCTCCACTTCAGGGCTAGGTTCCCGAAATCTGCTCCCAAAGCTACCATTCCACAGAAACAGATTTGGGGAAGCATGGAGTCTGGAGGGAGAAAGAGGAATTGTGCATTTAACCTGAGGCTGAAAGCTTCAAGCAGATCTTTAGGCAGGGTGAGTGAAAATGATCTAGTACTCCCATGGTTATACGCGCAGGAGGAGAAGAAAAGTGGTCTTTAGTTCTCCTTTGGGTGTTTTTTTCCCTTATGAAGTGTACTCTTCTCACAACAACTGACTTTTGCCTGCAAAGGAAGGGATGCAGTTATGTGTACTTTGTAGAAGGGAGGGAGGGAGGGAGGGAGGAAGGAAGGAAGGAAGGAAGGAAGGAAGGAAGGAAGGAAGGAAGGAAGGAAGGAAGGAAGGAAGGAAGGAAAAGAGCTGTGGCAGAAAGAGAAGCCCACAAATAGATGTGATTAATATATACATCTAGTAAGTGTTGTTGAGCCACAGTTCTCACAGCACTCATGTTTTGAGGAGACATCCATGGAATGGACTGCTAGTGCTTTCTATTTCAATGGACATGGATGGAAGTTTAGGCAGCTTTTAAAAAAAAAGACATTGTCATTGACAGGGCTGTTTCAAAATATTGGGGGCGGGGAGTACAGTCAACTACCGTTGCCCTGAGACTGCATCAGATCAGCAGGCAAGGGTTCAGCGGCAAGCCCTATATATCAGCCATCTCTGTTAGGCTTGAAAGGTGTAAGTAACCTAACACTTAACTCTCTGAAGAGCCCTAATATCTCCACTGGCAGAGAAGAGTGACTTCAACAGATTGTGCATACCTTTACTCCATATGGAAACCAATATAGCTTCATTAGAATTATATATATCAGCAGAGATCCCTCACCTGAGTCCAAAACTCCCAGCTGCTCTTCTTTACCCAGGGTGCAAATATGCTCAGCAATATGAAACCACTTTAAAAATCGTCCAGGTATTTCAAAAGAGATGGAACCTTGAAAGAAGATTAGCAAGTTGATTCATTCATTCTGTTCCAGTTGTTTCTTTCCTAAATTCCTGTAGCTAGTATGTTTTCTGCATATGCATATATGTGGGCATACATATAAATAAATGTTGTACATGTATACATACATACAGAAACACATATGCATGTGTTGATTTAACCCTGAGTCTGTCAATCAACAGGTAGCATTATTTTTACACTGTTCTGTAATGACAGATATGTATATTTTGTGGAACCTATGTGGTAAAATGTTGTTATTGCCATCGTGTTTGTCACTTCGTTTTCAGAGCTGTTCAAATCACCTTTTTTAAAGAGGGATAGTGGAAACTTCTCGTTTAGCAAATATGGCCCACTGTGAGAAACGTTGCCCACAGAGGGGGAGTTGGAGTGATGGACTACAGTGAGTTACAGTGAACAAGCAACACAAGGTTTGCAAAAGAATAAGACTATGTCAGTACCTCAAAGCAGGTGCCTCGTGAATACTAATGTACTTTTCAAAACATCTCTTGCTAATGCTTTGCACAATTCTAGAACTAATTAGTATTATAAAATGGAATCACTTTGATGACAATCTGCAGGCAATGTCTTAGAATGGTCACTCATTTATTCTGGACACTACTTGTTTACTTATGAAGGAAATGAAAGATTTGTAATTCTTCTTTATTAATAAACTTTATTTTGACAACTACAGGTATATCACGCACTCCTTTGTCAGATCTTTGGAAACTTAAGAACATGTCACAAAAGGTAGGAATCATGTAATCCATCATAAGCAAAAATAACTTTCTGCTAACCATAAATGCATAATAAGAAAATGGGCAAAACACGCAATGTCCACATGGAATTATCATTATTTATTTATTTATTTGACTTGTATGCCGCCCCCTCTCCGAAAGGACTTGGGGCGGCTCACAACTAAAAACAGACAATAAATTAAATTATTGAAGAAGCCCTTATTAGAAAGGGCTTGTTCTCAAAATCTTTCATGGAATACCAAGATTGTCTATAAAATGGATTGAAACTGTTCAACATCAGTGTTTTTATTTTTCTTATTGCTATAATACACTGGAACCTCCAGATTATTCAGTTACATGTTTTCCTTTTCAATGACCTAATTCCTTGCTAAGGGTCTTTCTCCAGTAGCACTACGCTATGGCATAAAGGTTCCCTGGCAACACTTTTTTTTAAATGTGCCTATGATATTGCTTTCACTTCATACCCAGCACATGAACGAGGCAGACTTAAATTATGTTTAACTACAACTGGTGTTAAAGCAGCATTATCTCCCTTATTTCAAGGGCAGGCTGAAGATATAGAAAATCTGTTAAGGGAGGGAAGTTATGTGACCAGCAAGGATTGTAATAATAAAGGCAGGATGTGGGTAGAAAATGAGGATAACCAATTTCTTTCCTATATAATTTTTTGCCAACTCAAGGATGGATGGATAGGCAACAACTAGGGAAAGACCCTAACACAAGAATTTCAAGTTATCTGGATGAGATCTTCTGCTTCATGAGAATGCTGCTTCTCTTGCTTGTTCAAATCCACTGTCTGTTAATTTTTATTTATTTTTATTTTAATTACATTTATATGCCGCCCTTCTCCGAAGACTCAGGGCGGCTTACAATTTTTGGGATACAACCCAATGCGCTCAGCAATAGCCTTCATTCCATTGTATATGCCTGCTTATTACTAAGCGGCATTTTTACGAAGTCAGCTTATATTAATAATGTGAGGCATTTCTTATCTTGTCCTCTACTTAGTGAAGGGCTTCCAAAAAACCATTTTGCAAACACAATTGGCATGCAAACTATGAGAATGTTTTTATTTATTATATTGATCACTTAATTTTATTTCAGCAAAATTCAGTTCTCCTCCAGGATGGAATAGAAGGGAAGGGTTCTCATGTTACATAGATTGTGGGAAGCCTTCTTCACAGCTACAACTATCCTGATAAGATCAGAAGGATCTCTTTAGAAAGATCTATTTGGAAGGAAAGAGGCATCTTTTTAAAGAGAAGTACTGAATCACAAGCCCTACTCATGTGACCATCTTCCTAGAAAGGTTTCTGGAGTAGCAAATGATGGAGCCTTGGGAGACACTGAAATTACAAACCTCCCCTATGATCAAAAGGTTGACACCATGGTGTTTCTTCTGTATAGTGAGGGACTGTCAACACACTTGTTGTGAAGCACCCAAGATTTTTGTATATAAGATGAGCAACCATTTAATATTAAACAAATAAATATAAACAAGCAAGCAAATAAATTATCCAGGTCAAGTGCTTTCTAATGGGGCTACTGCAGCCCTTAGAAGCTTTCAGTTGTATTCACCATGATGTCATTTATTGTCTTGGTGAGAGAAGACTTTAAAACATTGTTCCAATGTGGCTATGATTTTTCCAGGAAGTTGGTCTCAACAAGCAGTGTGAGATGTTTCTGCTTGATGTCATGCCTGTGGGCCACTAGTATCTCTCAGGACACCATCCTGTTTCAGGGGCTTCATATGCTAGGAGAGGTTGGGGGTTTAGGGTCACCAATATGGTGATGACATCCAGCTCTTTCTCACAGCAAACTCAGAGCAAACTGATCAATTTCAGATCAATGCCTGATGTTAATAATGGGCTGGATGGCAAGAAACAAATAGAAGGTCTTCCAATCAATTAAAAAGCAGATCAGAAATCTGAGATTCAACATATGCTGTGTAAGGACTTAAGTTTGTATTTGGGATGCATTCTTGGATTCCGCATTGAATCTGGGCATTTAGCTATGTGTTTACACAAACAAACCTATGTTCATTTGGGGAAGACTTCAGATTTTATCCATGGCTACCTACAACTTAGATTGCCTCTCAAATCTAAAGCATGTCTTTCTTGAAAAGCACCTGAAAATATTTATAACTAGACCAAAGTGTCACAGCCAGGCTATTAACTTATAACACTGCTCAAGGAAATATGGTAAAAAATCCAACAAATAAATACACATTATTTTTTAAGGACAATTGTGGAAGCAATTGGAATTGTATATCTAAATCCACTCCAAGCAGTATTTTATTAACACCAGGCCAACAAATGAAGATTTTATTTGTTTACTATAATTGAACTCTGGTGGTCCATTTTTTAAAAAAAATTCTGTGTTATGCTATATTAAAAATCTAATTTTCAAGCTTTTAGATGCTTAATAAACAAAACATTGTAAATAATTGTCCTTTTGTATAATTGGATTTCGAATCTATCATTAGCCTGTATTAACCATGCAGTTCTGAATAAATTGGGTTGGGGGCTCGTTGTACATACCATAATCAATTCTATTGATAAGCAGTGTCATCTACAATATGCTCTACTGCCAAAAACATCTATGCAGAAGGCGAAACCATAGAAACATACTGTTGTGCAATCAGAATTCTATTTATAGCATAATTCACTTTCTAACATCAAAACATTAACTGTTGCCCAATATCGATTACAATGTGAGCACATATTAATTCATACAGGCATTTGCTTTCGCTTAAGCAGTTGGTTGGGTCCTTTATGGTGCTGATATAGTACCTTCATATCCACATGATATACAGAACCCTCCAATAATATAGCCAGGGACACCAATGTTTGTGGAAACAGGAATCCCTAAGCCAAAGGCAATGTATGTAAAATAGTTAGCCAATGGTATTCTACCAGCCAAGGAACCATGAAGCTTAAAGGCTCACTTTTCAGGCATTGAGAACCAGTGAGTGGGAAGCTGAAGATAGTACTTTCCCATTCTCCTGCCAAAGAGCTGATTAACCTGTACATTAACCGAGTCTCATGACTGCATTAAAGCTTAAGCACACTGAGTCACCAATGACCACAGAGGCATTCTCTCAGGTTCCAACTTTGTATAATGTGGAGGCCAAATGACACTAGAAGCAAGCAGAAGAAAACAAATATTATAAAAGGAGCAAGACATAATTATTCCAGTCAAATCTCTTCCAATAAGAGCAATTTACAAAAGGATACTCTACTCCTTGTGTGTCCAATCACACTTGGCCAATAAAGAATTCTATTCTATTCTGTTCTGTTCTATGTAACAAATGGTTTGTTGTTCTTCAAATAATTATTTTGGGATGGGATATCCCAACATTATATACTTGCTGATGGGAACAGAAGAAACCATCTAAAAAATTAGCATGGAGAGGAGTGACTACTAATATCAGTGCTGTAAAACATTCATACTTTGGAAGATTAATCCTTGCTGGTCTGCTTGGTGAATGTTAACATTTTAATATGCAAAGAGGAACTCACATTGTCATCATCCACTTTTGGTCCCTACTCTTTAATCCCATCTCCATCCTATATATTCCTTCTTCCTGAGGTTTCCACAAGACAGAAGACATGTGTAGACATGTCTATGGAGATTCTTAGTCATCCAGGTCCTGGTTGTCCCAAAGGTGCTTTTTCAAGGGGCAACTGAACTTTCTGGGTTTTCTTTGAAGACATTTCACTTCTGATCCAAGAAGCTTCTTGGATGAGAGGTGAAACACCTTCAAAGAAAATCCAGAAAGTCCAATTGCCTCTTGAAAAAGCACCTTTGGAACATGTGTAGGCAGGTGTTCCTAAGGGTTAAGAGTAGTTTGTGAGGGGAAATAGTTCTCAGTCTCAGGTCATGGTTGTCCTCTTTATTATATAGGCAACACAATTTAATTAATAGTTAATTAACAGTTAATTAATAGTTTCTTCAGTTTTGTTTTTAAGTTGGTCCTGCCCATTTTTGAAATGTGGTTTCTGCAGAACATTTAAACATGTTGGTATTTTACACATGTATAGACAGGGGATTCAGCTGGAATTGATAATCTTAAATTGACAAGCATAGGTATTTGCAGAGAAAGGCAAATTATGAAAACTGTATGTCTCAATATCTTTTTTTTTGTACTTACGTTGCAATACTCCAAGCAAGCTCTAAGGAGCAGAGCTTGTCTTATTATGACATTATAATATACTTTTTGTCAAGTTACAACACGTCAGCTTGGTCCAGAAATCCAGACAAGGTGGGGAAGCTGACTATTGCACAGCCATTTGTTTTCCCATCCTTTTTCTGTCTGTTCTTCATTTTGGAGAGGTCACCTCAAATGCGGGGAAGTCCTCCATTGGAAAATAAACAATAATATTATTCAAATAATAATACCAACCCAATTTACAAAACAAATTGCTCCCAAAGCCAAGCAGGTTGATCAAAAGAATCATCCATAGGACTGAATTTTCCCAAAATTGAACATTTTTGCCATGTGGAACCAATTTTTAAACCTTATCCAACTCCATAGTTTTTAATCTGATAGTGACCTCTACACATGAGATTGCTATCTATCTCTATCTCTATCTCTATCTCTATCTCTATATCTATCTATCTATCTATCTATCTATCTATCTATCTATCTATCTATCTCGTCTATCTCTACCTCTATCTCTATCTCTCTATCATCTATCTATCTGTCTGTCTATCTATCTGTCCCCTTTCTGAACTGCTCATCTCCCTAAAGTACTCTCCAAAAATTCACACGATCCATCGACCTGCAATTTTATCACCATAGCATTTCCCAGCATGCCAGGCATGGACCCTAGCAAACCCATTCAACATGCAATTATCACAAATCTACTGAAAACTATGAAGAGGAAAGATGGATCCAGTCACTTCAATCTGTCTCTTGAAACCGCAGCTACCTGCCTGTTTGTCGCTGAGAAATATAAATTTAATCTCTATGAGCCATCATGAAATACCCTTCATTTCTGAACTGAGCCTCTTCCTTGGAAGCAAAATATCGGAGACTATCATAATGGGATGGGACATCTTTCTCTAATGCAAACACTTAATTGACCAGTACAAGTAAGCCACAGCATACAACCCTATAGGCCAATGTCATAGGCCATAGCCTAACAGACTTAGCAGCAGCAAGGATCTTGGGCTTTTTGGGGGGGTAGTTCCCCACCCCCACCCCAAGTGCTCTTGCATAAAGATTAGGTAGGCCATCTCCAGAAGAAACAAAATCACTCAAAAACCTAGACAATGCAAAAGAAGGGCTCCTATTTATTTTGTCTTGCATTCACTAAGTGTCCTTTATTGTTTTAACTAGGAGAGGCAAATTAATCACTGAAAATGTTGGCCTGACAGTAATTAATTACCATGGATGCAGAGAGCACAGTTGATTGTTCAAAAAGAACAGAAGCCAAATTGGGGGTGGGGTGGCTTTTGTTCTTGCAGCAATGACTGCTGCTGCTGCTGCTGCTGATCCTAGGAAAAGCTGGTACCTCTGCTCCAGGCAAGGCTAGTAAAGCATCCCAAAAGACCAAAACTGGGGGGGAGAGACACTAACAGGGCCTGGATGTACTCCACCAATGTCATACCATCACTTATGGGATTCATTTTTTCCATCACTGAGTGCAAATATTTTGTAGAAGTGCCTCAGCAGAGAATAGTTAAAGAGCTTTGAGTGTTTCCATGTTAGACGTTTTGTATGACATAGTTGTGGGGCATTGAGGTCGTATCTGCACTGCAGCCTTAGGCTGGTTCTGTTCCATGCTCATCCTGGCTGGACTCCAAGCCAAGAGAAGACAATTGTGTCCAGACTGAGACTTTACCAGCAGCTAGACTGCAGGCTACCTTGTCCTCCCATGGGACAATTCCTCTGTTGTTGTGTACCATCTCACAAAAGTAGAAACAAACTTTCTCTCATGATTAGACTTTGTGTGTTGTGTATGTGTGTGTGAGAGAGAAAGAGACAGAAAGACTTTGATCAAGTCTTGATTCCTGGCAACTGTCTGGCCAAGCGGCAACTTGCTGTAGGACAGCTCGCCATGGCCAACATGCCACAGGACAACTTACTACAGGACAATTCAACAATTCAACTGAATTATTTAAAATTATTTTAATTGCTGTCATTCACATCTCATTTTGTCTCTCCTTTGGCATCCTTTCTTTAATGCTTGTATTCCACTATTTCTTTGATATTGGTGTAATTCTTGTCCCGAAGTGAGTTGTCACACAATGAGTTGGCCATGGAGAGTTGGCCACAGCATGTTGATTGCAGTAAGTTGTCATAGACTCCCAGCCAAGTGCAACTTTATCAGCAAGGTTTCTAGAAGTGGTTTGCTCTTGCTTTCTTCCTAAGGCTAAGTCAGAGGGACTGCCCTAATATCAGCCAGCTCTGGCTTCATGGCCAATGTAGAACTAGACTTATTGTTTCCTGGCTTCTAGCCAGGTGTCTTTAGCCACCACACCAAACTAGTTCTCCTTAGTTAACATATATACAGGGGAACCTCGGGTCATGAACACTTCTGTTCACCACCAAATCGGGTGATGACCCAAAATTTGGGAAAATTGTTGCTTCTGGTCATGAACAGATCCTTGGGTGCTGATCAAACCAGGGTGATTTTCCCTGCCACTGCAATTTCCCCTTCTGCACATGCGCAGAATTGTAGGCGCATGTGCAGTCAGTCTTGCTTCTGTTCACGACCAAATCGGGTTGCGACCCAAGTCCTGGAATGGATTATGGTCTTGACCTGAGGTTCTACTGTATTTTTTATATGTGTGTGGAAATATGTATGTATATATGCCTCAAACACACACACACAAAAGCAAAGCATTGCCATGCACATGAAGACCACAAACCTGGCTTCTTGTGCAGTCTCTGGCAGGTGCATTTATCTCCGTTCCATCCTTCTGCCCTGCTGTGATCATCATTTTCTTCCTCTCACTAGATAGTGGACAGTCAAGAGCCTCCAGACAGCAAATGAAAGTGGCCTAAGCAGGATGCACATGAAACACTTCCTTTCCAGAGCGATAATACTCCCAAGCCACCAGTTCCATTGCCTTTCTTGTAGAATGATGGGGAGGAGATTGAAGGTAGCTTCCAAATCACCACTCAATACTTCACAGAACTCCTGAGGGCAAAAAGATTGTTCAGCATCTAATTTAAGTAGCTTTAAAACAATCCAGACTGCCCTGAAAAAAGGAAACGGTATTCCTCCTTTTTTGGTCTTACCATGGTTTAAAGATTTAAAGAATGGTGTTCTTTTAATTAAATAATAATGTTCTGCTTATTAATATTTGAATGGCATAAAGCAGACAGATCAACTCCACAAAGCATCCATACAAAGTATTTTTTATTGGTTC
The DNA here is from genome assembly GCA_009733165.1 of Naja naja. Classification (NCBI taxonomy): domain Eukaryota; kingdom Metazoa; phylum Chordata; class Lepidosauria; order Squamata; family Elapidae; genus Naja; species Naja naja. The sequence continues at coordinate 206,256,315 of CM019148.1, read as the reverse complement.
ATCAGGCATCCTGTCAACTCACATTTATGATGAGGTTCTTCTTAATGTCTAATCCTTTGCATATCTGAATTGTGGTGTAGAAAGATATTAAACTCTCATCCTCATGATGATGATTGAAGTGACTGCATGGTGAAGGATTCAGGCTAGAGTGAGGGAGCCTCCCACAACCCAACAAGGGTCAATTTAGTGACCAATCAGGATTACAGATGTGACCACATGACATGGACTACATTTCCCAGGATACCTTAACTACATTTACCATGATGCATTCCCTTAAGGGGACAGCTCTCAAATCCTAACTAACTATCCCAAATCCCATCAACTCTAAACTGTCTGGACAGCACAAATAATCAATAATCTATAACAAATATTCAACATATTTTCTCTTTTGACATTCCATAGATTATAATCATGCAACCATGATGAATTAAAGCTTTGATTCAATTGCAATTATAACCAAGCTGTATTTTAAAGATCATCAGTTGAATTTTAAGGAAAGCTCTGGAAGACCAAATTTATTTATTTCCATATTCACAACAGTTTAGTGAACTGTTCTGACAGAACATAGAAAAGCAGCAATGCCTCCCATAATATAGAAAGTCAACTGTAAATCTGCTTTTATTGCAGGTATTTGTAACACACACATACACACCATGTACAGCCTTAGTTTCTTAATAGGTATCTCATTCTCAGGTTAATTTCTAGGTTGGTTCTTTTTTTTAGTTCTTTGTAGCAATGTAACCAATTGGTCCCTTCTTGACATGTTTATTAACTAGAATTATATTTTCATCTTTTAAATTATAAAATACATGTAACCACCTGTTCTAAAATAAGTAATGGTAAGATTACTGGTCACCTCTGACAGCTTCTGCAAATTTTACTGCTTCCATAAATGGTTGCCATTTCTACCTGCCTAAATTTGACATTAGAAAAGATCGACTTTCAGGTCACTCGCTCTTTAGAAGACAATAGCAGGTTTCTAGCCTGAACCAGAAAGTATGGAGTTAACTACGATGGTTAGATTCTATCATCTTGGTGAGTCTAATTCAGTTCCAGAGTTTTTATACTGGGCAAGGGTTTTGGACTGGATGATCTGCAAGGACCTTCCCAGTGCTTCTTTATGGGATTCTGTTGCAATCTCATCTCATTTAACCTTGTTTCTGGAAATTCCTGTGGATGTGAGGACAGCTATTTGACAAGAACTCATTGTAAGAAATTCCTGTGCGTCCTGATTAGGCCTCATCTGTTCCACAAATGTAGATCGAAATGCCTGACACTGTTCCTGCATAGCTGCATGCTCATTCTGACTGTTCCTGCTGATAATTTAATTCAGTTCACATTTTGGATCCTGGATGCTAATCCAGCCATCAAAGTGAGTCTGTTTCTGCTTCAGGCAATTAAGTAAATGGGGATCATTCGTTGTTTGATTTTGCAAAATATATTTCTCTACTTCTACCACCCCAATTTCTCAGCAATTTTGAAGGCACAGTTTTTCAAGTAGCTAAGACTGTTTGTAGAAAGAGCACACTTCATGTATAAGGAACACTGAAGGTTTATACCCATCTTCCTTTTAGAAAGCAATAAATCCAGTAAAAATGCTGCATAAACTAAATGTTAATGATTTCCAAGGAAGACAGGTAATATAAACATATGCAGCTAAATCTGAGTGCCTCCTGAAAGGAAGTAAAAGTTGCTGCTACTGTACTGTTTATGTTATGTCATTTTAAGGGTCTTGTTCTCTGTTTTGCTTTATTGTAATTTTAATTCATTATAACCTATACTAGGAACTGGTGGAAGGGCAGAGTAAGCCAGATAGATACATAAAAATATTATTTAACTACATCCTCAGGGCAGGAAAAGACTCAAAGTGGTGTTTTCCTGTTCAGTGCACCTTAGCTCTACTTGGCTTTAACAACAGCAGTTTTCTGACCTGGTAGCATCTTGAAGGGAGGATGATAATGAATGGATGTGCCCAGGCAGCCCACCCACCATTGCTGGCTTCTTAATTCAGCTTTTATATACCTTCCAAACATAAGCACTCTCTTTGAAAAGGTCATTAAGTGCCACCTATTGCTAAAGAAGAATCTAACTCTGCTATTTCACAAATGTATACATTTCCAGACTGTTCCTCCTCTTTTGAATTATCTATCTAATTTGGGTGGTGGGGGTGGACATTCTGGCCAGCTGCAGGTAAGAATAAATTGTTATGTTCCCGTATTTTGAAACAATGTTCCGTAAGTGCAGCAATGCCAGCTCGGAATGTATATAACTAATTAAAATGCTAAAGACACACCAGAGCGAGAAATTATGGCAACATTTTAAATGTTAAGCTAAAGGTAAGTTTGGAACGCCCTGACAGAGTTCATTAGATAGTGTAGATGATGCTGAGACCACAGTGGATAACAGTAGAGGGAAACTGTTCTGAACGTTAGCCAAAGTTATGAATTGCTTCTTCTATGGCTTTGAGATGGATCTTAACTTTCTTTCTTAAGAGGAACTTAAGAGAGCATATGTGTCAATCCTGAAACTGACCTGACTGACGCCATCTTGGAGCTTCAGTGTTGCCACACTGGAGCTGAGGGATAGGGATGGGGGAATATAGAAAGCTGGGGTTTTGTAGTCAAAACAAAATGCTTTCTCTTGGGAACCAAGGACATTCTCACACCTGGTCAGAGGAAGGAGGAGTGATGTCACCAGGCAACCAGATGACACCTTGATTGGACCATGTGACTGATTGTTTGGGGTGGAGGGGAAAAACTTTTACTTTTAATTAGATGACAACCGCAGGAACCATCAGAGTTGGTTTTCACCAGAACTGTGCCAATATGATATATCCAAATAAAACTATTCTTTGAGGAATCTACCTGCCTCGGAGTTTTGTTCATCATGGGTGTATTACTTGGAACCCTAACAATATGTGTTGTTTCTTTGCCGCCTTGAGTTACTTGTAAAAATAATAAAGGAGAGATACAAATAAATAAATACATTTCTTCCCTCCATTTTCGCATATGGTAAAAAGCCCTTGTGAGCTACCAGAGGCTAAGACAAAGCAATTGTCCCCAAGGTCACTCACTGGGTTTCTGTTGATGGACTTGAACTTGGAGCTCCTGCTTTTGGTAAACAACATCTTAACTATTTTGCCCCACTGGCTTTCGCTGACTACAGATAGTCCTCAACTTATTTAATTAATTTATTTATTTGATGGGGTTTATATGCCGCCCTCTCTCCCAAAGGACTCAGGGCAGCTCACAACTATAAAAAACATAGCATACAAAAATTAAAATTATTAAAAAGTATTAAATCCCAACAAAATTTAAAACCCACAATAAACAATAAAACCAATAAAAACCAATAGCCCCCAGTCCAGGTCGGCCTGCTGGAAGAGCCATGTCTTCAGGTCGCAACAGAAGGATCGAAGGTCAGGGGCCAACTGCAGCTCCAAGGGCAGCTGGTTCCACAGGGTGGGCACTCCCGCAGAGAAGGGTCTCCCCCTGGGGGCCACCAGCCGACACTGTCTGGGCGACGGCACCCTAAGGAGGCCCTGTCTGTGGGAGTGCACCGGGTGCTGGGAAATCACTGCCAGCAGAAGATGGTCCCGTAAATACCCCGGCCCTCAGCCATGTAGAGCTTTATAGACAATTACCAGCACCTTGAATCTCAACCTATGACCACAATCGAGCCCCAAATTTATGCTGCTAAGTGGGAAATTTGTTAAGTGAATTCTGCCCCATTTTTATGACTTTTCTTGCCGCATTTGTTAAGCAAATCACTGCAATTGTTAATTTAGTGACATGGTCGTTAAGTAAATCTGGCTTCCCCATTGACTTTGTTTGTCAGAGGGCTGCAAAAAGAAATCACATGACCCTGGGACACTGCAATCGTCATAAAAGTGAGTCAGTTGTCCAAAGTATCCGAATGTAAATCACGTGACCATGGGGATGCTGCAATGGTCATAAGTGTGAAAAATGATCATAAGCCACTTTTTCCCAATGCCGTTGTAACTTTGAACGGTCGCTAAACAAACTATTGTTCTGCAAGTCGCGGACTACTTGTACTATAGTTGTGGCCCAGATTTTAGCCTTATCATCTATTCATTTAACCAGGCATCCGAAAGTAGAGGAATTACTTCTTATTACTAATTGAACCAGAAATAAACAAGCAGTACTTTCTCCAGTTGTGAATAAACCTGTCCTAACCTTCCATTGTTATTACTGAATGGAGGAAGACATAGATGAGTTGATTAACAATTAAGAAAGCTGTGATCTGGAAAAGGAATGTGGTCTCTTTACATAAGGTGCTTTACATGACCTCTCCTACAAAACGTCAAAGCAGTTGGATCCTTGGCTTTCTTCATTGTTCATAAATCTCTCTTGCAGCTTAGCCAAGTCACTGTGGAGCTGGAGAACATGGTCAAATGGAGCACCATCAGCCCTTGCTGGTGCACTCACTATTGTGCAAATGTGAAGATGATACCAATCGCTACAAAATAATTTCAACATTTAAATGCTCAAAAACACCATGGATTTTTCAGTCATGTATACAAAGGAATTGTAAAGAAACTGGTATTCATTTCAACTTTGCCCATAACATTTCTGGACTTGGTACAAAACGTGAATTTATTTCTCTTCTTCCGGTTTGGACCACAAATTCTACAAGCTGTCTATTGCGGTTGCTTTTTAAACTCATTCTGAAACAAAAGGTTGCAGAAAAACTTCAGACTTCTCTGCTGATGTCCCTGCAAATCCTCAATGTTGAAATGTGATGTCTAAGAAAAATAGGGAGCCCATACGAAAAAATTGGGTCGTTCTCTTTACAGATAGTCCTCAATTTACAACCATAATTGAGCCCAGAATTATGGTTGTGTCATTAAGTAGTCATTAAACAGATCTTCATGTGACCACACCCAATTTTTTTTTACAGTGGTCATTAAGCAAATGCTGCGGTCATCAGTTAACAGTACTGTGTATAAGCTTTGTCTGATATGGGAGGGTTTTTTTTTTGCCAGAAACTGATGGTAAATGCCATAAATTGCAATCATATGATTACGGAATGATGCAAACAGCCACAAATCAGGCTGGTTGCTGAGTGGCCATAATGCAATCACATGACTGCAAGGGGAGGGATCAATTGGAACTTCAAATCCAGGTCATAAGTTGCCCTGAGGAAGTCCATCATAAGGACTACCTATACTATTCAGCCTGTAAAAGGATAGCTTTCTGTGCTTGTGGATAAACACAAATTCAGAGAAAGTGTGTGAGAGAGGATAACTTTACCCATTCATTCTCTCCTACGTTAGTTCCATCTCAACATACTGTCTTTTCTTGGTCAGACAGAATTATTTCTGATTCCCTCTTTGTTCCTTTTAATTGTAGAACTTACAAACACAGCAATTCATCTTCTCTCGGGTTTTGTTTTTGTTTTATCTTCCAGCTACATCTTTTCTTTTTCTTTAAATTAGAAATTAAAGTGCTCTACTGCAGGAAAAAAGGGGGGAAACGTGAAAACAAAATAAGATATTTTGCAGAATTAGAAAGAAATGGGAAACCCTTAGTTTTAATGCTAATGTTATGATTGAAGTAAGGAATTATGGTTTATTAGGGATTTTGCCATTTATGTTTGGCATAAATCTAATCGCCTCTCACATTTTGCCCTCTGCCAGGATACAGCAGCTATATTTACTATGCAGACATCTATGATGACAGACAGCGCCTTTGAGAAGAGCCAGATAAACAAAATATTTTACATACTCAAGCTTTGCGGTGTCTAATGGATTCATATCATGGAGAGAAAAAGGCTTCATTAGAGGAAATGCACCAGGTGCTCGAAAGCAGATTTACCACTGAGATTTCATTTGAGTTATCTGTTACTGCCGCTTAATGGGAAAGCTGCTCCTCAGACCTTGAATACTGCAACACAGAAAGAAAATAATGTGTAGTGGACTGCTAGACCTGGGCTGCAAATTCCAGATGACCACAAGGTGGCAGCCAAGAGATACCAAACTGTCACTCTTTGCTGCCATCTGGGGGTCACCCAGAATTTTGTTGCCTGGATGCATTGGTTTCTAGTACTGGATGGGATATATTTTTCTGCCTTCAGGCTAGTTTTGACACCTGAGGCAGAGTGACTAGGCCAAAGTTCCCAGCCAGTTTTGTATTTAAGGCAGGACTAAAAACCATAGCCTCCCAATTTCTAGTCCCTTGCTTTTTATCACTATCCTAGATTGGCTCTAATCTAGTTATCTACTAAACATCCTACAACATCCCTGATTGTATCCAGAGAGACAGAATAAAGAAGCTGATGGGGGTAGGAACTGCATATTATAGGAACTGTAGCTCATGTTAATGTTTGTATGTGTGTGTCCCATTAAAACAGGGGTGTCAAACTTGTGTCATAATGGCATCATCATGTGACGTATCGCGATTTCTCTCCCTTTGCTAAGTCAGACGTGGGTGTGGCCAGTGAGTGACGCATCCAACCGTGGGCCACGAATTTGACAACTCTGCCTTAAGAGAAGAACTACAAATATTTATTATACTTAATTAAATAAAATAAATAAATATGAAGAGTACCAGTTTGGGCAAGATTGAGCTAACAAAATTACAGTAGTGGCTTCAGTTCAGGAGGTATCTTGATCAGGTAAAGCAACGGTAGTGACTTCATTATTTTCACAACAAGGTGGGGCAATCATTATGAATCTTTGTAAATAAACATTTCCGTTTCAATTCATTTTAATTCAGTTTTATTATGATCCAGCATGACAATTGCAAATGTACTTACCACTTTGCCACAATTGTCTATCATGCTATGGAATTGTCTACCCAATGCAAAAGGAGCTTGAGTATCCATGGCCCTTCAAATATTTTGAGTTTCTGTCAGGATCATTTATGGTGATTGAACTTGGAAGTTGTTGATTTTGAAAGTCTACAGGTTTCCCATTCCTGTGTCAACAAGTTTAATAAATTGCTGGTCTGTGTTTCAAAGAACTTGCTTTGTGCTTTACACAGCTTCAGACACCCTTGGCCCCAGTAAACAGACCAGGCCAGGAAATGACCTGAAGGCTAATATTACTTTTACTCAGAGGTGGTATTCAGCAGGTTCTGACCAGTTCTGGAGAACCGGTAGCAGACATTTTGAGTAGTTTGGAGAACTGGCAAATATCCCATCTATTCTCTGCCTCCTGAGTCCCAGCTGATCAGCTGGGTCTTCTTTTGTTGCCCTGCACAGGAGAATGAAGCTGGAAAGCAGGTTAGTGGGGTGGGGAGGAAATGGGGATTTTACAGTATCCTTCCCCTGCCACACCCACCAAGCCATGCCCACAGAACCAGTAGTAAATTTTTTGAATCCCACCACTGCTTTTACTGAGATTAGAAATAATTACAAAATATTGCTAGTCTGACTGAAACCTTCCCTTATATCCCAGGGAATATCTTTGTTATAGTTCTCTTCCTTACTCTCTACAGACATGGTAAAGGGACATATTTTTGTCTCTTGATAATGTCCTAACTAGTAACAGAAACCTGCAGGAACCATTATCTAGGCAAAAGGGCTGAAATATTTTTGAAATCCACAATAATGTGATTACATTCAGAGGCGATCAGGCAGCTGCCTCCCCTGGTTAACAAAATGTGAATTAAACTTGAGAAGGAAAGAAAGTATTAGTAAGAAATCTTGATTCCCTTTGGTCTAAAAGGGAGAGAAGGAAAAAAATGATCAGGCCTTCAGAATTCTGCTATTAGAACCTATATTAATAAAGTAGCTGTTCCAGCCTGTATTATGGGGTTTGCATTCTGACCTGGCTTATCACAAAAGGATTGTCAGCTGCATCTAATTCTCTATTTGCCAGTTGATTATTGCAATCATGATTTTTTTAAAAAAGGACTCTATAGATATATGCCTAACACAGCCTACAAAATATCTGCCTACATTGCACAACCATTTAACCAATCGTTAAATATTACAGCTGTTATTTTAGTTTATCACAACCTGAATTACCAATTGTTATTTCCATATTATGCTGTCCTAATTGGACATTATTAACTGCTGTTGACAAATCTTTCAGACTTGCTATTGAGCTGTGTATTGACCAAATTGGATAACTTCATAAATATTTCTTACACCATCTTTTTTCTCTTTCAGTTCATGAGAGTGGGGAGGGGGAGGGAGGCAGAGAGAGAAGAGAGAGAGAGAGAAAGAGAGAGTGAGGGAGAGTGAGGGGAGAGAGAGATTGAGGCACTAGCAAAACTTTGAAACTTGTCTGCCTGATTAGGTCAGCAGAAGTAGTCAACGTGGATTATGTATTCAATCAAATCTGACATCAGATATGTCTATTTGTGTCACAAATGACTTTGGTGACCTGCTTTGCAGCAGAAATGGGCAGGATCCGGTCTGTGAATATTCCATACAATGCTGCCTTTGTATTGGCGCCATTAGGACCTCATGTAGGGTTGAAAAGAAACAGAGAGGCTTCTGAATGCTTCACAGATCGAAAATTCACCTTTGACTGACCGTGACCTCCTAAGTAAGCTTGGCTGTCAGAAAGCATTTGAGAAAGACACCTTCAAAGATCAGAGAGAAAAGAATACAAGAATTTGATTATTATTTAATTGCTTTACCAAGCATTTCATAACACACACCCTTCCGTTTTGTACAGTTCCAGCCAACTCTTATGGAATGAAAATAAAAAGAAAGAGAAAACTCAATTCACAAACATTCACACTTAAACAGTTAAAGGTAAAATTATTGTAACTGACTGGGCATAACATCCATGCAATTTTTAAAAGAAATCTACAAGTAGTCCTCAAGTTATGATTATTCATTTTTAGTGACTGTTGAAAGTTACCATGGCGCTAAAATAGTGATCTCAAAAAAGTGTCCTCATACTTATGACTATTGTGACATCCCTGCAGTTGTATGACCAAAATTGGCAACCAGCGTGTATTTACAATGGTTGTAAAATTGACTGTGACTCACTTAATGACCAACATCACACTCATAAACCTTACTTAGCAACAAAAGTTCCAGTCCAAATTGCGGTCATAAGTTGAAGACTTCCTGTTCTGAATTTTAAATGCCTAAATGAAAAAATAATAATTTCCAACAAATGGAAATTGCTAACTGCTCTAGAAGGACAGAGATTTCCATGGTCAAGAGAAGACCATCTAAGATCCAATTCAATTCATATTATGATTAAGAATAAAGGCTGGACTATAGGACGCAGTGGCTCAGTGGCTAAGACACTGAGCTTGTTGATCAGAAAGGTCAGGAGTTCAGCGGCTCAAATCCCTAGCGCCGCATAATAGAGTGAGCTTCCATTACTTGTCCCAGCTTCTGCCAACCTAGCAGTTTGAAAGCATGTAAAAATGCAAGTAGAAAAATAGGGACCACTTTGGTGGGTTTAGGCATTCGATGCGCCTTCAGCATTTAGTCATGCCAGCCACATGACCACGGAGACATCTTAGGACAGTGCCTGGCTCTTTGGCTTTGTAATGGAGATGAGCCACCGCCCCCAGAGCCAAAAACGATTAGCATGTATGTGCAAGCAGAACCTTTACCTTTACCTTTTTATGGACATTTAGACCTTGCATAGAATAGGATAGTTTGATCTTTTTGCTCCTTGGCTAGTTACTATGCAAGTTGGTGTCCCTAAACCTGTTGCTTGACTAAAGGAGAAAGTTCCCAGTAGGGGGGAAAAACTCCCATTTGAACAAATGCTGACAGAAGGCACAGGGACCTTGCTCAAAATCAGGACCACTGTGGAACAAAATTTTAAACTTGCCTTATCTACCCTCATCACCATCTACTACTCTTTGGGGCTGATGTTTGTTCTTCAAAAATCAAAAACCAACCCACCAAAAAGTCATTCCATTGAATTGGGTGGATTTTTTTTTTTAATCAAGGATAGTAATCTGTTGAAAATAACTAAATTGATTCAAAGAATGACTAGATGAATTCACTTATTGCAGTAATTGTAGGAGAAGAGCAAGCACAGCAGGAGGCAGAGTTAAACAAGTCATCAGTCTAGAGTCATTACATTCCTGCAAACGGTCTAAGTCCAACTCCTCTTTAATTCTATTAACCCTTATGTAGCACTGATTTATTGATGAACTTCACTAAACTTGACTAGATTCTTGTGTATAGGTAAGAATCTTATTCCTGAGCAATAAATCTTCTGAACTGCAACTTACTGTATGGTCCTGATTCTTTATACCTGACAGTAATTCATAAAGTGGTTTGTCTTTTTTATGTGAGGGTGATGTTGGCTTAGTGTTATGTGAGAACCAAGTATATTGAACAAGCGCACAGATTTCTTTTACCAAGTTTGATTTGGTTCCAGAAGGATGTGTGTGTATATAAACAAAAAATTTAAGTCTAAAAGCAAAGGATTTTATTGCCATTTTCATTTCCACTCCATAATTACATGTTAAAGGTCTGCTGATAACACTTAATGAAAATAAATAGAACAAGTATGCCTATAAAGATAACTTAAAAAGAAATTGTCCAAATATGTCCAAATTTATCCAAAGGATACATTTTTGTTCAAACTGAAAATAGGGCATTTTCAATGCTATTTCACAATGTGATGAAAATTGTACAAATGTTTTCCACACCTCTCCTTAATGGAATCACTAGGTATCATGTTCAGAATCTCTATTTGGCTTTGAAGAATATTTATGTTAGCTTTAAAAGCATGTGATCCAGAAGCCCACATTACAACCCCATTATATCTGATCCCATTGATGGTTAAATTATTAAGAACCAATCAGTTTTACTGCATTGTGCTGATCCTTGCACCTGATCACTGCAAAGTGATAATCCATAACCTCTAATTCTACTTTAATGAAATCCTCACAGATAGTAACACATTCCTAAATTCCCTCTGCTATTTCTTAAATTAAGGTCTTTATTTCAAGGCTAAAAAGAAAGCCCTTGCTTTGATTAGCTTTCACATTCTAGATTTTGACTACATATTAATGGAGCATATTAAGAAATCACCATGGGTTTTGTGGTCTTCCAGTTCAAAAAATGGTATGTATTGGTTCTTACTTCTCAAAATTGTTTTGAAAGCAAGAGAGAATAATATTTGTCTCAACTAAATATGTAGGATGGCAGAAAAGAGAAGGGCAAGGCACAAAGGCCACGAGCATGAATTATGCATATCCTATCAAATTCTTACATATATATATATATCAGCAGCAGGTTTTGGAGAGGAAAAAGAAAGAAATTAGGATGAAAAGATATTAAGCAATTCTGTCCACAACTGCCTCTTACTCACCTTAAATGCAGAATTTTATTTAGCTTCTTTCATATGGAGACATCTTTATTAAAGTTGCAGATTTACATGGGGTCCCTCTGAAAGGATTTAATGCAAACAAGCCAGAAATAATTGAAGAAGTACCTCTTGACTGTTCTCAGAAGGGCTTAGCACAGAAGAGGAGGAAAGGAAAGAATTACTTTATCATATTGATTTTCTTGGGAAAATCAAAGTAGGATAAGTCAAATAGACCAATTCTCTTTTGCAAAACTCAATGAAAGCACACAGAGCAGTGAATCTACATGTCCAAAACCGCCTGAAGTCGGTCAACTTAGCATTCAAAGAAGGTTGAGATCAGCATTATTATTCTGATTGAACAGTTAATACTGGAAAGTATTCTTGATTTCATTTGTGAACACATTCTTCCTTTTCTTTCTCTTTCTAGACACACTCAGAGAGACAGAGAGAGACAGAGAGAGAGAGAAAGAAAGAGAAAGAGACAGACAGATGGAGAGAGAGAGACAGAGACAGAGATCACAAAATTCTAATGTTTAAACTTTGATGAAAATGTAAGATACATAAATTCCCAACACCAGGATTTTTAAACTCACAAGAGCTACCTAAAAATATTTCATTAGCCCAAGGGCCCCAGCTCTGAAATCTTTTCATCTACTGATATTTTAGTAAGTAAAAAAATATCACTATATTCCATTAAGCATAGAGTTATTTAATTAAAAAAATTATTGCAAAACAGAGTCATTTTTGGCATTTACTGTGGCTACAGATCTGGCACATAGTTTTTCATTAATCAGAATACCAATATTTGGTTTGGCTGTTGAATAATAACATAAAAACCACCAACCTAATCATAGAAACTTGGCAGGATTTATCCCTTCAGTAGAAGCAACTGTGGCTGAAAATTTTGCCAAGAAATAAACATTTTGTCCTCTTCAAAGAAAAAAAAACGTGTTTTATCTTCAGTTTGATATGTGTCCTCCTGTCATAACAGCATACAATTCCATACAATTTGCTCCATTTTAAGTTAGCTTCAATGGACAGCATGATAAACATTAATTCAATAAATCATATCCTACAAACAAGAAGAAAACTGCCATTTGGGGCCTTCCTGTTACAATTACAATAATGAAGAAGCATGGAGGTTGGGAGCTTGTGTTAGTTTCAGATTTGAACACAACCAAGATTTTTGCCTATTCAGGTCAAGGTCCAAATAATACACTTTCTCAAGTGGGGGTAGAAATCTGGATTTCTTGCCAATAAATTGTTCTGATGACCTTGCCTTATGATGTATTAAGAGAAAACTGAAGTGCATTTTCAGAGATCTAAAACTTGCCTCCAGAAGTTGTGAATGCTCCAACACTGGAAGTTTTAAAGAAGAAATTGGACAACCATTTGTCTGAAATGGTACAGAGTTTCTTGTCTGAGTAGGGGGTTGGACTAGAAGACCTCCAATGTCCCTTCCCACTCTGCTATTCTATTCTATTCTGTTCTGTTCCATTCTGTTCCGTTCCGTTCCATTCAGTGGTGGGATTCAAAAAATTTTACTACCAGTTCTGTGGGCATGGCTTGGTGGGTGTGGCAGGGAAAGGATACTGTAAAATCTCCAGTCAGAGGTGGATTTTGCTGGTTATCCGAACTTACTCAAAATTTCTGCTACCGGTTCTCCAGAACTGGTCAGAACCTGCTGAATACCACCTCTGATTCCATTCCATTCCACTCTATTCTACTCTACTCTATTAACAGGGACAAGAATGGGCATAAAATGAGTGTGCAGGCATTCCACAATAGAAAGTGCCTCATTCACATCCATTATATTACATTATATGTGACAGAATAAATGCCATATGTGGAACAGCATCTGGCCAGTTAAGATCAGCACTAGAGATCCTACCTTTGGTTGAGAGAAGCATGTACTTTTAGGCCAGCTAACTTTCTGTTGTCATCCCAGCACCAATAATGAGGACTTATGGCAAAGAGAACTAAGGGTTGTGGGAGGATCCCAATCTAAACACTGCAGGCAAATTTTATTTTTTTTTAATTTTTAGAATGGTTAGACTTCTCTAAGTATATTATACCCCCACACCAATTTATGGTTTGAAAGTTCTTTTACTGCAAGAAAAAATAGATTGTTTAAAATTACAGACTGGCCACATATTCAGTGAAAAGGTCTTTTAATTTCCCAATAGGGAATGGATGCACTGGCAGCTTCTGCAACTTCCAAATTATTTGTACTGTATGCTGTAGAATGTTTTAGAAAGATCTTAGCTACCGTTTAATATTTATGGAAGGTTGAAAAGCATTAGTAAGATGGATATTGGTAAATTGCAAGAATATAGCACTGGAAAAAATTTTAACGGCAAACCAATGGTTTCATAATTTTAAGAAAGTTAGATATATTTTTAATTACCTTAAAATGAGCTTTATTCATCAAACTTTCTTGTTTCCTTGGCACCTCAGCAAATGATTAAGCAGAACTTGGGTTTAAACCCAAGTCCTTGGTGGCTCAGGCTGTTAAATGCCTGCTCTTAAGATCCAGCTGTCTACAATTACTGTAGGCTCGAATCCCACCAGGCTCAAGGTTGACTCAGCCTTCCATCCTCCTGGGGTAGGTAAATTGAGGACCCAAGATTGTTGGGGGCAATAAGCTGACTTTGTAAAAATGCTGCTTAGTAATAAGCAGGCATATACAATGGAATGAAGGCTATTGCTGAGCGCATTGGGTTGTGCTCCAAAAATTGTAAGCCGCCCTGAGTCTTCGGAGAAGGGCGGCATATAAATGTAATTTAAAAAAAAAAACTTTTCAAACACCATGAAGACATGATATATTTGACAGTGTTTTGACAAATGATCTGAGCTTGTGCTAAAGTCATTCAATTTTAATCTAATGCTTGATGATGATGATCTTAATAATGATGATTTTGAGAAAATAAATAAGATTTGAAGATGTTAATGTGATATTGAACTACATACCAAAGCCTTGTAATACATCCATTTATGAAGAAAAAGGTTGAAGGAAGAAAAAAATAATGTCTTTTCTCTTGGCTAAGTCTTTTATCAATAAAATGGGCAAAAAAAAAATCCTTATCAGTAACAGTCGATGTGGACAAAGTTTAATTTGGTCTTCAAAACTGAATTGCTTTTATTTGCTAATCTGTGTTTTGGTTTTTGCTTTTCGTTGTTTTTCATTTGTATATTTTTTTGGATACTACTCCCTTGGAAAATTCTTGATCAAAGGTGTTTAATTGTGTGAGTGACTACACTGAGAAAGACTTGTTTAGCTGGTCGATATATTTAGAACCAATAAATTGGTTAAATATTGACCAGTTGATTCACTTATCTCCATTTTGTTCCTTTCAGCTATGCCTGACACTTAATTTTTTGCCATCTTGAACCTGTAACTGAAAAATATAAAAATTATGTGCAGTTGTAATGGACCTGGAAGATTTAACAGTCAGGTCAATGGAGTTGTCTATCAAGAAAGAGGTCCCTCCAGCCAGCTCCAAATGAGAGGTGGAGTGGAGAGGAAACATCTTGGCAGGCAAATGCAACTGGCTTGTCAGCTAAAGGGAAGTTGATACGCTCTGGGTAGAAATTAGATGGATTAAACCAGGACTCTTCCCTTCACATATACTATAGGTCTGGGTTAAAAGGCAAAACATCCTATATTTATGGCTCAGTGTGACATGAAAAGCCTTCTCATTTTTTGTGAACTAGGCCATCTGACTTATTCAACTAAACAAAACTAATTCTGTTTTGGGATTTTAGAGCTGTGGTGGTGCAGTGGTTAGAATGCAGTACTGCAGGCTACTTCTGCTGACTGCCAGCTGCCAGCAGTTCAGCAATTCGAATCTCACCAGCTCAAGGTTAACTCAGCCTTCCATCCTTCCAAGGTGGGTAAAATGAGGACCCAGATTGTTGGGGGCAATATGCTGACTCTGTAAAACGCTTAGAGAGGGCTGGAAAACACTGTGGAGCATTATATAAATGCTGTTGCTAGATATGAAGCTGCAGCATTTGTGCAAGTGGGGGAGAAGGGCAAGAAGGATCACAGACTGCCAGCATTTTGAGGTAGTCCAGACAAGAAACCAAAGCCATGAGTACTAATACTAACTTTATTGTAAGATTGTAGTAACTGAACAAGTCTGAAAACACCCCACTCCTTCCTCAATGTTTGCAGTACTTTTCAGAGATCTAGGAAGGTTCCCTTCTGAAGTGCTTTCTGCATTCCATTCCTTCTATGACTTGAGACATCTCTTGTCTGATTATTCCCTAGGGTGCAGCTCCTCCTCTTATCTCCCAATATTATTTGCATTACACAGACTGACAAGAACAGCATTGCTCTCTTGCAACACAAGCCCTGTGTGTGCTTCATGTGATCTCCTGTTTAAAAAAAAAGCTGCAAGCTGCATTCGTTACCAATCTACTTCCAGGTGCAATTCAAAATGTTGGTGATCACCTTTAAAGCCCTTCATGATATGGGTCCATCTCACCCCACTGGGATTGGCCTGTACCACTTTTGCCAGCAGAGGAGGCATGCTACAGGTCCCCTCAGCCCAATTATTCTGGATGGCAGGGTCCAGGAGGAGGGACTTCTCTGCTGTTGTTCCTACCCTCTGGAACATCCTGCCCCCCCCCATGTGACGTTGTCTTTCATTACCTACTTACCTTTCTTAAGGGCCTAAAGACCTGGATCTGCCAGTCAGCTTGGGGACCCAATGGGGGAATAGCGTAATAGGGGTGGTTGATTGAGTAATAACAGATCCCATCTCCTCCCCCTGTTCTACCCTCGCTCTCCCCATGTGACTTGGTTTTAATGTATGTTTTTAACTTTTTACACTTTAGTTTATAACTAACTGTAAGCCACCCACCCTATGGTAAGATGGGTAGCCAATAAATTTTACAAATAAATAAATAAAAATTCACTGGAATAATTCATTACAAAACAGATTTCAGAAAACTCAGTATGTGCCAATGAATTCTGAAAAAATCATTATACTAATGCGAGGAAGCGCATATGCAAAACCAGTCCTTGAAACTCAATATTAGAACCAAGAGGAGAGAAAGAATCTCTCACGACTTCCAGCCCATGGATGGAAATGGGAACTATGTACATACATGCTACTAATTTAGCCTAGAGCCACCACTGCTAACTGTGACCTTACCAAATCAGCTCACTTTGAGAATCCAAGTTTCTTATAGAAAACTGGGGTGCAAGTGGGGAATTATCTTTCCACTCACGTCCACTCAAGAAAATCAAAACTATAAAATGACCTTAGTTTAATACAAATTATAACATTCACTATTTATTCAGGTATAAATAAAATAAAACCCATAAAGTTTAGAGTCCAAAAGAGAATTTAAGATTCAGATATTTCTCTTGAAAGGCACCTTCATTCTTCCAGATGAACTGATTACTGACAGAACAATCAAAGCCCTGGAATAAATCAAGCTAAGAGTTGTCAAACCAAGAAGATGCATGTTTACGCATTGTTCAGAAACATCCCAGGTTTCTTAATACAAAAAATTAAGTCAAACTTTTTTTTATTTTGATTTATGGGTCTCAAGCTTTTTTAAAAAATTCATTAAGTTTTGACTATTTGCTGACCTATTTTTGAAACATCAAATTACAGTACCAAATAGCACTGCCCCACTAATGAATGACAGATTTTATGGATATTATGGTCTGTGTTCAGCCTTGGAAAATTTCTGGCATTTCTATTTTGTACATGTTTTAAAATGCTATTCTTTCTCAAATCCTAATGTTAATTTGGCATGGAGAATATATTTGATTTGGAATCTAATGTCTTGAAAAGCTCAGAATTCTTTAACATTGCTTTTGATAACTGCTTCAGAAATCAAACTTGGAAAACTAGTTTGATCACCATATATGTACAGAGGTGATAAAGCAATTTACTTTCCAACTTATCTGGTGATTTGCAAAATATCCACATGGTTCTTCTTAGGATGGCTGCAAAATTGTCCAACTATCATTATATTGTTAACAATGTTACATTAAATTATTGTATATATTTACTAGCTCAATATCCATGCTTCGCTACAAAACTGGGCTTAGTTTTTGGGAAGGAAAATAAGGGGGGGCGGAATTCTGGCTCTGCCTACCAGCATCCATCAGTATTCATCTGGATAGTATCCTTCCTGTGTGTGAGAGAGTTGAGGGCTGTTTGGAAACTAAAATAGTATTTGCTGTATGAACAAGAAGGAGACAGCAAAGAACCTGGGCGGGGCTTAGCTCAACTGTTCTGTACTAAAGCTGCTTGGTGCTGTGAAAGTAAAACTGAAACTGAAACTCCTCTCCTCTGCTTGTGTTTTGCATTTGGAACAGATTTCTTTTCAGGTGGGGAGGGGGAATAGAACTCCTTAGCATCAGAGCATGTTAATAATAATATAGGAAATAATATTGCTCTGATAGTCATTTCAAAAAATCCTTTCTTGGTGAGCACCTAGAAGCCAAGAGAAACATATGTGCCAAATTTCAAGTTTGTAGGCTTTACAGTTCTGGAGATTTTGTGATGAATGTGTTATGTATGTAGATTTGAATGTCATTGGTTTAGTTTGAATTGTTCTTGTAAAATGTCAAATATGATTGGTTTGAAAAGTGCGGGGAAACCCTGAACTCTGATTGGCTGGCAACTGAGGCTGCTGGCTATAAGTAGCAGCCGGAGCCCAGCCAAGACGGGTCCATTCGAGCTGTAGTCACTAATAAACTCTTCACTGAAGCTCTTCGTGTCTGACTCTTCATGCAAACTTAACAGAATGCATGAGTCGTATTTTGCTTTTATACATATAGATTAAAAAATAGTTTGGTACACACACACATACACACACACATATATATTTATGGCAGGTATGTGTAAAAGATATGAATGGACCTGTATGAATAAGACCCATTTAAAGTAAAACAAATGGGTAGTTTAGTTTAGTTTTAGTTTTATTGGATTTATATGCCGCCCTCTCTCCCTAGGGACTCAGGGCGGCTCACAATATAAAAATGCACAATACAAAATTAAATTAGTTAAAACAGAATTAAACCCCAAGCCCAATAGAATCTAAAACCAATAAAACTTAACATAAAATAGAATTAAAAACCCATCCTACTTCACTTCAGTCCAGGCCGGCTTTCTGAAAAAACTAAGTCTTCAGGTCACAGCGGAAGGAACGGAGGTCCGGGGCTAATTGGAGCCCCAAGGGGAGCTGATTCCACAGGGTGGGTGCTCCTACAGAGAAGGCCCTACCCCTGGGTGCTGCCAGCCGACACTGTCTGGCCGACGGCACCCCAAGGAGGCCCTGCCTGTGGGAGCATACAGGGCAATGGGAAGTCGATGCTGGCAGGAGACATTCCCACAAGTACCCCGGACCCAAGCCATGTAGGACTTTGTATGTTAATACCAGCCTTGAATCTCACCCGGAGGGCAACTGGGTAGAAGGAACTTATTCCGAAAGATTTTAATTTATGCACTGTGTGGAAGAATAAAAAATGAGAACTTTATAGAATGATTTTCAAATCAAGATATGGTTGTTAAAACATGAAATAGTTTTCAAAGCAAGTTATGGGTTCCTCTATGAACTAGATGACACAATGGCATTGAAGACCAAAATTACTAGGAGACCTGAGAGAAACACAAAGCTGGGACTGACCAAACCTTGCTGGAAACCGTAAATGTGAAGAGTTGGACAGATGGTACAGAATGAGGTCCCAAGAGTGCTTTTTCAAGAAGTAAATGGACTTCCTTGTTTTTCTTTGAAGATGTTTTGCTTCTCATCCAAGTAGCTTCTTCAGCTGATAGCATAAAATGTAACTCTAGAGACTTGGTTTCTGTTCCAGAAGAACTGAGGCTTGATAGCAACCATACATGGCACCTCACTCTGTAAGAGCTGGATGACTGAGAATCTCCATAGACATACAGAATGAAGTGCCATGTATGGTTGCTGTCAAGTCTCATTTCTTCTGGAACTGAAGTCTGTAGAGCTACACTTTTTTTTAGTATCAATATTTGGTTGGGTGTATGAAGCTATTAGTTCAGAACTTTAACAGCAAGAGTTTCACTGTAAATCTACTTTTCTTTCCGTATGTTCTGAGTTGCTATCTAAACAAGAAATAGCAGCACTGGATGTAACATTATTATTATTTATATATTACAACTACTAAACCTACAGAATTTATCAGTTAACAACCATTTGTTCAATGACCGTTTGAAATTACAATTGCATGCTTTTGAACTGCTAGGTTGGCAAGAGCTGGGCAAGGATGAGAGCTCACTCCATCACACAATGCTCAAGTCTCAAAACTGGACTTTCCAGCTGAGAAGCCCAGTGTCTTAACCACTGAGCCATCATGCCACTCCTTTTTGTATATTTTCCTTTCAAATCCTAATACTCTGGTAGAAACAAGTGGTCCAAACAGGATTAAACCCAGCCTTAGGTTAGTTAAAAGAATATTTTCATGGTCAGTTTTCAGTTTTCATATTTATTTTAAGATAGGAGCAGAAGGAAATCTAGAAATGTTGGATTGTCTTTAAGATAAAACACAGAATTAACCAGCTATATTTTTAATCTTTGGAATCTAAATTTGACAAATATCTCTTCAAAGCAGGTAAAATGCAAGGGAACCTAGAATTTTTTTTTTAAAGTATGATTCCATTTTGATTCTTCATCAGCCGTTCAAAGACTCAGTAAGATTACACAGACAAAACTACTGCCAGTTCTTATGGTTGAAATGGAAATTTCCTGATGATTCATTAGCCCTACCTTATCTGTTAATGAATATTCTAAATGACACCTTACTATGAGATGATGCCTGGGAGGGGAGAATTAACACTTTTTATGAGGGTAAGGCTCCCAGAACCCATTTGTTTTCAGAATAAATGAAAGATCATTTTGACTCCTAAGTTTTTTCTACATTCCTGAAGTTTACAAATCCAAAGTGGTGTCTGTGCAGTTAAGGAAGTATATGAATCAACACTTGGGTATATAATGCAGCAAAGTTTTTAAAGAGAAAGACAAAATACTATGGTTTTCTGAGCTGAACACTAAGATAATGAATAAACAGTCTGAATGAACAATGCTGAATTTTGTTATTTCAAAGCTTAATAATACTTGTATGAAGCAATCTGGTGATACTTTAGCCAATTTCAAGACTGTTTACTGTCAAAAGCAATATGTTTACTTTGCATATTTCCGCATTCTTTTGTAAAACCTGCATACATTCCATCTTTGGCTATTGGAAAGAAATTTATCAATTCATTTTATTTTGTTGCCTATGGCTGATGCAAACCCTACATTCAAACTCCAGGAAAATTTAGATAGGAGTTGTGATCACATGCATGAGTTTTCACTACTAAAGCAAAGCTAGCCAATCATAAGCAATTCAGCAATAATAGCACTGAAAGAAGAAGGCAAGATTAAAGGTGGTGAGACGTATGGCCAGAAGTCCACTAAAGGAAGCTATATCAGAGCTGTTATCCTTGAATAATAATGTGTGAGAAGCAACTGGTTGGAAAGAAAACTGCTGGCAGCATAAGCCAACTTATATGTGTCATTTTGTCACCAGTGAAGTATTCTTTAGTTCTGGCAATAGACTAGACTAGATAGACTAGACTAGACTTAGACTTAGACTTAGACTTAGACTTAGACTTAGACTTAGACTTAGACTTAGACTGAATAGAATAGAATAAAATAGAATAGAATAGAATAGAATAGAATAGAATAGAATAGAATAGAATAGAATAGAATAGAATAGAATAGAATTTTCTTTATTGGTCAAGTGGAATGGATACACACAAAATTGTCTCCAGTGCATAAGCTCTCAATCAAACAACAAAGTGATAGGTCATAGACCATAAATCATAGTTACAATCATTAATCATAAGATACAAACAAGAAGTGATAAATCATAAGATATCAATAGGAGAAGGTAGTAGGAAACAAGAGAAGGTGAGAAAGGATGAGAAATGAGAAGATGGGAAAGATGCGAAGAATAATAGCAATACAGCCTACTGCATGTGGGTAAAAATATTTAGGCCTAAGACAGTGCTGTGAGAATTAGACTGTACTGTGGGAATTAATAATAAATGGACTACCTATTATCACTATGTTTCAGGGGTGAGTGCATCAAAGACTTCTCAAAGTACAGCCAAGCACAATACTTCAAGAAAAGGTGTTTATGTGTGTGTCTGTGTGTTTTGCCCATTGTTCAGAAATGGATACTGTGGAAGAGTCCTATAAGCTCACTATGATGCAAGACCATCTTGTATTGGAATAATGTGGACTCGATAATATTGGAATAATATGGTCTTAAGAATGTGGTCTTCCATAATACAGATAGTACATGTAGATAATACAGATGGAAGGTGTTAGATTTGCATGAAGAGTCAGACGCGGAGTGCTTCAGTGAAGAGTTTATTAGTGACTACAGTTCATAACAGACCCAATTTGGCTGGTCTGTGGCTGCTACTTATAGCCAGCAGCCGCAGTTGCCAGCCAATCAGAGTGCAGGGTTTTCCCGCACTTTTTAAACCAATCATTTCTGACATTTTAAGAACAGTTCAAACTTAACCAATGACATTCAAACCTGCATACATAACAGAAGGGATGATAGAATTCAGTTGTTTCTTTCTTCAGCAACTGTGGCCTTGACTCTTTTCCCAAAATAATAATGTGATTGCATATCATCCTTACTGAGCAGAAATAGCCAAGATTATCAAGAGGTCCTACTTCAATGTTGTTTGCATCATTCCATTTCTCAGAATAATGCTTCTCTATCTCCAGGATATCTTTGTCATGGCAGAGACAGACAGTTCTCCCAAAATTCCCCTTTGATGCATTTCTATAGAAAGACTCCTTCAAGTCACGCTCAACTACAAGTGACTGCATGGACATATCCATGTGGTTTCCTTGGCAACAGGACAAAAATGTTTTGCCAGTGCCTTCTTTGGGGTTTTATTTAAAGTTCCTAATGTAGCCTCTAGCCTTAGTATTTCATAGTGGTATCCTACAGTATCAAGCCAGGAAAAAGAAACCATCCGGATGACCGTAGCACCCAATGGTTAATAATCTTAATTGCATAGAATGTGTCCTAAATTGCTCTCTTGCTTGGTGCTGCAGATTCCCACCCAAGTCAAGGGATTCCAAGGTGACCATCACATTAAAACAAGAAGCAAAGTAGTAGTTTTTACTGATATCCCAGTCTACAAAGGAGGAACCAATATAGTGTGATGGGGAAATGTTTGGGCCCGAAAGGGTGCTTTGTCAGTTCACTGAGCACCGGAATCTCTTATCTATGGGAATTCTACAGTCATCCAGGTCATGGCTGTCCCAAAAGTGCTTTTTTCAAGAGGCAACTGGACTTTCTTGGTTTCCAGAAAGTCCAGTTGCCTCTTGAAAAAGCACCTTCGGTGCTTTTGCATTGCTTTGGAGTGGCCAAGGCACATGATTGCTCACTGATAGTAAGATTAAAAAGTAGTGGGGGGAAGGTAGGGGTGTGGACCCTCCAATTCATTTTAGCTTTCTCTCATGATAATAAGGCTTAGTAACATGGCACCAAGCTTGAAGGTTATTTAGATATCTGTGGCATGTACTAATTTTATTGTGATCCTGACAAGCTTGGGAGGCTTGAACCTGGGTCCCCTATATAATTTGTCGATTTTTGTCTCTTTAGCTCTGCATTTTGTAGCCCAAATATACCCACCCACTTTCTGGGGAGCTTAAATGACCTCTCTGCTAAAGGGTTTCACTTTATGAGCGAGAGTTGGCTGCTTGATAGTTATCACTGCATTTTAACTATTTTAATTCCTCAAGGTGCTCTGGCACCCTGCCTGATTTGTAACTCTGGCTTGCAGGTATTTTTAATCTAGTGATTGGTATTTAGGGCAGCTTTTTGCAAGCAAAGCAGTGGTCACTAAATTTAGTTAATTAATTTAATTTAGTGACCACTCAAAGTTACAATGGCACTGAAAAAAGTGACTTATGACTGTTTTTCACACTTACAACCATTGCAGCATCCCCACTGTCATGAGAGGCCAGGCACTTGACATGAGTGATGTCAAGTTGGCCACACCCACCCAATCACATGACCACCCAGCCACACCTACCGAGCTGGTCATTGGGGCAGAGAACCAGGTGTTAAATTATTTGAATCCCACTACTGGCCATGCACATCCACTATGGATGCCTTGAAAGATTTCCATGCTCGTATAGTTGAGTAGGATTTTATAGATGCAACATACTTAATATATGACCCAAAAGAGCCTTGGTGGTGCAGGCTGTTAAATGCCTAGCACTTAGTTCCAGCTGCCTGCAATTATTGCAGGCTCGAATCCCACCAGGCTCAAGGTTGACTCAGCCTTCCATCCTCCCTGGGTAGGTAAATTGAGGA
This sequence comes from Naja naja, assembly GCA_009733165.1. Lineage (NCBI taxonomy): Eukaryota > Metazoa > Chordata > Lepidosauria > Squamata > Elapidae > Naja > Naja naja. The sequence continues at coordinate 206,232,655 of CM019148.1, read as the reverse complement.
CCCAAGATTGTTGGGGGCAATAAGCTGACTTTGTAAAAATGCCGCTTAGTAATAAGCAGGCATAGACAATGGAATGAAGGCTATTGCTGAGCACACTGGGTTGCGCACCAAAAAGTGTAAGCTGCCCTGAGTCTCCGGAGAAGGGCAGGATATAAATATGAATTTTAAAAAAAAACATGCTTCTTGCTTATGATCACTGTACACAAGAGGAAATTCCCCATCTAACACATGCAATTTCTAGTGACCATTCATTGCTTATGACAAATATGTTAATAGTTTACTTGCAATTACCTCAAAACCAGCCATTTCCCCTTCCTGATGTTGGGATTTAGGTTTCCTTCCAGTTGAACTTTTAATCCCAAATGGCATAACCCCAGGTATTAGTTGACTTTTGTGTGACAGTATCTTCTGAGAAATCCCTCACACTCTGCCAGCCAAATATGATCCTGATTTGTTTGTTTGTTTTGAAATTTGTCAAGGTCATTTGCATGGTGACATCTACCTTGGCCGTCCTTTCTGTACCCATCTTGATGCCAAGATTACAAAAGAGCATAGAGCCCCTTCAATACATCCTGAAGCCTTTTCTTTTTACATTTTGTTTGCAAATTTCTCATTATTGTATTGTTAATGTCATTGAGAAGCAGAAACTAATCATTTGTTCTGCCACTTTCCTACTGATATCTGCTGGTGTCCATTTTACAAGCAGCTTTCCTAGCTCAGTACCATGCTACTGTATTTATCTTCCAAATGTTAATTGCCATTCCATAGTTCAGGCTTCTGTTATGCACAGCAGTAAGCATGTTCTAAAGAGCCCTGCAAGATACAATGTCATTAGCACCTGTTATGTGGTTTGATCTATGTGAGGAAGATCACATGCTCTGCTCAAAGCCCTACATGTTTTGCCTTAAGCCATATCAGGGTTAAGATTATAGTTAGATTGTACATATTTCAGATGAATCCTGCCCATACATTGATCAATATGAGTTCCGTGATTTGTAGCTTACTACATGCTAAAAAAGTGAGAGGCAGAATTTAAAATGTGTTGAGCCTAGAAACTCTGGGGTCTGCAACATACATGTTTGGAGGCCACATGCAGGCCATGGATTACCTCATCTTGATTTAAAAGCTTATTTTTAGTTAGTGCAAGCAACTGAGAAGAGGTTCCTAAAAACCAATCTTTCAACATGCTTATGTCAGTTCTTCAAAGTAAACCAGACATGAACACCAAAATCATGAATCTTAAAACCATGTTTATTATAGAGTTATGGTATCAGAATTTTGCAACTCTTGTGCTTTTATCCTCTCTGACTTTATCCTAGAGCACCAGTGGTGGGCAGCTTCTAATGAACTGGTATTTCCGGTGAGCAGTTGGCCCCACCCACCTGCACCTGCCTTTCCTGTCCTATATTTCCCCATTTTTTAGCTCAGATGATTTGCACGGCACAGATGATTGTGTCAGCTGTTTTATTCACCAGCTCTGACACAGAAGATGGGTTTTTGAAGCTTAAAATGGGCAGTTTCCCTATTCTTTTATTATAATATAATCTTTTATTATAATTTATAATATGTATGCAAGAGGAAGAAGCGCAGTGGCCTCTGGAAGGAAAGACTAAAAGATACACCTTTGTGTAAGGTCACTCTCCTTTCCTGTCCTTGGTGAAAGAGGAACAATGTTTATATGAGTAGTCTTTTACTCAGCCTCCTGTGCTCTACAGCCTAGCCACTCTGTAGCAGAAGCAAAAGTGTGGCATCACAATTATAGATCTGGCTTCATGATGTTCAGTGGAACTGTTTATACTTGTTACCTTGGGGCAGAGTTTGCATGTTTGTTGAATTAATCCCATTTCCTGGGTTTCTACAACATACAGTTACCAGATTAAAAGTATGGCACATGTTCACATTCATTAAATGTTAAATTAAGATGATATCTGAGAAACTTTAGTATACTAATTAAGTCTTCCTTAGCCAAATCTTTACTTTTGTTTTCTGCTCTGTGATGATGCATATTCTTCTGCCCAAGTATATGTTTAAGAAACAGCTGATATAAAGGTGGCATCAAGTTATAGAGCCAATGGATGCTTGCTTATAAGCCAAATGCCATAACCCAAATATTGCTGTTGAAATTGTACCTCCTTGGATCAAATTCCGTGTCTGAAAGAGGACTAGAACTAGGATATGCCAGCTCCTTGTTAATACACAGGCTGCCTTTGCAGAAAAGGCTAAGGATGTTGAACTCTTTTACAAGAATTATACAAGCAAAACATTGCCTGTTTTTACTTCATTCCAACAATAAAGGGATAGATCCTTTATAAACACATTTAACACATTTAGCTATGCTTTGTATAACAAATGAAGCAGAGGTGGGATTCAAAATTTTTTACTACTGGTTCTATGGGCATGGCTTGTTGGGCGTGGCAGGGGAAGGATACTGTAAAATCCCCATTTCCACCTCACTCCAGGGGAAGGTTAATGCAAAATCCCCATTCCTTCCCCACCTCACTAACCTGCTTTCCAGCTCCATTCTCCTGTGCAGGGCAACAAAACAAGACCCAGCCAATCAGCTGGGATCCAGGAGGCAGAGAACAGATGGGACGGGGCCAGTCAGAGGTGGGTATTTGCCGGTTCCCTGAACTACTCAAAATTTCCGCTACCAGTTCTCCAGAACTGGTCAGAACCTGCTGAATACCACCTCTGAAATGAAGGCAAATATGTGTGTCCCAGGATAATGTTTCAGGATCTCTGGCCCCAGTGACCAACCTAGATTGGATCCTGCAACCCAGGATCCAAGGTTTTAAGAAAGATCATATATTTGTCCACTAATTCAACTACACTCAAAGCTAGCATTAAAATCCTTTTCCCAGGGAAGAATTCTTAGCCAAGGAAGATCAAATTTTTCTTTTCTGTCCTCAAAGATATTTTACTGGAGCAACACACTACCAAATTTAACATAACTGATTTGTTAAGGATACAAATATGCTCAAATGCAGGGAAATCAAAAGAAAGTGACTGACTTAATATCATACCCACGTTGGCTCAGAGTTCTACTACAGATCAAGTGTAGCGTAGATAGATATAAAATTGCCCTACTGACTTTGTTTTCCTCCAGATCCCCATGTCTTGAAATCTTTTCCATAAACTTTAAGTAGAAAAGAATCTGCTTGCTTTGATAAAGAACGTGTGTATGCAGGCTGCAAATTGCCTACCGATGGTGATCAGATCTGATGCTGGAGGGTTGGGTTTAACATTTGAAAGCTGTCAGATTGTAAAATTGTAGGGCACATACATGAGAGGTTCAGTTAACCCTGACATATTTATTACCAAGTTCAGAACTGCAGGTTCAGAATATTTTTAGATATACCATACACTAAAATAGGCAGTTTAAAGAAATCCAATGAAAGTAAAATTAGCCCTAATTTGGCACTTATTTTCATATATATATATATATATTCAGAGTTCAACTGACGGTTTGTGCTAACAAAAGCTCAGTCCCTAGGAAGCTGGGGGAATGTTTCAGACCTGTATGCTCTTAATTAAGGAACTAGCTTTTTGTATTTTGAACCTACAAAACAAAGCAAAAATAAAGGGGGGGGTGAATAAAACTTTTCTGAGATCATTTTCTGATCTCGGAGTTGAAGATCCATGACCTAACTTTGGTTCATGGACCAGTAATCATGGCCGGGTCCATGACAAAACCTCTCCTTGAGCACAAATATACCATTCCCAAACAGAGGAAATCAAAGCCTGAAGCAGCATCATTTAGCCTGGAGCTAAGATTGCTTGTTTATCAGATGGTGCCTAGTTTAGCATGGAGACTTTCCTTGTAAATCTCTTGGACCTTTTTACAGCATCTACTTAAGCAGGCGATTGGCTCCTAGGAGGCTTTTGGAGGGTTTAAATGACTGCCAGCTGCTAAAAAAGAGCCAGGCCTTGCCATAGTTTGAGTGCTTACTTGTATCTTTGGCTCCCTTCTGTAAACTTAGAAAGATAAGGTGTCTGCTTTATCTAAAGAAAGAACAAGCGTTTGTTCCTTAGGAAATCTTTCTCTCCGAAGTGTTAATGTTCCTTGGGTTTGGGGTGTTTTGACCTTTGTCTGCTTCCTTTTCTGATTTATTGTGGGAGTGGTCCACTTTCTGCTACCCTTACTTTGCTCTTTGTTTAAGAGGTGCAGTTAAATGTCTTTAATATGCTGGCACTGCTCTACTGTTTGGTTTTGTTCTTTTCTTTTTTTAATCATCACAGGAGCTGACTAATTTTGGAAGACGTCGATACTTGATTTTTTTTCCTATGCTGCTTTTTTTATGACCCTTGTGGGTGATCTGCATCTGCAACGCAGTTCAAGCAGGCTGTTAAATAATTTCCTCCCAGTTCTCTGTTCTAATCCCACCATTCCAGATCTCCCACTTTGCTCAAACTAAACGAAGTATTTTCTGGGGCGTGGGCCAAAAGGTTGCAATAGTTAAAGAAAATGTTTACCAGGTTTTGAAGGGGGGGAGTTAAATACCAAGTTGCCTTAAATGATGAATAGCTTATTTGCAGGATTTACAGAAGATGCTTCTGGCTGATAAATCCTTCCCAGTATATGGTGAAGCAATGCCAAGAATAAACCATTAATAAGGCTAATTATAAAGGCTGCCCATAAATACTTTTATAATTTAAACTAACTCATCTTGACATGTGGCAGGTGGCAGTGCCTCTTAACAATGTATGGAGATGGTGAGAACCATGCTTTTTGCTGGGATACTGATTGGAAAAAAATGGACTCATATTTTATTACTCTTCATCAGTTTTTCTGGTTGAAACTGCAACTCAGATGCCTTTAGATCTCCAAGACTGCTGGTAGTCACCAACTTATGATGACAATTGAGCTCAAAATCCGGTTGTTAAGTGAGCCTTGGTGGTGCAGGCTGTTAAATGCCTAGCACTTAGTTCCAGCTGCCTGTAATTATTGCAGGCTCGAATCCCACCAGGCTCAAGGTTGACTCAGCCTTCCATCCTCTCGGGGTAGGTAAATTGAGGACCCAAGATTGTTGGGGTCAATAAGCTGACTTTGTAAAAATGCTGCTTAGTAATAAGCAGGCATATACAATGGAAGGAAGGCTATTGCTGAGCGCATTGGGTTGCGCTCCAAAAATTGTAAGCTGCCTTGAGTCTCCGGAGAAGGGCGGCATATAAATGTGAATTAAAAAAAAAAAACCTGGCTTCACTTCATTGACTTTGCTTGTCAGAAGGTCACAAAAGGAGATCACATGATGTTGGGAAAGAGCAACAGTCATAAATATGAACCAGTTGCCAAGCATCTAAATTTGATCACATGTTCATGGGGGTGCCGCAACAGTTGTAACTCTGAAATACGGTCATAAGTCACATTTTTCAATCCTGTTGTAACTCTGAATGGTCACTAAATGAACTGTTGTAAGTCAAAGGCTATGTGTATAGTGAAGCAACAATTATGGTTCATAGTATTTAAATTACTTTCATTTAAACAGTGGGCAAATGTAAACAGGCAGGGCTATCTTTAATACCTAGTTATCCTAAGAAGAACAGGCAGTTATCATGGGTAAGCACACAGTATTAGTTAGTGTTGTTGGAATTCATTGTTGAAATGTATTTCTATGCAACAACTACAGTAGAATTCAGCCAGTAGATGGCAGTGTTTACAAGTCTGAATCTATGGTTTATACCAGGGGTGTCAAACTCACAGAGTCACGGCAGGGTCACATGACGTATTGGGACTTTTTTCCCCTTCACTAAACTGGGCAAGGGCGGGGCCAGCATGTGACGCATCCAGCCTGTGGGCCGTGAGTTTGACACCCTGGTATATACTCTGTGCTCTTTTGTTCTAAGTAGAGTTTCCTGTTTCCTGTTACAGTTATATAGTTGAGCAGAAAAGCACATGGTGACTGTACTCTTTGTTTGCTCTGTGGTGCTATATATAAACAGAATTTCTAACAAGTATTTTTCAATGAAAATTGCTTTCCACAGCAAATTGCAGTGATGCCATTGTACAAATGCTGCTGTTATGCACTCATGTTCCAATATCTGACAGAAATACAGAAGCCACAGCACTAGTGTGATGATGCCACTCCTGTTTTGTCATTTGTCCCTTCTTGCCTTCCCCACAGGCATCCTTGCAGGGGATGCCCACAGCCCTGCGAGGTGAGCTATAATGCATATCCTAAGATAAATGTGCCTGTGAAGGCCAACATTGGAAGAAGCAAAGTTAGTAAATTAACTACTAAGATATTAAATATCCCACACTTTGCATTTTTGTAAAAAAAAAAAAGTACTTTGGCAGTGATGTTCTTATTATTTTAGAATTCGCTTATTATGAGGTTGTTAACTATCCTGAGCTTCAATAAATCATTTCAGAAAAGTACTAAATAAATTATTTAATTCCTTTTCTTGCACACATCTCTACAATAGAAAATTAAGTCAGTCAAGCCATCTTAATTGTTACTGTTCCCAAGGAAACTATATTTCTATGAGCAGCCTGATTAATAATTGAATAGCTGCGTTTGGGATAATTTCACATATAAAATCCTTTCCTTCTTACTTTCTTCCCATTTCTCCTTTTCATTGGCATAGAGTATAATAAAGTCTATATAGTACCTCTATGAACAGGGATAGGCAATATTTGTGCGCCATTTTGAATGCTGAAAACAAATTGTGCAGGCTCTTATAAAAATGGTTACTAGACAGGAAACTTCACAAAATGGCTGCTGCATAAGATGTGACCAGACAGAAAATGCCTGACCGCTAGAATATGCTTACTTTTCTGGTCAGGATGGCATTCATCCAGAAGCAGAACTCCATTTCATAGTTTGAACCATGCCAAAAATAGAATAAATAGTATTATCTCTTGTTATAAATTCCCTGTGGTATCCATGCTACTGTGCTTTTGAATCATCACCATAGAGGACATAGAACGGGACCATGCATCACACTACCAAACCATACAGGGGTGCATTTAGTTTTGATTCAGTGCATTGTCAGACCCCAACCACTGTGGTTTGTAAACCATGATCCATGGCTTGGTATAAGCCATGACATCCGCCATTGCAGGTCTGTTCCTACAATGAACAAATAAACCATGGTTTAGTGGTAAACCCAGCCTTAGAATTTGGCAAATGATGCATGAGATTATGATGCAGTGTGGCCCTAAGCTGCAAATTGATTTCCTTCAACATGTCATCACATCAAAATAAAGTATCCATTACCACATGAGATGCGACCCAAAACAGTGTAGAGAAGACAAGTGACAAGAAGAGTCAATGGAGGTGTTGCATGCATCCCAATTCATCATCTGAATGGGTACGGGTATGCTTGCAGATAGATCTCTGCTGCCTATTTCTACCCTAGCCACACAAGAAATGGGAGTGGAGGTGAACAGTCCATTGAGAATGGTGCTTCTTGAGCCTGAAAATGTTTTTATTATTATTATTACCTTTATTGTCAGAGTACAACATGTGTATAATTGGTTGAGCCTCCCATCGTGCACCCCCCCCCAACACAACTCACAGTGAGGACAGAAGTCCCTAACCCAGTCCCAATCTTATTACACTATGAGTTTGCTACTTCTTCTGACACTTCCCATCACCCAAATGTCTGGCCTTTGGGAACAGAAAGAGGGAGGAGAAACATTTATTTATTTATTTATTTGATTTTATTTGATTAGTCAATTGCTTACAAGATAATAGGTATAAGTATAAACATAGTTATAAATACATGGATGCATATAAGGAAATAAAACAAACAATAGGACAGGGATGGTAGGCACTTTGGTGTGCTTATGCACTCCCCCTACAGACCTCGTACGAAAGGGGTGAGGTCAATAGTAGACAGTCTAAGGTTAAAGTTTTTGGGGTTTGAGGAAGAAACCACAGAGTCAGGTAGAGTATTCCAGACATTGACCACTCTGTTGCTGAAGTCATATTTCCTGCAATCAAGTTTGGTGCGGTTAACCATGAGTTTGTATCTATTGTGTGCTCTTGTATTGTTTTGGTTGAAGCTGAAGTATTCATTGACAGGTAGGACATTGCAATGTATGATTTTATATACTATACTTAGATCGGACCGAAGACAACGTAGTTCTAGGTTTTCTAAGTCTAGAACCTCAAGTCTGGTGGCATAAGGTATTCTGCAATGAGTAGAGGAGTGGAGAACTCTTCTTGTGAAATATTTCTAGACTTTCTCAACTGTGTTAATATCAGATACATAATGTGGGTTCCAGACTGGTGAGCTGTATTCAGGTATTGGTCTAGCAAATGTTTTGTATGCTCTAGTTAGTAGTGTGATATTACCAGAGAAAAAGCTAGGATTAGGTTAAGAACTCTTAATGCCTTTTTGGTTATGTAGTTACAGTGGGCTCTAGCACTTAGATCATTTGAGATGAGTACTCCAAGGTCCTTGACAGAGTTTGGATCATCAACAAGGTCTTGACTATTCAGCTTGTATTTTATTTTCTGATTTTTTTGCCAATATGTAAGACAGAGCATTTATTTGTTGAGATTTAAAGTTGCCATTTGTTTGACCATTCTGATATATAGTCAAGGTCTTTTTGAAGGGTAGCAGAATTATCTGTGGTGTTGAATAGCTTTACATCATCAGCAAAGAGAACGCAATTGCTCTTAATGTTATCACAGAGGTCATTTATGAAGAGTATGAAGAGAGTTGGACCTAGAACACTGCCTTGAGGGACACCACTGTTGACAGGTACAGAATTTGATAGGACGTTTTCAATTTTGACCACTTGTTGTCTGTTTGACAGGAATGCTTCTATCCAGTTATGCAGTTGTCCAGATATACCATAAGATTTTAGTTTTAATCGTAGTTTGTCGTGTACCACTGAATCAAAGGCTTTACAGAAGTCTATGTAGATTGCGTCTATTGTTTTGCCCTGATTGAGTTGTGCAGTCCATATGTTTTTGCAGTGTAAGAGTTGCAGATTACAGGATAGTTTTTTTTCTGAAACCAAATTGTTTATTAGAGAGTAGATTGTTTGTCTCTAAGTGGAGGATAATGGGTTGGTTAATAATTGATTCCATGACTTTACAGGTGATGCAGCATAAGGAGATTAGTCTGTAATTTTCAACTAAGCTGTGTCAGTGGCAGCTCTATGCCCACTGCTTGTTTTAGGGTCTCAGCAGTCCTAGATCCTATGGTGTAGATACTTTCCATGCCTCTATCTGGATTCCGGTCCTAATTTAACAGTTTCATACAAGCCCTCACTTTCAGCCTCGGTATCCTCTCTAGTAAAATACTGAAAGGCCAATGAAAGATGAGGCAAGCTTTTACTTTCCCATGATCTTCAAAGAAAGAAGAGACTGTAGAACTCAAATTCCTGGAGGGATCAAAATCTCATTCCAATATTCCAAGCGAGGGTTCAGTGCAGAAGCAGACCATAGAATCACCTTTTTTTACTTGTCTGTGTGAAAAAGGATGCTAAAAAGTCAATAAAACCCACAAGATGAAGTCTCCCTCCCATGGCCCTTGAGGGAGGGCCAAAGAGTTTCAATAAATTATTTTTGCACTGTCAGGCAATGTTAATCTCATTAAGCAACATTAGCACCAACAGCTGCAACCACAAACACAGTCAGCAGTAAGGTGCAGCGGACTCATGTTGTGGGTTGGGTTCTTATTTTGTTGTGGGGGTTTTTGGTAATTGCCTGGCAATATACGCCAGGCCATTTTCGCCATCTGCTGCGCATTTGTCAATTGACAAAAGGAGGGTGGACACCTGGGGGTGTCATTGTTTAACTGACATGTAGAAAGGAAATACCAGTTCCAGTGGGGAATACACACACACACACACACACACACACACACACACATGAAGAAAACTACCCTTGTGATGAGGAAGAACTGGCTTATCAGATACTATTTTTAAATCTTCTCTGGTTCTTTGTATTCTCTTAAGTCTTTCTCTGCTTTATAGAATGCTTGATATAAAACACACTGTGGAAAATAAAATAATCAATAGAAGCAGTCCCTTGTGGCCCAAGTAGCTCTTTTTGAAAATCAACACTTTGTGGAAAATATTATGTCAACAAGCCATCTGCACAGGGCATGGCACAACCTCCAATATGCAGTAATAATGTAATATAGTAGGTTACTAAGATTTCTATTTTGACAGAGTCTCTGCTCACAAAGTATGTCAGAAACACAGAAAATTTCAAAGGGAATGATCAGTCCTTCCAAAAAAAAGAAATAGATAAGAATTTTCCTTCTATAGAAAAACTCACTAGTAGAAAACATGGATATATAAAATTGCCTGTTGTGTTCAATTCATCTCCTGCACATTGATATATTAACCACCTTCCATTCCTTATTGCATTTAAAGGAGGAAAGAGTAAAAGGGTTATACTAAACTATATTCTGAGAATTCATTTATTCCTAATCTTTGAACCGGCCATTGTTCCTACAAATTATCATATCTTTCAACTGTACATTAATTCTGAACAATCTCTATGCTGACATTGTAAACTAATCAATAGATTAGAATGTTTTAGCTACTCAATAATTTTATTTGAAATCTTTCAGCATTTACCTGACAACTGAAGAGGCATCTAAATCAGATTCAGACATTTCAGTCTATTAAACCATGGTTTGAAAAAAATGCATACTGCAATGCCATCATTCTTGCTTCACCATATTTTCTTCTGTATCCTAGACAGTGGTGAGATTCAAATAATTTAACTACCAGGGTCAGGTTGGCTGTCGTGGGAGGTGTGGCCCATCCAGTTCTCAAGCTCCACTGCACATGCGGGACAAATCTACCGCAACAGCCAACCTGACCCTGGGCGAACTGGTTGTTAAAGAGAGAAAGTGGCCTTCTCTTTCCCTCACACCAGCTGCTCCATTTCCCATTTCTCCATTGCAGCACAGCACCCAGGATCCACTTTGATAGTGTGTGTTTGGAGGGAGGTGTTAATTTAACAACCGGTTTGCTCGAACTGGTGAGAACCGGCTGAATCCTACCACTGATCCAAGACCTTCAAAATTTATTAAAACAATTCTCAAACTGCAGATCAAAGGATTTCAAAATTTGGCTATCGGTACTCACATTTACTATTATTTTGAAACAGGCCCAAATTTTAAAATAATCTCAATTTTTATGCCACTTCTCTCTACTTGCTTCATACTGATGATTAGAACAATTCAAAAATTGGTTTGGTTGTGACTGAGCACTGGGGCAGCCAACCACTGCAGTCTGTAAAACCATTATGGGCAGAAGAGTGCAATGTGTAATCTTGGGTGTTGTGACTTCCACCAAACCATGATAAAAACAAACTATAGTCTACATGACCACAGCCACTGTTTAGGAGGCATATGCCCAAATATAAACTGATTTAAATATTATAAACGAGAGCCATTTTGGTTCATGGTTAAGACAGCAGGCTAGAAACCAGAGAGTATGAGTTCTAGTCCGACTTTAGTCATAAAAGCTGACTGGGTGAGATTGGACCAGTAACTCTATCTCAACCCATGATGTAAGGTTCAGACAACAAACCAGATGGTCAATTTCTGTTGCAATCAATGGATGAATTGATTGATCTGGAAAAAAAGAAAAAGAAAACCAGATCTTGCATTTGCAGAAATATTCAAGGGAGAAAAATGTTATAAATGTTATAAATACTTTTTAATAGTATTCTTTTATAATCATATATGCAAGTCATTTTTTTGTAATAAGTGATGTGATGTATTTATGAATCACCTGTAAAAGGTTAAATCCTTTAGGAGAAATTTTAAATAAATCAGCCTATTTTCAGATACAGCTTCTACTCTATTGTCTTCACTTTTGACACAGGAATTATCAATAAATGGATCTACAAACCTAAAATCGAATGTTTACACTTACAGTCAACCTGTTCTTAAGCCCTAGGAAATCAATTATGTTCTGGAGTGTTTATTATTCCTACAGGAAGGAATCCTCAATAAGTGGCAGCATGGTAGACCTTGGCTGTCCTTGGAAGTAGGTTTGAGCCTAGTCAGGGTCTGCATGGATGAAAGACTATGGTGGCTAGGCAGGGAAGTAAATATTTTGGAAGTACATCAACTCCCTTCTATTTAACTGCCAAGCAAGTTCCAAGGCCATGCCAATGAAGTCACCAAGAGTCGATCAATTTGAATGGGGATTTTACATTCTGGGGAAAATGGAGGAAAAGCTGTATTTTGGTTAGGATCTTCTGATGGAAATCAACTTATGCAATGAAGCTTTTCTTCCCTTCTTTTTTTTTTCTTCTGTTCAATCATGTCTGATTTTCAGAGACTGCCTGGACAAATCCCTGCAATTGTTTTGGCAAGGTTTTTCAGAAGTGGATTGACATTGCCTCCTTCCTAGGGTTGAGAGAAAGTGATTGGCATAAACTCACCCAGCTGACTTTGTCCCTCAGTTGAGACTAGAATTCAAGGGGCCCCATTTTCTGGTCTAATGCCTTAGCCACTACACCAAACTGGCTCTCATATCCTGAGCTAACTTGTATTCTCCTTCCTCAAAAGAGTGGGGCTTGGGAATCACAACTGGAAGCCAGAATTACTAGAAAGCAGCCATTGACTGAGTTGGTAGAACTTATTTATTTATTTAACATATGGCATACAATGTCAAGGAAATCTACTAGACACAATACAGTCCTGACAGCTTAAATTGCTAGTTCGTTCTGTTTGGTGTTTGTGTGCCTATTTTTGGAGCCCTTCAGGGGTTGAACTGCTTACACTTTGTAGAACTGCTTTCTACTCATGCAAAACATATTTTCCTGCCTCGTGGATCCAAGTTAATAGACTTCTGTTCAAATACAATAGAATCAAGATACTTCTTCTCCACTCTTAAATATTTTACTTACAATCAGTAAAAAATGGAGTTCTTGTCTATGGAGACAGGAATAATTCTTAGGAGATTACCCTAGCATTTCCCAAAAATTAAATTAGAATAGCATTTCACTAATAAACCAAAGTAGATACTGCCCTTAGTAAAAGGAGAATATGTTTTATCTCATACATAAATTGATATATATTTACACAACCCTATATTCAAAGATGAGTCCCTCTATCCTTTTTTGCAGGCAATATAGGTTAAGGAATAAATAATCAATGAGTATCAAAAAGAAAAGAATTGCATAAAAATAATAGGATGCCACACAGCTTGTTAGATTTATTAGTATCTTGGGTTTTTACACAGTTCAGAATCTACCCTCTTATCTACCCCCCGTAGTATGTGTGAACATAACAGCTAATTTACTTATATTAAGATGGGTGCAATATCATTTTAGTGATTATGGTTACAGTATAAGACTCTTAAAATTGTCAACAAGAGACATGGGAAAGAAAGAAATGGGAGAGTGGAATGCCAGAACTAAATTCAAAGTGTTAAGCAGCAGAAAATATTTCAGCATTGTTATATTCAATTGTATAGTTAAAACATGAGTTCTCCAAATCAATCATACATGAAAAATGCATGTGCAATCTCAGATCAATTACAAACTTATTTCTTCTTCAGAGATTATAGGTATTTATGCGTCCCCAACCCCCAAAAACTTTAACCTTAGACTGTCTACTATTGACCTCACCCCTTTCCTAAGAGGTCTGTAGGGGGCGTGCATAAGTGCACCAATCGTGCCTACTGTCCCTGTCCTATTGTTTCTTTTTATTTTTCTTATACGTATCCATCTCATGTATTCAAAACTATGTTTATACTTATACCTGTTATCTTGTAAGCAATTGACAAGTAAATAAATAAATAAATAAATAAATAATAAATGGCAGTACATTTAGGACCTTTCCTAATTTTCCCCCTAAATTTCTCTAATTTTGATGCCAAAAGAGCAGGACTTTGGAGCAAAGACCTGAAGCCTCACTCAGCAAAATGTGTAGATCTCACACACCAGCAAGGCTGCAATACACATTATGAAGTAAACAAAGTAATTTATGTAATCATAAAAATGGACAGCTCAAAATCTAGAACAGAGGTGGTATTCAGCAGGTTCTGACCAGTTCTGGAGAACCGGTAGCAGAAATTTTGAGTAGTTCGGAGAACCAGCAAAGACCACCTCTGGCTGGCCCCGCCCCCCTCTATTCTCTGCCTCCCAAGCCCCAGCTGATTGGCTGGGTCTTCTTTTGTTGCCCTGCACAGGAGAACAGAGCTGGAAAGCAGGTTAGTGGGGTGGGGAGAGAATGGGGATTTTGCAGAATCCTTCTCCTGCCATGCCCACCAAGCCATACCTACCAAGCCACACCATACCCACCAAACCACGCCCACAGAACCTGTAGTAAAAAAATTTGAATCCCACCACTGATCTAGAATCCCTATAACATTCATTGTTTGAAACATAAGGAATCTGAACTCTTTGTCATTGCTGATGCTGTACCATTTGTATTGTGCCTTTTTAGAGATGGTTCACAATCCTTTTCAAGGGTTTATATTTACAAGAAACTCTCTTAATATGTTGGTTCTCTTAACAGTTTATATTTATAAATGGATCCTCATTTTAACACATGGGTGTTTACACTGCTTGAATTACTTATCCCAGTCTTATTAAGAACAAAAGTAAAACTTTGCATTCTGACACTTTCCTTTTACAGTACAATATTCAGCTTCTCCGGCTTAGTCTCTGTGTTTTTGCCTTCGTCAATACTGCTGCCCACAGGATATTATGGAACTGGGAGAGCATTTCAGTTTTATAAGTGAAATGAAAATAAATGCCACCTCTCAGTCTGCTGCCTGATCATGTTTTTATCTCATTTCACTGTCTGAATACAGTTATTCTGACTTTTAGGGCACTGTGGTCATTTTTTAAAAGGACGTGGATACGGAATGCTCCATTTATGCATGATTATAAATCAGAGAAACCCCACATTTATGTTGTTCTATCCTTTTAATAGTCATCTTAGAGATCTAATACATTCTCTCTTTGTATTATAGTTTGCAATCAGAGGCAGAAGTGGATGCAATGCTTAATAGACATTTGAACACAGTGGTTTAACTGGAAAGAAGCCTCTCCAAACACAGTGGGACCTTTATCGGCCTGAAGAACCGTGCAGAGTTATGCACGTCTCTCATCAGGGTAGACAAAGTTTCAGGCAATTCAGAAGGTTGAGAGTGTGTTACTGGGGTTTTCACAAAATGACCACTGCAAAGTCTAGCCAGTCAGACAATAGCCATTCCCAATAAGGCAAGCTGATGAACATCTTCCTCATCCAATTCAATTCCACCTTTACTCTTTAGCACTTCAGATTATTTTTTGGACAGATAAGCTTTCCAATAAAGCTCTGGACTGTGGCCATCTATGACCTTTATCTTCTAAGAATGCCTGTTGGGCATCTGTAAAGCAAAAGCTGATGCTAAGGATTCTCACTTCACAACAGCAGCATTTGGATAATCATTGAGCAAAATAAGCACTTGGGTTTTTTTCCCCAATTTTTTTTATTTTTTAACAACAAACATAAACAAACACAAACATAAACACAAAACATAAAACCATCTTTCCATTGTACAGTGTGTTGGTTGGTACATATCTTCTGTGCACAATATCAACAGTCTTTCCCTTCTAGATACATTATTAAAATTCATAATATATAAATATGCATATAATATTATTATTATTAACTCCTTATTAGACTTTAATTGTAAATTACATCATTCTTTTTGAGCAAATCTCAATTTTTTACATATCCCAGTTCATAATATCATTCATTTTCATTGTAATCAGTTATAACATATTACATTGGCTTATCTTTCAAAATAAGTACTTGGTGAGTACTTATCTAGTGAACCACTAGAAAGCTTTTCCCTCCCTACTTATCAGTTATTATGCCCTTAACTCTTTCACCGCCACATTGGACTTTAGTTTTCAGCACTTACTGGGTCTTAATGTCTTGTCAGTTAAGCAGTAGAAGGACTGAGGGGTCCCATTCACCTCACAGCATGCCCGTTTCTCAAATATCTGGTTGGTATTGCAACAATTTTTTTTAAAGGTAGGTAGAATATAAAAAGCTGTGAATATCACTGAGTTGTCTGCAGACACATTAATGTGCTCACAACAACCATGTTATCTCCTTCTGATGTAGCTTCTATAAAGTGGCCCTCAAAACCATTTTAACTGGTTAGTAAAAATGCTACAAACTTTTAATCATTACATAGGCTCCCCACCCCCACCCCAGAATGGTTTGGATTACAAAAGTGTGACATATTCTATAGCTTAATTCGAAGTAACCTTGGTAAAAATACAGAGATCTGAGTATAAATAAATAACGCTAGCTTTAGTTTATACCCACTATGATAGGAAGGCAAGCTTTGAAGTTGGTTTAAAGTATATATACCCCATTGCACTGTGGCCCTTATTGACGCTTGCTGACATCACTTTTTACAGGAGATTGCTGTTTGTGTCTCCCCCAAAGTATTGTGGACCACACACACAAACACACACACACACACAAAATATATATAAAATAAAGGCCGTCCCACTCTAACAACACTGAGGCTGCACCTTTTAATAAAAAGCGTATTTTCAATCAGTCTCTGATTTTCAGTCTATGTGAAGAAGGATGCATGCGTAGGTGGGAGAGGGTCTTAACCCTGTAAGCAAGCACACATAAAACCGTGATTTGCTGTGAAGCAGCCTTGATTACAGGTAGAATGATCTTTAGCTGCAGGCAAAATTAACAATCCACGGCTTTTGCTTGACCTCTAGATACCTTGAGAGAGTTTGCCAAAACATGCTAAAACTTGGTTGTGCTGCACAGTGAGGGAATGGAAAGCATCGATTGCTTTGTGATTATTAGCTAGAGTGGGATAAGCTTTCTCCTTATTATGCAGATTAGCAGAGCTCTTGGTTCAAACAGATGCAGGAGAGCAGCTGCTCTTACAGATGGCAAGTACACAGTTCCATTAGTATGTATCTATTGTCTGCTGTTGATTTGCTTGGAGGATAGGTAGGTCTGTGCAAAGAAGGAGTGTTAGTTACACAGGCAAATCTAAAGCAGAATACTCTACTATGGGGAGCGGGCAGGGGGAAATCTATGCCCAAGGGACTATTTACACAGCAGGGCAGACAATAATCAAATTAAAGTCTACCCTAAATAAGGACTTTCATATGTCACAATTAAATTTTGAGGTTTTTGTTTTTTAAATAGACAGTATAAGAAAAACAATTCCAATACCTTTGCAAAATAAAAATAAAGGGCACAAATTAAGTGCTTTTAAATACCATTGATTTTAGCAGGAGAACTAAGCAAATGCTTGGAAGCAACGGAACTTAAAGCCCTTAACTTTAGCTTAATGACATCTGTATAGTTTTGCAATGTATTAATATATATCATATAACACATAATGAATTAAAGGAACAGGAGTTGCATTCATAGAAGTGCCTTTCTCATTAGTTGCGGAGACTCTATTTAACTACATTAGTTTCGTACTCTATAAACATAGTCACAACTGTATATTTGATTTTGCAATCTAAATTTGGTTTTTGTTTCTCGGTTTGGGAATATATAAAAGATAGTCTCCAAGAAGAACTCAGCTCTTGTTAACTCTGTGCATGCAATCTTCTAAATAAAAATAGGGAAGAAAGTTACTTCTTAGTAGTCCTTGTCTAGGTCTGATTCTACTTAGCTTTTCAAGAGTAGCCAAGGTCAGTAAAGTATATATGGATATATAAGTAAGCATGCATACATATATTACAGGCAGTCATTGACTTATGACCACAATTGAGCCCAAAATTTGTGTTGCTAAGTGAGACTGTTGTTAAGTGAGTTTTGCCCCGTTTTACAACATTTCTTGCCACAGTTGTTAACTGAATCACTGCAGTTGTTAAGTTAGTAAATACATACTAAGTGAATCTGGCTTCCCCATTGACTCTGCTTGTCAGAAGATCACAAAAAGTGAACACATGACCCTGGGACATTGCAACCGTCATATGAGTCAGTTGTCCAGATTTTGATCACATAGCTATGGGGATGCTGCAATGATTGTAAGCGTGAAAAACTGTCATAAATCACGTTTTTAGTGCTTTGAATGGTGACTAAATGAACTGTTGTAAGTCAAGGACTCCCTGCAGTCCTGTGATGACCCAGGGTGGGATACAAAACAAACACAGTTAAAATAAACAGGTGAAGCCCCTTTTATTCTTCACTTTGCTTCCAAGCTCTGAATGTTCTTGACGGAAGACAAAAAAACTCCCACACAAACAGTTACAAGAAGAAGGAAAAAAGCAACACAAACCAGGCAAGATAAGGGCTGGAGGACGTCCACAGATAACACACACTGGGAAGGACACCAAACTCAGAGAGGAACCATAATCTAGAGATATTTCCACGCTTTGTTTCCAGCACTCGCCCATACGCAGGTCCGTAATTCTTATTCAGTTGTCACAGATGCAGCCCATGAAGAGGATCAAGGCCCTCTCCTCCTGAGTAGACCATGTCTCTCCCTTATCTTCTCCTCCCTGCATGCCCTAGGATGGATAGGGGATGGGTCTGGGTCCTCCTCTGACTGCCCAGCCAGTCTCTGCCCTTCCTCAGCTCCTCCACAACCTCTGGAGCCACACTTCCACTCCCTGTCGGCTGTTCCTCCTCTCCCTCAGAGTCAATCTCCACCAGGGCATGACAAGTCCTTTTCCATCTACCTACCCCAATCTCCATAGTATATAGTGTGTTGGACAGAGATAGTATTGGCCCAAAGTCATCCAGTGAGCCTCCATGGCTGAGAGTATTTTTGAGACTCATCTGCTTAGAGCAGAGGTCTTGAAACCTGGCAACTTTAAGACTTGTGGACTTCAACTCCCAGAATTCTCCAGCCAGCATATCTGGTTGGAGAATTCTGGGAGTTGAAGTCCACAAGTCTTAAAGTTGCCAAGTTTGGGGACCCCTGGCTTAGACTAATCCAATGATTGTTATGGAATATCTCCCATGATGTATACCCACTCAACTGCTGGTGGCTGGAAATTCTACGGGCATACATCTACCCATACCTAGGGAGTGTCAGCTTGGAGAGGGCCGCACGATTGGGGAAACTTTGGGCCCCTTGAGAAGTTGCAGGAATTTAATTATCAGCAGACCTAAGCCTGATCATGGTTGGCTGAGTAGGTAGAAGAAGATCCTGGAGAATGACCATTTCTGAATTCTGGCAAGAAACCGCAGCTGGGTCTGTATCAAAGTCTGTCGTACATGATTATCATATGTGCTGGGATTTTTAATATTTCTGCGTTAGACTTCAGATAAATTTATCTTCTTTTTATTTCGAGCTAAATTAGGTCTTCTCAGCAATACTATTGATAAAAAAATTATATGGGAGACTGGGGAGATAGAGGATTTATCCATTGTGTAAACAGATATTTTCTGACTGAATTTCCAGCACTTTGCAATTTCCACTCAATAGCCAATTATGGATACAGATGTATATTCTCCATGCAAACCATGATTTGCTTGTTACCTAGTAGGTTGCACGATTTGCTCTGGCAACTCAATTCCACTTAAAAGAGTACAGGATCTCCTACGTTTTGATTAACTTACTTACTTCTTACTATCTTAGAAGCATGACTGAGTTTTCCATTTTTCTCACTGACTTTTTTTTTAGTCTCCCTCTCTCCAATCCGACATAATGTTGGAAGTATATCATGTAATAGTTTTCAGAACATAAATATATTGACAGCAGCAAAAATGGAGAGCTATTTTAATACCCACAATGAATGAATGACAGGAAAAAACTGATGGAACTGGCAGAGATGGCTAAATTAACTGCTCTAATCAAAGAAAAGAATACACCCAAATTTGTTTATATTTGGAAATTACTTCTGGGTTTTGTGTTTCACGGGGGGAAATGAAACTTTGGGTTTTGCTGATTAGATTAGTTTGTAGTCATAGAAAATGGCTAGTGCATGTTAATATGTAAAACTACAAACTGGAGCATGTAGTGTTGCTATCTTTTTTGTCTATTGTGCTAAAAAGTGTTGGAGGTCAATGGGTTTTTGTTTTCCTCTTTCCCTTACACTTCTTTCTCTCCTCTTTTCCCTTCCCCATTTCATTTGTATTTTATACTTTGATAATTTGAATAAAATTATTATTATTTAAATTCCTCCAAGCAACCCTCTGGAAGAGGCATCCAGACATTAGGTGATCCAGAATATTGGCAATTGCTCCACTCTAAACAACTTCCAATTCTTTCCCAATCATATGATCCAAAACAGAGTCTGGGCCATGGGGGTCAAACTAACCACGTGTCGTGTTGCCATCATGTGATGTTTCACTACTTCTTCCCATTTGCAGAGCTGGGATGGGTGTGGCCTTCGTGTTGACCATCCAGCCTGTGGGCCACCTGTTTGACACCTCTGGTCTAGTCAGTTTATTCCATGCATCTCAGAACAAAAATACAACTTGAGAAGACAATAGAAATGCAAGCACAAAGACACAAGGCTGCTTCATATCCTGAAGAAAATACAGATGCCTCTTATGGCCAGTGTGTGGAAATAGGTTGGAAATTGTCATACCGAAAACTATACACAGCATACCCTATCTTCATATGTTATCTGAGAGGGATATTGAAAACTGTCTTGTGGTATCCTGTACTTGTATCCTTATTCATCACAACATTGGAAATTATGTTTTATTTAGAATTATCCTGGTTTTCTGTTCTTTGTAATAAGATCAGTATATTGACTTGTATATACCTAAAAATTTATTGTGTGAGACAGTCCCAAATTTCATTAAATTACATTAGCCTAGTTCAACTTCCATATGGTATTTACTCAGAAATAAGTCAATAGCATTCAGTAGCATTTACTTTCAAGTAACCTCATAGGATTGAAACCTTAAGCGGAAGATAACTTTTTACCATGAGTTCTTCATATATTTTACATGATCCTTTCTGTGAATAATTGTTTCCTGCACCAGCGTGCACGTGATGTTCTCCATGGTGATGTGATTATTGAAAGCATGGTCTACGAACACAGAAAATAATTCTATTCTGTGCAAGACCTGTACACGGACTAGTATCAACTGCTGGATTAGATATGTTTGCAGCTTTTTATAAACAATTCATGGATATAACTACATCTTTGGGGAGCCTTTTTGGTTGTGTTTCTCAAACAGCTTGCTTCATTTGCTACTGGAGGGGTTTACATATATTTTTAAAGTAACAATATCCACATTTTTTATCTCACAACCCTAGAAATCTCCTAGAATCCAATTACTAGGATTTGGAAAGGGCTATACTAATCCCATAACTGTTTTCTCAACAGATTCTATTACTCTGAAACACTCAGATTTACTGTTGGAAATGTAAAATAATGATGCTAACCATGATAATTAGAGAAAATGCTTCTGAAGTTTCACCAAGCCAGTTCTGATGTGAAGAATTTAACCTTAGGGAGGAAAGAAAGTATGAAGAATGATACTCTTTCTTCAAGCCATACCTTCAGATTTTAGGTTCATTTTTCAATCAGTAGATGTAATTCAACATTTTGCATAATTTCATATTGGTGAGTTCTAAATAATCAAGATGTATGAGAAAAACAGGTGGATCTTGAAACAAAATAAAAAGTCTATGAATGTATGCTGAGGGAAAAAAATTATCACCACACAGAAAAAAATATGGCTTTATTGGATGCAAAAGTTTTTGCTTGTATTTCCCATTGTCATACCTGAAAAACAGAATTAGCAGATGGATCTTAGCAGATGGACTTAAGAAGTCTCTTTTCACTGCAGAAATGGACAGGTCATACCATTCAGATATGGTAAAGCTTCAGTCCCATCAATCCTACTCAGAACAGCCAATGGTGAGTAGTGATAGTGTTATGTATGCAGGTTTAAAGTCATTGGTTTAGTTTGAACTGTTCTTGTAAAATGTAAGAAATGATTGGTTTAAAAAGTGTGGGAAAACCCTGCACTCTGATTGGCTGGCAACTGCGGCTGCTGGCTATAAGTAGCAGCCGCAGCCCAGCCAAATTGGGTCCATTCTGAGCTGTAGTCACTAATAAACAAAGAGCTTGAAGCACTCCGCGTCTGTCTCTTCATGCAAACCTAACAGATAGGAATTGCAGACCAACGTACTAGATAAATAGAAAAAGCAGAGATAACATTACTAGTAGAGAACTTGATTATACTTTTTTTTCTCTCCTTCCTTTCCCAGTGTAACTACCATATCCATTCTTTTTTATTATAATTTTTCACTGCTGAAGAATGAACATGCCCCTCTTTTTTACTTGCTTCTATCAATTAAAGTAGTCTTGGAAATGCAAAAACCCTGATGTATACAATGATATTCATCCATTTTATAAATTGCATCCTTTTTAAAAAAATAGCAATAGTTATTTGAAGGTGCTTTTTTTTGGCTACTGGCTCAGCAGTTAAAGATGTTGAGCTTGTCAGCTTAAAAGCTGACAGCTGGGGTTCGAGACCCAAGCTCCGCACAACGAGGTGAGCTCCCGTTATTTGTCCCAGCTCCTGCCCACCTAGCAGTTCAAAAGCATGCAAATGCAAGTAGATTAAAAGGTACCACTTTGGTGGGAAAGTAACAGCATATAGCCATGCTGGCCAGTGGTGGGATTCACATTTTTTTACTACTGGTTCTGTGGGTGTGGCTTGGTAGGTGTGACAGGGGTAGGATACTGTAAAATCTCCATTCCTTCCCCACCCCACTAACCTGCTTTCCAGCTCCATTCTCCTGTGCAGGGCAACAAAAGAAGACCCAGCCGATCAGTTGGGACTTGGGAGACAGAGAATAGATGGGGCGGGGCCAGTCAGAGTTGGTATTTGCCGGTTCTCTGAACTACTCAAAATTTCCGCTACCGGTTCTCCGGAACTGGCCAGAACCTGCTGAATACCATCTCTGATGCTGGCCAAATGGCCATGGAAAATGTCTTTGGACAGTGCTGGCTCCTTTGACCAAGAAACAGAGATGAACACTACACCTTAGAGTTGGACATGACTGGACAGGGAAACCTTCACCTTTTGCTGGCTTTGCTGCTTTTAGTACTGTGTTTATGACCCAGGTGATCAAGACAATGACAGTACTGTGGTGCTTGGCAAATATATACACATAGAGTTAAAAGTGACATATGCATGTGTATATTGTGAAGGTGAAAGTCTCCAGAATATGGCAACTTCAGTTGATAAAGTGGGCAGGCTGGATATTGCATAAGATTTTTTCTGTAAGTATACTTTTCCTTTGTACCAGGTTATCCAAAATTCAGGGCCATACAGCTCATGTACAATCATAGCATATATAACTATTATATTGGTGTAAAACCAGAAGATACATTCTTAAGTCACCTCTTCCATACCCTCCACGTACTAACTTTCTCTTAGATAGATTGTTTGTGCAAGAGTTATGTAGCTCATTATCTGCCATAATGCTAATTGAGGACATCTTTACAATCTATGTTTAACTTGGTTTTTCTATTCATTTGTTCCCTCCAAGGAGTCTGAAGAAAGATCTAGGGATCTTTCACACAGTTCTCAGCATGCACAGGCCAAAACAGAGTATCTCTCTGGGGGAAAAAAGACAAGGAATGTAAAACAAATCTTCATCAATTATATTATACATGTATAGTCTAAGAAACTCTTATGGTTATGACATTTTTAAGGTGTCATATTGCACCAGAGTAATAGAATGAGCTATTCTAATTAGAAAAACCCAGAATATTACAAGAATAAAAACTTCAGTTGAAATCAAATCAAACCCAAATTATTCCAGACAATGAACTATTTATTCTTGACAACCTTCAATCTTCAAAAGCATTACTAACAGATATTTTTGGTATTTGTTGCCTGGGGAGGACATAATTTTCCATCTCCTATGAAACAAAATCTTTCATACTTTTTAGAAAATAAAAGCTGAAATTTTGCCAGACTTCCCGAGAAGCCTTCCAAAGAATAAAAAAGGGAATTCCTGAGGATTTTACTCCACTACTCATTGCCTACTCTAGGGGGCAGTGCTCATCTCCATTTCAAGGCCATTGAGCCAGCACTGTCTGAAGACATGTCCGCAGTCATGTGGCCAGCATGATGTCATGGAGCACTGTTTCCTTCCCACTGAAGTGGTACCTATTTATCTACTTGCATTTGCATGCTTTTGAACTGGTAGGTTAACAGGAGCTGGGTGAGAACGGGAGCACCCAGCAAAGAGGGAGGGTCTTATTTTGAAAGAGCTAAAATGACTGCCATTCCTTTTTTATAATAAAAACATTTTAATTTTTAAGGAGCCTCTGTGGCATAGTGGTTAGAGTGTAGTACTGCAAGCTACTTCTGCTGCAACCAGCTGCCTACAATTTGGCAATTCAAATCCCACCAGGCTCAAGGTTGACTCAGCCTTCCATCTTTCCGAGGAGGGTAAAATAAGGACCCAGATTGTTGGGGAAAATATGCTGACTCTGTAAACTGCTTAGAGAGAGCTGTAAAAGCACTGTGAAGCAGTATATAAGTCTAAGTGTTATTGCTATTGCTATAATGAAAGGTTATTTGATATGGGGAAAAACAGGCTCCTAAATAGTGGAAAATATTGATATCTAGACAAACACAAACACAAACTCAGGTTACAAAGCACTCAAATATCTGTCTCAATAAATGACAATAAATATTTTACGGAAAGGTGCTAAACAGTGTCATGCACTTTTTTTTCTGAATTAAAGGAGTGCTGATTTGTAAAGGATTCTAACACCATCCACTAACTAATATGGGATTGATTAACATCATACTTTCAAAATGTTTGAATTACAGCGACCCTGATCCCAGGCTGGTCAATTGTTGCTCTAGGGTTGGTGTTCTTGGGCACAAAGCCAACTGAGTAACTTTGATCCAGTCCATTTCTCTCAGCGCTCCAAAGGAGGCAGGAGCACATTTCCAAAACCTGCTAAAATATTTTTCAGGGCCTTTTCAAGCACTTGCCCAGAAGTCAATTCAAAGACACAAAAAGAGGGAGGGAGGGAGGGAGGGAGAGGAAATATTATACATAGCAATTATCCATATTTTAATAGGAAAGGAATGGATAAAAATGTAAACTCTGATTAGGCCTTTATTATGTATTTGAAGATTTATCTGTCTGAAAGATTTCAGTCAGTCTTGTTATCTTATTACATACTGGAAGATTACGAAGTGCTTCTGGGGATAGCAAAAAGCAATTACAGTATATACATGTTTTCCAAAACAGTAGATAAAGAAATTATCTATAGACATACTGTGTATTGCATAACAATATTTTGTTTGTCCTACCATTCCTTCTACATGTATTTCTAATATTCTAATGTTGCCCCTAAAATAATTCAACCAGGCGCCAGTAGGCCTCAAGTCACTATGCCCAAGTATTTTTTTTTCCTGTGGAAAGGGAGAATAATATCAGCAGTGTATGCTCAGACAGTCCAAAATACTGCCCAGTTTTGGGGAGAGGGAGGGGGTAATTGGCATACCAGAGAAGGCAAGAAAGAAATAGGAAACATAGATGTTTTATTGGAGGAAGCAATGCATACTGAAATATTTTTTGGCAGGTTTCCATTCGATCTTTCTGAAAACTGAAATTACTGTGACATGGTAATGGCACTGATTCAAAATGAATAACTTCCTTTCTAGTTCCAAAAGTAATTAGATATTTAAAATTAGCTTATGAAATATCCCTGATTATTCTGTGATTCCAAGTAGTTATTTTGCCCCAGTGAATTGGATTATTAAATCCCTGAACGCTCCATAATTTATTAAACTAAAAGCAACGACCCCAATCGCTAAGACTGCGATGGTGTTAGGTACCTCAGCCTTATTTTCTGGAACAAATGCTTTCTTTGCCAAATACCTTTTAGACTTCCACTGCTAAATCTCTGATGGGTTAGGGAAATAAATTATGCAAAATAAATGAGAAGATGAAAAGGTCAGTCAGGCCATCCGAGCTACATAAAGATTTAAATCTCCAGATATCGTGAATGCTTCGAGGGTTCCTGCAACATTAAAAAACAAACAAGTGGGCTCAAAGCAAAACTCCTTATAGGCTTAGCTGATTTACAAGCCTAGCAACTTATCAGACAACTGTCAAATAACAGAACATGGGTTTAAGGCTCCAGGATGTTATCTGTCTCTCTAATGCTGCAATCTTATCCTTGAATTATGCCTAGTGGGCAGGATAGCATTACTCCTAAACCTACTTTACAATGATGGAGCACATTGAAAGGGGAGGGAGGGAATCACACCAGCAAAACAGTAACTTCCCATCAGAGGGAGCCTATGACTGGGCAGAATATTGGAGAACCCAGGATCTAAATGCATTTACTAGGAGTTCTCTCTGCACTGACTCTCTTCTCACACACTGAGTGTGAGAGTCTGTGACATTAAGTCTGGGAAAGACACACTGTACCTTGACAGATTCTCAATGAAATGAGCGGACAGTCCAAGCCAACTGGGATTTAAGTTCATCTAAGCCTTTCACCAAACTTAGCACTCCAGCAGAAGGTCCAAGGAACTCTGACTGCATATAAGTATTATCATTAAAAGTCCAAAAAAAGAGAAAAGGCTTCATAACTGAAAAGGAGATGTGGTTGAAGTAGGTCTTGTAGGTATTCCTCTACAGATACAGGCTACTGTATAGCCACCATGTCATTATTACAATTAAGGCAACTTCTTGGAACAACGTCTTCTGGTATGACATTCTACCTTCCAGATTTTCTTCCCAAGAAAATTAGGGACTAGTCCAGGAAGTCAACACTGACTCAAAAGCACACACACAAAACTATGGATAAATGGCACAGTCTTAGCATAAATAATCACCCTGTTGTGATTATTTGCTGTAGGCTGTTTTGATTATTTGCAAACCTATTCATATATATATATGGTGCAAACATGGTTGTATCTCATGTTCACAAGTTTAAACATTGCACAGAACCCTCAGCCAATCAGTGCTTCCATTTTCAGGCCAATATCTGAGTATGGAGAACTGCTAGCCATTCAACACTCACTTATTGGCTTTTCAAGCTGGCCAATAATCCCACTCCCTCAAATTTCACTATTCATAAACAAGTATCTCTTTTTTGCCCCTTTTTGCAAAGAAAAGAAGGAAGCGATTGCCATCATTCTCCTTCTGCTATGTTCCGTCTATTTCTGTGTTGTACATATTATTTGTGAACACTAATCTATTGTTGTAAACTGCCCAGAAGTGCTGGAAATAATGTGGTATAGAAGTTTAATAAATTATGATTTGTTATACAGTCAGCCAGATGTTCAGAGTGGATATGGCATTTTTGTCCACCTCTTGAGCCTTTCTCAAGGATCTCAGGTAGGCAGGTGTGAATGACGGTGTTACAGATATGTTGCAGTATTTCAGCTGTTGTGAGTAAAGCTGCCTTTTACAGGGATTTTGTCAATGCCAATGGTGTCCAAGTGCTGCTCCAGTTGTTTTGGGATTGGACTCTATCACTCATTACTACCTTTGCTTCACTACCTTTGCTTTCTTTTGCCATGGTCATTCTATTTTTATTTGCAGGTCCTTGTATTTTGTTATCTTCTCCAGTTCTTTCTCTTCTCTTCTGCTGTACTGCCATGTCCACTATCCAGACTTTTGTCTTTCTTATCGAAAACTGTTAAGTCTGGAGTATTATGCAGCAGGTGACTGCAGTGTGTTGTGGTTTGCCGGCAGCCAGTGCATACAGCAGCGGAATCGGACAGTGGGGAAGAATGGGGACCAATCAGGGAGTCTGGAGAGGACTCGGACAAGGGTCCTGCGCCCGACGCAGAGATGAGTCCAGGACCATTTGGGAGTGGGGTGCTGCCTTTGGAGCCTTCGGAGTCTGGCAGCAACGAGGCACAGAACTGCTAGAAGGCGAGAGCAGCTGAAACAAAAGGGGTGATGCAGGAGTAAGGGTGGGAGGCGATTGCCCCTCCCATAAGCAATAAAAGTCAGCCAAGATGACAAAACCTTTGCAGGAAGCAAAGTAGTTCAATCGGTTCCAAGTCATCCTTGAAGCTCTTTGTACTTCGGTTGCTTTTTCTTGTACTTTGGTTGGTTTCTTTTCTAATTAATTTGATACTTCTGTTTTGGCAGCACTTCACAGAACTGAAAGGGGTGTGCTTATCTTGGGGACTGTTTGAGGTTAATTCTGGCTGGGAATGAAAACAATTCCCAGCGTTGCAATAAAATAGGTTTTGTTTTTAAAACAAGTTTGTGAATAATTACGGTTTATGAAGCCTGGGTCAGAACACAGTGGTGGGATTCAAAAAAATTTACTACCGGCTCTGTGGGCGTGGCTTGGTAGCATGCTATGGCTTGGTGGGTGTGGCTTGGTGGGTGTGGGAGGGGAAGTTTACTGCAAAATCCCCATTTCCTCCCCACCCCACTAACCTGCTTTCCAGCTCCGTTCTCCTGTGCAGGGCAACCAAAGAAGACCCAGCTGATCAGCTGGGACTTGGGAGGCAGAGAATAGATGGGGGCAGGGCCAATCAGAGGTGGTCTTTGCTGGTTCTCCAAACTACTCAAAATTTCTGCTACTGTTTTTCCAGAACTCGTCAGAAGCTGCTGAATACCACCTCTGGGTGACTGTCTGAATTCTAACGTCTCAGAGCACCTTATCATCTTCCTTTGCAATTGCTTTCTCTATTTTATGCTCCTTGCTTGTAGTTCTTGCTTGTAGGCAAGTGATATTTCTTACAGATCTTCCAGTGCACCATTTTTGCTACTTTGTCATACGCAAAGAATTCCAAGAATCTGAGGAGAAACAATGAGGGGAGATTGTTTAAAAATATACACAAAGGCACCCCAAAGCTTTCCATTCTCCACAACAGAAAACATCTATTGGATTTTAAACCTCTGCTTCCTATATATCGATTTCGTTACCTTTCCCAACTCTGCTAGAGTGAGAAACCAGGAGTTGGGAAGTGGAGCAGAGGTGGTATTCAGCAGGTTCTGACCAGTTCTGGAGAACCGGTAGCAGAAATTTTGAGTAATTTGGAGAACCAGCAAAGACCACCTCTGATTGGCCCCGCCCCTATCTATTCTCTGCCTCCCGAGTCCCAGCTGATCGGTTGGGTCTTCTTTGGTTGCCCTGCACAGGAGAATGGAGCTGGAAAGCAGGTTAGTGGGGTGGGGAAGGAATGGGATTTTGCAGTATCCTTCCCCTGCCACACCCACCAAGCCACACCATGCCCACCAAGCCACACCCACAGAACTGGTAGTTAAAAAATTTGAATACCACCACTGCCCGCCCCCATCTATTCAGTCCCAGCTGATTGGCTGGGTCTTCGTTGGTTGCCCTGCACAGGAGAACAGAGCTGGGAAGCAGGTTAGTGGAGTGGGGAGGGAATGGGGATTTTGCAGTATCCTTCCCTTGAAATGCCCACCAAGCACACCCACCAAGCCACTCCACATCCACCAAGCCATGCCCACAGAACCAGTAGTAAAAAAATTTGAATGCCACCATTGGAGTGCAGGAATTAGGAATCCTCACTGATAGGTGCACCATCTCAGTATTTATTTATTTATTTATTTATTTATTTATTTATTTATTTATTTATTTATTTGACTTGTATGCCGCCCCCTCTCCAAAAAGGACTCGGGAGGCTCACAACTAAAAACAGAACAATAAATTAATTAACTAAAACATATTAAATAAACAAGCCAAATTCATCTAAAAAACCCTTACTAATTTAAAATATAAAACCACCACCACCCCCAAGAGGTCAGCACAGCCCAGCCTGTCCAAATAACCAGGTTTTCAAATCATGGTGGAAGGTGTGAAGGTCAGGGGCCAAACGGAGCCCCAGGGGTAATTGATTCCATAAGGTGGGAGCTGCCACAGAATAGGCCCTCCCCAGGACACCACCAAACGACACTGAGTCGCAGACGGCACCCCGAGGAGCCCCTGCCTGTGCACTCGTACAGGGCGGTTGGTAATATAATGGGATTAGGATAGATTATAAATTCCCAGGAAAATTGTGAAAATTGTTGGTTAAGTTCACTTGTTAGGCTTTATACAGTTGAGAAATCTTCTTTTTCCCTCTTTACATGCAACAGAATAGCCCTCTTGTCATCCTAATCACTGGGCACTCAGTTGCAGCCACTTTCTTCCCTTTCTTTTTTTCTAGTTCTGGAAAAAACTAAGTTAATTAGTTTCTTGGTTCTGCTGAATTATTTGCACCAGATGCGCTATGATGTTCCATCACTGTGTTCCCTCTCTGACAGCCCACCAGTCCCTGGTTAATATTTGTAATTGGTTGGTATTTAGCCTGAGTAACGCCATTAAGTTGCTTGGCCATACATTGTTTTCTTTCCGTGGGTGGTTAATGCATAAACACTCTAACATGAATTACCTTATGAGAGGTAGGCAGTAACAAAATACCAGTGATTCTGTGAAGATGGCTGTTATTGATACGACATCAATACTTGTACCTGTAGCAACTGGTATATGTCCAATATTGTTTCGGTTGACCATAAGATTGCAACCATTTGGTGTTAGTGTTATTGAACAATGTGATTTCCCTGTTGAACAGAACCAACTCTTGAATCCATGTCCCTAAATTTATTTCCAATGCTTAGCCAGGATATTTTGTCACCCCAAAGCAAGCTGTCTGACAGGATTTGAACATGAAGTCCCAACATCAATAATAAAATATCTTTTCACCGGCATATCGTTTTCCTAAAAATATTTCTACACTAAGCAGAACTGTTTCCTTTCCACAATTGAATTGCCTCAATTCCCCATCTGTTGACCTCTATGATCTTCCCAGTCCATAGACTTGCACCAGGCCGCTGTATGCCAGAAATTGGGCTGTGGAAACAAGTGAAGCCCAATCCGTGGGATGCAGGCAGCACATGAAACCACACCCCTTCCAGTCTGCGGGAAAAACTCTCTCCATGGAACCGGTCCCTGGTGTCCAAAAGGTTGGAGACCATTGCACTAGACCCTGTACTGGTGCATTTATTGGTGTATTGCACTGAGATGCATTCAAAATATATTCCCAGGAAAACCAACTGTAATGGTGCTCAGATCACCAACTTACATGGGGAAACAGGCAGATAATTTGGTATTAGACCCCGGGCCCTTTTGAACCCCAAGAGGCAGATTCAAAACCTAACCCCATTTCACAGATCCACCAAGCCAAAATGCTCCTCTGCACTTGTATCAATCTTTCAATTTCTCCCTCAGCTGGGGAGTTGCTTTCTCATAGGGGACTGTCATTCAATCATCCTGGTGTGACCCTCTTGAAATGAATAAGAAGAATGGATGACTTCAGAACCATCCCTCTCAAAGCCTGGATTCAATCTGAATGCATAACGGAGCAGATGTTTGCTAGGATCCTACCATGTGGACTGCCGTAGTGTGTATGCAGTTATGTTAATTTGGCAAGCTTTCCCCTTCAAGTTGGCTCTGAGCTATTAGAACACACAGCTAGTAGGTCCTTCTGTCTAACTAATAATTGCCTATCATTGATATTAATTAGCATTTTCTGCACCTTTTTTTCAGTTTTGACCCAGTATCTGTTGGTCGTCTAATCACAGTGGCCTATTAAAAAGTTGTTTAAAAAAAACAGTGTGTGGAGCAGTCAGAGCCATTTATCAAAACCCAAACAAGGCCAATTAAAGAGGCAGCCAGACAGTTGTCTTGATTTGCCACTGACTGTTTCTTGATCACCATTATAAATTGCTAATCGGGCAGAAAGTGCTCAGCAGCGCTCGGCATGGGGTGGCTATTGCTCATTCCCCGCCTGGTGACAGGTGATGGAGGCTAGTGATGGTCTTATTGATGTGAGCTGCCTATCAGTTGGAAGTTATTGTTAAAGTTCATGATGCTACAGCTGATCCCTTTCTGCTGAGAGTCAATCAAATTAATTAGTGCTAGAAATTCTTCTATATTATATTAAAGCAAGGATATTCGAAGGAGCACTTTGTAATTTATTTCTGAAGGCGAGTGGAGATGGTGGACGGGGAGAGAAGTCCTCCAGAATATTGGAGTTGGGGAAGGAGGAGGAGAGGGAGGGGTAGAAATCAAATATAGCTCCTTCCATTATTTTATAATAAGGGCTGTGGCTAAAGGTTTTTATAGCCACAGATCAAGAGATCATAATAGAAAACATATTGACAGATTTCTCTCTCTCCTCCCCCCTCCTGCCCACAATACTCTAAGGAACTGGCTTGTAGCAGGAAAAATATATCAAAACCTTATCAGCCAAGCTGAGATCTTCTGTGTAAAATCAATAAAGAGTTATACATGGTTTGAGTTTAAACAGTTCTCTGTAGTCATTTAAACATAGTGCATCTGTGCAGCTTTTTACCTCTGGAGACCCAGGTAGCCTAGCAACCGCAAGGCTTAAAGCGATTAACTACAAATGAAGTACTGTACGCCTATCAAAGCAATTGTTCACGGCTGCCTTCGTTGCAAAGCCGGAGCTAATTGAACATGATACAGTATGAAGATAATTAACACCCATGAGTTTGTTAATTGCCTGTTAGCATTACAACACAATCTCTTGGTTTTCCTTTCCAAACTCCCTCCTTTGCAGGATCCTCCGGACCTCTTTGGCTGGCAAGATATCTTCAGGCAGTGTGTGTGTGTGTGTTAGTGTTAACCCTTGAAACAAAGAAACAATGGGGGGGGGAAGCATCTTACCTGATAGTAGGGAACCAGAACTGCAGTGCTGAAGCTTGTCAAAACATCCACCTTCCCCTCTCTTTTTCAGTAAACAGGGAAGAAGAATTTGCTTTGCACATTTGGGATGAATTGCTGTGGTTCTTGTTGTTATCAAACAAGACGCTAGCTACAATTTCTCCTTTCCTATATTTTCTGTGGGTTATTCTTATGACTAAGCTGGGATACCTTCTAGTGTAAAGTGAGCAATAAATGTCTTTTTTAGGTTGGCATGCTAACTGCAGTCTGCATATGGTCATCAGCTGACTCGGAATACTAGACTGCCACTTTGTAGACTACCACTTAAGTCAAACAATGTATTTTCTCCCTTTACCAGTTTTGTTATTAGCAGAGTTACCTTGTGCGCCAAACTAGAAAACCAAGCCCCGCTCCTAAGTCTAATCACAAGTTACCCTCCCTAGGACCTGTGACATCAGCAGCCAACCAGAATTAGCAGAATATCTTATTCTTGTTCTCTCATTATTGACGGTTAGTCTGCCTAGCTAAATAATAATATTTAGATTTGGATTTCTATTAGTTACCTCAAAATTACAGGAAACTAGTAGCCTATTTTTAAAAGAAATCTTTGATTAAAAATAGACCAAATACAAAATATTATATTTCAAATAGTTAATTTTTTTTTTTAAAAAACATGTTTCAAAGAGAAGGGAACATATGTGACTTCATGCTGAGTCCTTATACTTCAGTGGTGGCTAACCTTTTTGGGCTCCTGTGCTGATAATTGCGTGCGCACTTGTGCTCACGTGCCCCCGTGGTAGCACCCAGAAGGCAATACATGAGGGTCCCTCCATGCCCCTGTGCATGCGCGCGCGACCTCTGCATATGTGTGCACGTCTCTGCACATGCATGAGCAACCCCCACATACATTGCACATCTCTGCGCATGCCTATGCATCTCCCACGCCCCCATGCCCCCCATGCATGTGCACCAGATACCCAACAATCAGCTGTCGGACAGGCGGCATGCGCGCATGTGCAGTAGATCTGCTCAGGGTGAGGGCTCGCATGCTGGCAGTAATGCCTCTGCGTGCCACTTCCGGCACACATGCCATAGGTTCGCCATCATGGTTATAGTAGAAAAGCTTTATTAGTCAATGATGGCAAAAAATCTGAATGAGCCTGACAATATTTTTCCCGAGTTGGGGTGTTTGATGGCCTAGCTCTCTCCAAACACATCAGGTCCACCTGATAGGAGTTGTTTCAGGTCCTGTCCTGTAAGGAATACCATTTGATTATTCCCAAGACGAGAGCTTTTTCTGCCATGGCAGCCACCCTCTAAGTTCAGATTGGTCCCAATCTTGCTGGCCTTCTGGAAGGGTCTCAAGGCACAGCTTTGCCATCCGACCTGGGATCTAGTTGTTGCTCTTTAGAGTCTACCAAATAACTGTACTGTTAGTGAGATAGATAACAATCTCCTGAAGTTCACATTTTAGTAGCTTTTATTGTTCTCACAGATTTTACTATCATGATTTGGGTGTGTGTGTAGGGGGTATAACTCTGTAAGCCACCCAGAGTCACATATGTAAGATGGCTGGCTATTTAAATTAATCAAATAAAGACCTTGGGCCAGTCACTCTCTCTCAGCCTAACTTACCTCTCAGGTTTGTTGTTGTAGGGAAAATAGAAGGAGGAAAGAAGATTAGATGTGTTTGCCACCTTGAGTTATTTGTAAAACTAATAAAGGTGGGGGGAAATAAATAAATAAATAAATGCTATGGTTTGATGCCTAGAATCTTCTCTATCAAGTACAGGCAGCCTCTGGGTTAAGAACCAGTTCCATTCCCTAATTCTGCCTTTCATTTATCGGCATCCAACCTTTCAGCTTGCCTGGGCTGCATTGAGTAAAGAGGAATTGTCTTAGGCCACATATAAAATATATAATATAATTAATGTATATACATCACATAATAATGTTAAAAGTTTACAATATTGTGGGGCACATTACTAGCATTCCAGGGCAGCATGCAGCCCATGCGCCATGGGTTGGAAATGCCTGTTTTACCCTGAATTTGCATTTAAGTTGGAACTCATACTTACAAATGGATGCATATTACTAAAAATGGCAGACGATATTGTCCTTCCTTGAGCCAACAAAGCACTGAAGCTGCTCAATGCTTTCAGGAACTGCTGAAAATTGAGGAAAACAGGCTGAATATAACAAACATGCAGCTTTAGCAGTTCCTGAAAGCATTGAGTGGCTTCAGCCTTTATTGGCTCAAGGAAGGACAACAAGGAAGCAGAACAGTGTCCATCATTTATAGTAATAGGAACCCACTTGTGTCGAGGGGTTGTTCTTAAGTCAGGTATTCTTAACTCGGAGACTGTCTGTAAAACAAATGTTTGTCCTTCCCTAAGTCCATGTTCATACCAGCACTCTTGGGCCAAACAAAGTGAACTCAACCTTGTCTCTTATTTAACATTCCCAGGATGGAAGCCAAGTATGCAATTTCACACATATGTTATTTTACAGATTTAGTTTATAGCTGCTTTTCAGGCATAAGGCACTTATCTGAGATGGTATAAACTATCAAGTGTAGCACTTCAGCTTCAAAGAAATTGTGAAACGCCAAACTAATTCATTCAAGTTACACTACTAAAAATATTCAGAAGAAAAGCAATTTGGATGAGATGCATTTTTTAAGATGAACTTGAAATCCAAATGAACAAAAGAGGTCATGTGTGGCCCACTCAAAAAACAACAACAACATTTTTCACTTCTATCCAGTGGTGGGATTCAAATAATTTAACAACCGGTTCATCCAGGGTCAGGTTGGCTATTGTGGGAGGCGTGGCCCATCCCCATCCCCATCCTCCAGCTCCACTGCACATGTGGGATGAACCTCCCATGACAGTCAACCTGACCCTGGGCAAACCAGTTGTTAAATTACCCCCTCTGGCGTGCTATCAAAGTGGATCCTGGGCATTGTGCTACGCTGCAATGGAGAAATGGGCAACGGAGCCGCCAGCACGAGGGAAGGAGGAAGAACAGGGAGAAGAAAGAGGGAAAGTGGTCTTGTCCTTCCCTCGTGCTGACCACTCCATTGCCCATTTCAGCACAGTGCCCAGGATCCATTTTGATAGCGGGGGTAATTTAACAACCGGTTCGCTTAAACCGGTGCAAACCAGCTGAATCCCAACACTGCTCCTAACTGCTCCTATAAGATCAGCAGACTTTCATCATTCTTAAATACTATCAACCAGAAACTCTTTCATTTTGCAATATGGAATGTGCCATTTTTCAACCAGCTGGTAAAGGGAAAACATTATAACTTTAAGAATAGGTAGATGACCTTTCTTCTGTCTATATTCTCCCATGGAAAAAATAACCATGGTTTTGACACCAAAGGAAGAAACAACAGTAACCTCACTGTGCTGATGATACTACCCTGTTAGCCAAAAATACAAATGTTCTGCAAGCTTTAGTAATAAAAGTCAAGGAGCACAGTAAAAAATGTACTAACATTAACTTTAAAGATCAAATGCATAACCACAGGTACAGCAACCAGTCTTAGAATTAACAATGAAGACATGGAAATGGTGGATAGTTTCTGCTTTTAAGGATCAACTATCAATAGTAAAAGAATCAGAAATCAAGAAATATTTCCTAGGGTAGCCTTGGAAAAGAGATTCAGGTGCTAGGTTATATGGACTTTTGAGGAGGGAATGACAGACAACAGAAGGCTTAATATTTTCCTAAGGAGGTGATCAGTAGATTGGCTCCTTGGAGACTCATGGGTGTAAGAGAGGACTTGAGACTGCATCCCATATGGTTGCTTCTCATAAAGAGATTACAAAGCGAGTGTCCAGAGGATGGGAAAACCAGGGAAGAGAATTTGCCATTCTTGCCCAGGGGCAGCTGGAACCTTCAAAGAACATTATGTTTGCACTTCCTTTGCTAACCACCTTCAGAACTGTTTCAAAGAAGCTAGACACCTTCAAAATGATAAGAGTGGAAACTTGCCAAGTGAATTCCATATCATTTTCAATCTTGTCAGGTAGAACTTGTTCCTTTTTCATAATATAATTTCATTTATTTATAGAGACAGACAGTATTAGAATTAACATTTGGATCCATTGTTCAAAAATATCCTTCGGTTTATCCAACATTAAAATGTTTTGCTTCATTCTGTAGTTGTGAATTGTTTACATTTTCTCCTTTAATTGTAAATTTTAGTTCCCTCTAGTTCCCTCTAGTGTCTAAAGACTTATTTAAAATCTTTTCAGTATTATTTTTTTCTTTTTTTAAAAAAGAAAAGTCAAAACAAAAGCATTTTCCCACAGGAAGGATCCTTTATAATTAATTCCAAAATCTTGTTTCAAATTTATTTGGATTGTTAGTCCATTTGTGTAGCTTTCTAAATGTTTTGATCACCCTTTTGCTGTTTATTATAAAAATCCCTTCTTAAACTAGTAGTTAAAACTTCTTTTACTATGAATTGATGGAAAACTCACCTGATAGTGGAACCATCCAAAGGTTCCTAATAGCTGAAAAGAATTAATTAGCAATTTCTGAAAGCCATTGGAAAAGAAAGCACCTTTGTGTCTTTTCAAAGACTTTGACTGTGGTTTGGCTGTTTCCCCATCTTCCAAAGAGCTAACCCCACTGGAAACCACCATCTTGCTGTCTTCTCACAAGAACTAGCTGTCTGGAGAACTTGTGGGCAATCTCAAGTCTTCTCCTTATTCGGAGAGGAATTATTGAAGAGCCAGTCTACTCACTGGTTCTTCATATGACAAGATCATCAGCTGCAGAGCCCTCTTCAGCCTGTCATTTCTTCCCTATAAGTCCTCCATGGATTTATTTGTTACTGATATCAGGAGCTGGATTGAATTTGACTTGAACTGAGCTTGAATTTACTTTAGCAGGTTGTATGAACTTAGCCATTGTGATTTCATTATTTATTATATCATATATAAACTCAACTATTATGGCTTATTGAACAGGCTACAAATAAAGCAGGACACGCTTAATATTTTATTTATATCAAATTTTAAAACGTCCTTTCTCACTCACAGAGCGACTCTGAGCTGTGGTACAACATTTGAACTCAGACAATACGTATAATTGTAGTCTTACCCTGGATTTCAAGACAGTTATCTACCCATTTTTTTGCTCAATATTTCTCCCTCTCTTTTTCTCCTTCATCTAAATCCCTATATAGAATATGCTGAACCCAAAATAGCCAGTTTATTTCAGCTTAGTTTTTTGGGTATATGATTCAGTGTGTCCACAAACTAAGAAAACTAAGTCAGTAAGCTGTGATGCAGTTACCTGTGGGTGCTGCACCCATTGACTTCACAGTGGCTTAATACACTTCCTTAAATTCACATAGATTTCTTAGCCGTTATGTCATACTTATAGAATTGTGGTTCTCTTGAGGATTGCCCTTGAATGTGTCCAATTACCAGTTTCATCATCAATCATAAGTGCTATTTATTCAGCAGAATGAATTAGTAATTAATAACTAATGAGCATTCTGTCCTTGAAGACCATAGTATAATTATGACCGCAATTGGGATTCTTTCCATGAAGTGGTCTCCAGCACCCAATCCTAACAATCTGTTTGGAGATTTGCAATGTTGGTGAGAACTATGGAGAGAAAAAAATACTTGTTACCACACCAACCATCTTCTTTGGGCTCATTATATCAGCTGAGGTCTAATTCCCCTTGGGTTTCCTGTACTACCAGGAGGTTCTGATGCTACCAATCAAAAAACATCCTGTACCTCCAAAATCTTTCCTTTCTTGACATTTTCTCCCTTTGGGTTTTAAAAAAACAAACAAACAACAAAGCATAGTGAGATCAAAATGAGAAATGATAGCATTTGGGACCTCCCTCTCCATTGAATTCCAGGAGAGAACTGGGACAATTGCATAATTCAAGCCTATCCTGGAATCCCCTTGAATTTTTCTCCACTGTTGGGTAGATGACTACTGAAGTTCTCTCATTAGTGAACTTCCATGCTCCTTCCTATTGGATAGCCTTTGCTGGCCCATAGTGAGCACTGCAACAAATCAATTAACAGTTTAATTCCTGATTTTCATTCTAAGAGGCTCCTTTAACAAGCCATTGTGTGTACATAAATGGAACATATATAACAAATGCCACCAGCCAATGGTCTTTTTTTTTTAATCTGCTGGTTTCTGTGCACTGATTTTCTGGTTCTGCTTGGGGCTTTCAGGCAAAATTCTCCATATCCACTCCAGCAAATAACCTGCAATGGGAGAGATATTCTTTTGCTAAAGATTTCAGCTTCCAAGAGGCACAAAGGGTTTGCCTACTGACCTAGTAAGGCCAAACATGTTTGGGCGCTTTGTGAAAGCAACATCAGTTTTAAACCATCTATTTATTTTCCTGGAAAAAGTTTTTAAAATGCAGCACTAAACATCAACTGGTTGCCGCTGAATTTCACCTACACAATTTGGGGGGGAGGGAGGAATTCTAAGTTTCTTTAAGGCCTGGTAATTGAGGTTTGATTCATTAATTTCAAAGGAAGGGGTGGAGGAAGAAAAATAAGGAAGAAGCAATAAAACCCAGAAGAGTAACAAATAAATACAGTATGCAAACAATTATGTCTGTACTCCTAATAACTTTTTTACAAAGAGTCTTTGCCTAATTCTTCATCTTCTTCTGTGTCTAGATCAAATTTTAAACTGTCAGAATGGAGCTACCTTTTTGGCTTTGTCATTGGGCATTATTTATTTTATTTTTTTTATTTTTAATTACATTTATATGCCGCCCTTCTCCGAAGACTCAGGGCGGCTTACAATTTTTGGGATACAACCCAGTGTGCTCAGCAATAGCCTTCACTCCATTGTATATGCCTGCTTATTACTAAGCGGCATTTTTACAAGGTCAGCTAATTGCCCCCAACAATCTTGGGTATTATCTGTACAGGTTTCTGGTAGTGGCCAACATATCAGCAGGTGGACCAATCTCTATGTCTCTCCACATTCACATAGCATGTTGTGATCCACTAACAGCCTCCACTTGAGCATACTGGTTTTACATTTAGGAACTCCAACTCTCAACCTATTCAGGGTCCTCCAAGTAGTATAAGGGATTTTTAAATGTTATTCCTTGCTTGATGGTCACCTTGTATACCCTCAAGATCATTTGTTCTTGTCATAAAGACGTTTCTAGATCTGAGTCGGCATGATATTTTGCATAATAAATTGCATAATAATAACCTAGTTTGGAAGTACCGTCACACTGATTCTTTGCTCTGTCTCTACTCCCTGGTGATTCTCCACTACTATCTGCCATCCAAGAGGGGAAAAAACAAATGGGTTATTCAGCATATGTTCCAAGCAAAACTTTTAAGTCCAGCTGAATAATTGCTTCGAGAGTAACATGCCTTGCATGTTTCTTTCACTTCTGTTTTCCAGTAGGTGAGACAGATTCCTGGCCACCTTCCCAATGAATTACAACTGACAGCACTAGGAGAAATGTAGAGAACTAATGGCTTTTTCAATTTTATTTTCTTGATTTTTTTATTTTAGAAAAAATCCCTATATCCTATAGCCTAGGAAAGCAGAAATGAATACAGGCGTCAGGGAGATTAATCAGCCTCAGTGTGGTTTGTGTGAAATGGGATTTTATTTTATTCCATTCCATTTATTTATTTATGTGCTGTCATCTAGAGGTGACTCTGGGTGCCACATAAATAGGTTGTGCTACAACGGGGGGAAAACATGATGAATGAAGTGTTGGTACATAAGCTCCACCCACTTTTTAAATATTATATGCATATGCAATCCTACATGTCTGAAGGTTGCTATTTGTCATAGCACTGGATCAGGGCTGTCAAACTCGCAGCCCGCAGGCCGGATGCGTCATGTGCTGGCCACACCCTGCCCGGTTTAGCAAAGGGGGAAAAAGTTCTGATACGTCACGCAATGATGCAGTGATGACCCCAGTTTGATACCCCTGCATTAGATGCTAGATAGAATTTCTTGCATCATTGCTGCTCTCTAATAGTATTCCAGATCTTTGCAGGTCAGATTTTGTACAATCTGTTACAAGAATGTACTGGCGTGCCCCCTCTCTGTATTTCCAAATCTGCTCCGGAGTGATAGGAGATCCTTCTGACCAGATCTGGAGGCTAAAGGTAGCTTGTTTCGATTTGGGAGTGTATGGAATTCATGAAGAAGAGCAAGAAAAGTTTTTGGGAAGGCCACAGAAACAACATTGGATGCATCCTATTTTCTTTTTTCTTTTTACAATGATTTCCAAAACAGAAAAGTTTTTTGTCTTATTTTTTTTAATCTGTGCAAGTTAGGTTGAAACTAAAAGAAACAAACCAACTGAAAACTGCCTAGCAATTATTCTGGCTACTTTGAAACCAAGTCTCCAGTACTCCTTGTAACTCTAGTTCATATCAGAAAAATATATAGAATAATCAGAAATATTACCATCTGCAAGCCTGCAAATCTTCCTTTAAAGCCAAATGATAGAAAAATAATATTGACATGCTCCATTTCTTGTTGTGGTAGGCCTTTTACCTTGTTTGTGTGTACTAGCTATAATCTAAAACCTTTACCGTTTTTGGTTGCTCTGGGATTAGTCTCAAGAATTCTTCTTGCTGTTGATAATGTGATGCTTGTGAAATATAGATTATGACTCTACTATTTAATGGTTCATACACCAACCTGAATGCCTCATTTTCCAAGAAATACCAAAGGTACTTCCAAGAATAGACAGATTTGAATATTCCTAAGAGGCTTCAATCACCTAATAGCTACAATTTGACCCTTATCCTTTGTGTTTGTTGCCATGGGACAATGGCTGAGTAATGGTCCTCCACTTGCCCCAAAATGTATAATTAGTAAATTCATTAACCATTATTTGTATAGGGGAATATAGAATAGAATTCTTTATTGGCCAAGTGAGATTGGACACACAAGGAATTTGTCTTCAGTGCATAAGTTCTCAGTATACATAAAAGATATAAGTGATAAATTATGATCACAGTCATCATAAATACATCCATCATGAATGATAAGATACAACATGTTTATATATAACATGTAAAATAAATACTTTAGTAATAGGTTTGATATTTGCAAAAACTTACATTGATTTCTATTTTGTAGAATTCTATACAGTGTAGAATTTGCAAGTAGATTTCACAGTTCCTGATTCTGAAACCACAAAATTGTATATAAATGCTGATATTGTGAGAAAGCATGTTTATCAATGTATAAGTAAGAGGAAACAATATCAAGAAATGGGAGAGAAAGGTGGGGAGGGAGGGAGAGAGGGAGATCCATATTTAGATACATTTTTGCAGTGTATAGCTAGCTTTTTAAAGATTGGAGATAAATGTGGTGCTGGTGTGGTTGATTTGTGTCCATTTTCAGTTTGCTACCCGTTAATTGTAATTCCTAAATATAGCAATAGGCAAATCCACGCAAAGCTAACATGGGTGGAAAAATGCAAAACTTTTTAAACTTTCTAATCTCAGGCTTAATTCCAGACAGAGTTCATTAGAACTTAGCTGCCAAATCCATCTAACCCATTTTCAACCCACGAAACCAGGGCATCTGAATTGATGGATGACAATCACCTTTTGTGTAGATCCAAGGTGCCATTTTCTTCTCCCCAATCAACCATGACTAGTTACCACACAGTTGATTAGGAAAAATGGTTTGCGGGTCATCAAGCAGGATTGTAAACTTCTCACATTTTTAAAATTATGCCAAGATAATCAATGGTGATAGGTTTAGATGAACGGGGGATGAATGTTGTGCAGTACGACTACTGACGTGCCTGGACAATCATGATGAATGTAGGCCAATGAAAGCTGGAGCCGGTGTATACAAAAGCTCTTTAAAATGTAGAGGTAATATGGTGTTTATATATTGATTTCCAAACTCATACACTGGAAGTTTCACAATTAGAAAAGTGGCCTGCCATTATATAAAGTCTAAACAGCAAAACATA
This sequence comes from Naja naja, assembly GCA_009733165.1. Lineage (NCBI taxonomy): Eukaryota > Metazoa > Chordata > Lepidosauria > Squamata > Elapidae > Naja > Naja naja. The sequence goes on along the minus strand of CM019148.1, from coordinate 206,190,112 downwards.
TGCAAAGAAAAGAAAGAGAGAGAGAGAAACTCAATGAAGAAATCACAGTGAGAATAAGTGTAAGAAATCTTTCAGGCATAAGATTAGATCTTAAGAAGGCATTTGAAGAAGAAAATCAGCAGGAAGACAATGACAACGATCAAGAATAAAATATGAAAACAAGGAACATCAAAACATGGGATGTAAAGGGCTTTTACAGAGACCTCCTGCAAAAGAATCACTTGCAGGATGAACAAGGTTGCCAGGTTCATGGACACCATATAGATAAAAAGGGGTTTTTTTAAAATAAAAAGGAAATGAAAGTATTTTAAAAAGGAGAAAAAAATCAATGTGAAAAATAAGCAGAAGTCAGTTAAATTAATACAACTGAAGAAGAAAGTTATCAAAGTGATGAGCAAGGAAATACAATGCACCATAGTAAGAAAGGAAATAAAATGGTGGCATGTAACCTTTTTCAGTTCAAGATAGGCATTTACTCCAGGTGAGCAATTTAGGAGCTTCATTTCAGTGGTGATTGGTAAAGAAAGAGCCAAAATAACAAAAATGGAAGGACACTTTGATTCCTACCATGGCCGAATGATTGCAGAAGTTAATGGAGTTGGCTGAAATGGCAAAATTGACTGTTTTGATTTTAAAAAAGAATGTAAGTACTTCTGTTTCCACGGGGAGACCGCTTCTGAACTTTGTGCTTGAGGTGGAAAAGAATGAAACTTTGATTTTGGGTTTTACCAATTAGATTGATAGATCTTCATAGAAATGGCTTGTTTATATTATTATGAAAAAACAAAAAGTTGTGATTTGATGTTAATGCCTTATTTTACTGCAACAGAGAGAGTTGGAAGTGCAGTGATTCTTTTTTTCCCAACCCTTCCTCACTTCTCTTCCCCTTCTTCTTCCCCACTGGTCTCTTGTTTACTTTTGCATTTGTATCTTTTTTTAATCTTATAACTCAATAAAAATGTTAAACATTAAAAAAAGAAATGGCCAAAATAAACAGGATAGCCCCCTGCTGACTAGCAATGAAAGGTAAATACTTTTAATGAAAACCCCATAGCCATGTGTTCTAAATGAAAAGGCATCAAGAATAAGAAAATGCAAGCTGCTGGTTGGATATAAAGGTATGCAGGATTGTGAACTATAATGATTTGAATGATTCTGCAAAAATTACAATAACACAATGTTGTCCAAAGTATTTGAATAATCCAAAAATAGTAGAATAAGAATTCCTTTAGCACCATCAAACAAAAACATCTGCCTATTCCAGGTCCTAGGGAAGGACTCAATGGGTGGATGAAAACACCAAATCCACAGATGATTATGCAATAAAATATAACCATCTATAAGAAATACTATTTTCTTGCAAACAAGGACTGGTGGTACCACAAAATAGACAAAATAATGGAAAATGAAGAAGCTAAAGTGCTCTGGAGCTTTTGAATTCAAACAGACGAGATCCAACACCAACGGGGGAAAGATGACAAAACTGAAGTCATCAAGATGGCCTATAGAAATAACATCAAGTAATAACATCTTGTGTCTGGATGAAGACAATCTCTACAAATACTTGGCCATCCTTCAAGCTGACAACATCAGGCACACTGGAGCCAAAAAGGAAGAAGGTTAGAAGTGAATTTGTCATGAGACTGAAGACAAATTTAAAGTTCAGATTCAGTGAAGAAAATATTACCGAGGCATTTAACACTTGAGCGATTCCAGTCATTAGATACATAGCCAGAATGGTGGACTGAACTAAAGCAGAACTAAAAGCCCTAGATCTGAAGACAAGAAAAATAATTACAATGAATCATGCTCTTAATCCAAAGTTAGTTCTTAATTTGTTAAAATTTAGCCTTAGGAAGGAGGCAAAGGCAAACCACTTCTGAAAAGTGTGTTTCTTTACACAGAAAACTGCAGAGAGTAGTCCAGGCAGTCATAAGGAGTCAATACTGACTTAAAATGCAAGGAGAGAGAGAGGGAGAGAGATGTGTTCGCAGCTATACTCTAGGGGTGGACTGAGCAATCTGTGATCCCAGAGCTGCATATAGTTCCAACCCATACAACCCTTGGAGCTTCTATCCACAGTGCAAAGTCTTCTGCCATTTTGAACTGGGAACATAATAGCCCTCAAATTCTCATCAAGTGTCATCTCCACCAGTGGTGGGATTCAAATTTTTTTACTACCGGTTCTGTGGGCGTAGCTTGGTGGGCATGGTTTGCCTTGGTGGGTATGGCTTGGTGGACATGGCAGGGGAAGGATATTGTAAAATCTCCATTCCCACCTCGCTCCAGGGGAAGGATACTGTAAAATCTCCATTCCTTCCCCACTCCTGGGGGAAGGTTACTACAAAATCCCATTCCCCCCCCACTAACCTGCTTTCCAGATCTGTTCTCCTGTGCAGGGCAACAGAAGAAGACCCAGCCAATTGTCTGGTACTTGGGAGTCAGAGAATAGATGGGGGCAGGGCCAGTTAGAAGTGGTATTTGCTGGTTCTCTGAACTACTCAAAATTTCCACTACCAGTTCTCCAGAACTGATCAGAACCTGCTGAATACCACCTTTGATCTCCGCCCACCAATTCAATCCCAACCATTTTATGTCCTTGAGCCATCTAAAATGAAGTGTGAGCCTTGACCAAGAAACTATCCCCCTTGTTGTAATCTACCATTACATTAATTTCTTTCTTAACAATGCAACAAAGCCTTATTAACATAGCATCAATGCCAATCGCAAGACAAGAGCCTTACCAGGATATTGGTAAGGTGTTGGTAAGGACCAGAAAGCCCTGGTTCTAATCCCTACATGATCATGGAACATCCTGGGTAACTATAAGGATGTCTTTGTCTCTTAACCTGTCTCACAGAATATTGGTTGTGAGGATACAATGAAGACAACCTGCTCACATGTGCCAGTCTAAGTTCCGGGGAAGGAACCGAAATTTTACAATACATAATTATGCAGATATAATAAATACATTCAGGTAAATATTAAATATGTTGGACTGCCTCAGGCGGGAGAACTTGACTAACTTTAAAGGGGAAAATGGTTACTCCTTATCATTTTATTCCAAGAGCTGATAGATTTAAATTGTTATTTTTCTCAGATCTTTTACTACCTTGTGCTCTGTGATCAATGGGATTTTAAAGACAAGGAATGTTTTTATAATGTGACTAAAATGATTTAGGTAGGGCTTGTGAGGATTTTAAACAAAAATACCAATTAGCCTTCTGGGTAGGATGATAGTCGAATGGTTGGATAGAATCTGACTTGAGGAATACAAAATCCTGAACTGAATGAAAGTGAGATCCTTCAAGGCTATGTGAGATGTCAAATAGAAGGAGCACATAAACTAAATCTAAGAAAGGGTCAGGCCCTGAAGGAGTTTATACAGAATTTCTTTAGATGAAGAGAAAGGTGAAGATATAGAAGAGAAGGCAAAGGGCAGCAAGAGAGAAAAATTTATCCTGTTGTGAACAATCATAATGAGATGAGAGACAGGTACAAAGTACAAAAGATACTACAGTTGCTAATTCTCTGGAAAGGGACAATAGGTCTTTTTTGTTACCGTTCAGGCACTCTTCCTCTCCCATCCCTCCTGTTTTCTTTTCTAGAAAACAGAATGCATAACTAGTCAAAACCAATGCAAGTTGCCCTTACCCTCTGCCTTCTGCAAACATGGAGGTGTGTATTTTCATTTCATACTATTGCATACTATGTGTATAAAGACAGGATCAGAGCACTTCTGGATGTGGCCCATTTTTTCTCCAGTACACGGTCTCTTGTTTATAGAACAAAAGGTCTGGAGTAGAGTAGAATGGAGTGGAGTGGAGTGGAGTAGAGCAGAGCAGAGCAGAGCAGAGCAGAGCAGAGCAGAGCAGAGCAGAGCAGAACAGAACAAAACAGAACAGAACAGAATAGAATATTCTTTATTGGCCAAGTGTGATTAGACACACAAGGAATTTGTTTCTGGTGCATAAGCTCTCAGTATATATAAAAATAACAAAATGAAAAATCATAAAATATGCATGAAATAAGCATATGTCAATTTCAATGTAGGATTTAGAAATATGCACCATAACTGAAGGAGACATATGGCACATTTCCTCATCTTAATGGAGAGAGAAGTGGCCATCTGAGTTGTCAATCGCTTACTATCCCCCCAGTAACTGCACAGGGCAACTTCAAGACCACTAATTTCCCTTCCTAGGCTTCTTAGTTTTTAAGCCATGCATGTACTGGATGGACTTTCAAATACATTACAGGGTTATTTACTTTCATCCCTACCATCAAAACTGTGTTTCTGTAGAGTAAGCTATTTATTCTATTTCTTAGGATCACTTGAAACAGTCCAGCCTCAAGATGTTGTGATTCAAATGTTTAGATGACATAATGGAGTGAATAATGGATTAGCTATAATTTAAAGCACTCAGCCAACATAGCCATAGATGGGGGAAGAGCCTGGGAATTATAATTTAGTAATATCTAGAAGACTACCATTCCTCCACACAAGGCTTCAATCATGACACTGCACCAGAGGTGGTATTTAGCAGGTTCTGACCAGTTCTGGAGAACCAGTAGTGGAGATTTTGAATAGTTCAGAGAACCAGCAAATACCACCTCTGACTGGAGATTTTACAGTATCCTTCACCTGCCACACCCACCAAGCTATGCCCACCAAGCCATGCCCACAGAACCGGTAGTTGAAATAGTTGAATCCCACCACTGCACTGCACCTACCTTTTTGCACATTTTGACATCCTCTTCACCTCCCTCCATGGATGCCCCTGCCTAACTAAAATAGTCACATAGTCCTCCCCTTTGTTCCTTCATCTTTTTGGGGCAGTGTTTTTCAACCTTGGCAGCTTTAAGATGTGTGGACTTCAATCCCAGAATTCTGGAAGATAAAGTCCGCATGGCATTGAGTTGTCAGGGTTGAAAAACACTGTTCTTGGGTCTATTTGAAAGCCTCTTAAGTGTGCAACAGGAAAAGTGTGCTGTATAACCCTTTCCTCCCTCAGTCAGCCTTTGGATGAGGGTCATACTTCAAAAACTAGGTAAATCAGGACAAAGAAAAGGCTGAAACCAGGACAAAAATTAGAATGAATTCAAAACCGGTTTAATTAAAATTATATTAAACCTCTAAATACAGTTAA